>CM046455.1:13539031-13967411 GCA_025506515.1 Flaveria trinervia | reverse complement strand
CAGAGCCAAGATTATGAACATCTGGATCTGCATCTGAGGTGGTTGGAGTTTGAGGCTCTGAAGTCGAAGGTGCATCACTGATAGATGCTTGTGGGCTTTCAGGAATTGGAACCTGTTCCTCCTGACTGTTCTGGTTATCTTTTTCAGCTTCATCTTCAGAGGAGGAGTCACTGTCGTCGACTACTCCCCCTGACTGAGTAGATGATTCTCCCTGTGAGCTAGATGTTGGTTGATTCAAGCTATCATACATCATTCTTGTAGCTAACTCATCATCCGAGGGAAAGAGAAGAATGTTGAACGACTTGAAGAATCCATCATAGTCGAAGAAGTAGGAGAGTCCTTTGCCAGTAGGTGGTGTGGTAAATCGCTGAACGTCAACATTACACCACACTTCTACTAGACCCATTGATTTGTTGTAAACTCGCTTGTTCGGTATGTTGTATCCTAGAAAGATGCCTTCGTCTGCCTTCTCGCTGAATTTACTCTCTTGTGTCTTCTTCAGAAGTGTGCACGGCGCCCCAAATGGTTCGAGATACTCCAAGTTCGGTTTGCGTCTTTGTAGTAGCTCGTAACATGTTTTTCCATGGCGCTTGACTATCAGGACTCGATTCAGTGTATAACAAGCATTCGCCACTGCCTCATTCCAGAATTGGATAGGCAGTTTCGAGTCTGCCAGCATAGTCCGTGCTGTCTCTATCAAGCTTCTGTTCTTTCTCTCAGCAACGCCATTCATCTGAGGTGTGTAGGCAGAAGTGAATTGATGCACAATTCCCTTTTCCTTGCAGTATGCCTCCATCCACTGGTTCTTGAATTCCGTTCCGTTGTCTGAGCGTACTTGTCTAACTTTCAGCTTTTAGAGAGATTCCAGTGTGGTTACCAATTCCTTGAATGATTTAAATGTTTCTAATTTGGATTTCAGAAACATTACCCAAGTGAACCTTGAGTAGTCATCGGTGACCACAAAACAGTAAAAGTCGCCTGCAATGCTCTTTGTACTGACTGGACCAAACAGATCCATGTGAAGAAGTTCAAGAGAAAGTTCTATTGAATTAACTTTCTTTTCCATATGAGACTTCTTTGTCTGATTGCCTTTCTTGCAAGCTACACAAAAGTCAGGAAGCTGAAAGTTCTTGACATTAACTCCTCTCACCAGATCCTTCTGAATCAAGTGATTCATCTTCCTTTGACTAATGTGTCCCATTCTCCTATGCCAGGAGATGGAATCCTTTTCGGTAGCTTTAGATAGAAAACACTGAACCTCATGATCCATTGTAGAAGCTGTTGACAGATCCAAGACATAAAGATCTTTATATTGAAGCAGTCATCAAAACTTGGTCCTCTAGGATCACGTAGTCTTTCTTTAGTACGTAACACTTCTTTTGTCGAAGATGACTTTAAATCCCTTATCACATATTTGGGAAACAGAAAGTAAGTTATTTTGTAGTTGTTGAACGTAGTTCACTTTATCAAACTTAACTTTCTGATTCCCCACTTCTCCCTGTGCTGTGATATAGCCACCCTTTTTCCAGCAAACGAAACATGCCCTCCTTTTATTTGCTTGACGTTTGATAAAAGAGGCTCTGTTTCCTGACATGTGCTGGATGCTCCGCTGTCTACTATCCACGTGTTAGTTTCAGCACTGTATCGAACACCCTGCACACACAAAGTGAAGGATTAGTTTGGGTTAGGAACCCAAGCCTTTACTGGCTTGGGTTCCCCAGAGGCATCACACATCAGAAATTCAACCCATTGACCCTTAGAAGGTGAGGGTAGCTCAGGTTCCTACGTGTCATCATTATCAGACACAGAGGTGACTTTTCTTTCCAGAAGCCAGATTTGTGCAATGCCTGTTTGTGATAAACAGTCGACTGGCTAATGGTTGAACTTTATATTCATTAGTTCTTCTAGGTGGAGTTAAAGAACTCCTTTTAGAAGACCTAGGTTTTGAGTCCTAAGTTCAATCTTCTTCCTAGGTGTTGATAATAAGGACAATAGGAAGCAATGTGTCCACATTCTCACAGTTGTAGCACGACCTGCTATCAACTTATGATTAAACTTTCTTTGTGGATAAATATGTGACACTCTAGTAACATAACTCACTTTAGGTTTTGACTCTGGTTCTTTGGTGTTTTCACGTGTTAACAAAGTTAACTGTTTTAACCTGTTTAACATCCTTTTCTTTTTGGTTAATTGGTTTTTGACTTGAAGTATGTGAAAGATTATCCTTAGAAGCCCTTTTAGGTTCTGATTTGACTCTGTTGACCCTGACTTTAATTTAACCTTTTCAAATTCCTTTTCCAGATTAACGCAAGGCAATTTACCCTTTGCCTTTGAAGTGGCCTCCTTTTGTTTGTTTCCGGAGTCAATAGATGAACATAAGGAATCTGGATCACTAACAAGAGGAGTAGACACTACATGATCCTTGATGGGATTACTATTTATTGGTCTAGTCTTAGTGTTCATTAATGTCTCAGGTGGTGGTGGAAACCACTTATAACCCAATCCCTCCTCGTTGTTCTCTCTCACTAGTGTTGGACTATGTGTGAAGAACTAGTCCAACTATGCAGTTTCTGTTTTAATGAATTTACTTCTACTTCTAGAACTGCCTTTTGCTTCTTAGTGTCTTCTATGGATTTTAGATAATACCTAATGTCATTTGCTTGGTTAAAGGCAACTACTTCGGTTTCCCTAAGCTGTTTAGTCAAAAGGTCTATCTTTTCTTTATAACTGTGCTCATTTTGTTTTAATACCCTATTAGCCTCAATGCATAGTTGCAAATCTTTTACTAAGTTATCATTATGATCTAATAACCTAGAAAATTTACCATCTATGCTATTCCTAAAGGTATCACAATCAGAACAAGCATGATTATTAAACATTATGTCAGTAGTACTTACCTGAGTTGATTCAGAAGCATTTGCCATCAATGCAGCATCAGATGTCTCTGGCTCTGGTGCTTCTGTCTTTTCTGTCTCTGACATGGTAGTCTCCGCTTTTGGCTTGTAACTGATCTCGGTTGCAGTTGCTTCTTCACTATGTGACATCGCTATCTCAACTGCTAGATCTCCTTCACTAGCGGAATCATTGTCAATATCTTCTACACTTGCAATGTTTGATTCCTCTGGTGAGACAAACCTAAAGCTCCAATCCTGTCCTTCATCATCATGAGCAGTCAAGGCTTTTAAGTCCTTGCTTGATGAAGTAGAATGGTAGTTTGCTTGTCTTGACGAGTGAAGGATGAGAACGGGTTCCCATTACCCCGTCTTCTTAGGCTTGACACATTCTCTTTTGAAGTGCCCCTTCTCTCCACAGTTGAAGCAGGTCACTTTGCTCTTGTCAAAGACGGATGTGGTATCCTTAGTCGTTACTAAGTTCTGTCCGGTTTGTTTTACAAACTTCTTTGCCCTCCGGACAGCACCAGCTAAAGCCCACATTATATCCGTTCTCTCAAGCTCCATTTCGTCCACCTGCTCGTAGTCCTTGTCTGCCAGATTGCAGTTTCCGATCTTTCCAGCAACAAGTTCATCATAAGAATGGACCATTACGGCCAATAGATCCATGTGTTCTCGAGCCACTTCCACAGTCACGTTCCCGAGATTCTCGGTCTTCAGTTTAGTTGCACTTGCTTCGGATCCAATATAGTGGGAACAAGAAAGTCCCGACTTGTCTGATCTGAAGGAGGTGCATGTGTAGGACCCGATGAGCTAGACACAAATGCAGTCTGGAGAGGTGCTCCATGTCTTAGCTTGAGGCGTGGCATTGTATAAAGCTGGATTTTGATTGTACGTAGACTTCTGAGCTCTGTACTCATCCTAAGTGATTCTTCTCACAACTTAAGAATGAAGTCATTAATATCAGTTTTGCTAGCATTCCATTCTGTCTAAGATTAGACACGAATGAAGCCCACTTTTCAGGCAATCCGTCTGCAAAATTAGTAACTTTCTCTTCCATGGTAGTAGCCACCCATGTGTATGCAGTCATCATCAGATGGTAGAATCTATCTATAACATCGTCCAAACTCTCGTTTCCCATCGATGAGAAGTTATCGAATTCCTTCTTTAACTCTTAGCCTTGATTGCCTTCAACGAAGCATTCCCGTCATACCTCTTTTCTAGCTCATCCCATAGTTTCTTGGACTGCTTATTCTCTGAGTACTGGTGGAATATGTCTTTAGGATAGACTGTGTAATCAATGCATAAACCCTCTTTCTGCATTATATTTGACTTTCTGCGCGTCTGTCATCCCTCCTAAGGTTAGCTTTACTCCATCGGCTCCCACCGCGTACTATATCCAATCTCGATGGCTTCCCACAGATTCGGATCCACTCCATTGAGGTAGATCTCAAAACATTGTTTCCAGTGGGGAAACTCATCTAACGTTAAAAGCTTTGGTGGTTTATTATGATTACCCACCTCACTCTCAAGTAACAGCAGGTTCTGGATCCTAGAGTCCTTCCAGCAGTAAAGGCTGACATTTGATTCCATTGCGAATAACTTTAAGTCTAATAAAACAATTGTCACTGGGGCGACTGAAGGGTGCGAATGGACTAGTCGTGCGTATGAACTCTACGACTGGTTCAATCGTGCGGCTGAACTAAGTGATTAGCTCAGTCCTGCGAATGAATCTGATGCGTATGAACAGTATGCCCGAAAGGTTTATTCGTACGAATAGAGATGCGACTATGTCCAATCGTGCGTCTGAGCAATGCGAATGAGGTCCAGTCGTGCGAATGGCTCACTCGTGCGACTGAAGCTGCTATTTTGCGAAAATTTCTAGGTTAACGTGTTTAGCCGTAAAAATTCGAAATTTTGCAAGGTCTAATCGCCAGGCCGTAGAAACCAAACTTTGATGAGCAGGGAACGTCCAAGATCACTTTTGACACAAAAGATTGCGTTTTTAGTGCAAAAACACAAACTTTTATCAATCTTGATTGAATCACACGTAATCAAGAGCCAAAGCTCTGATACCACTTGTTAGGACCTGGTATTTGAAGGAAATACCTGGAGATTAGCGTGACAAGATCAAGTAGTGCGGAATCCTATTTGATTGGCGATCCAATCAGTGAGAACACACGAAGAATCAATCAAGAATTGAAACTAACGTTAGAAATCGATTGGGAATCGATCTAATGTGTTCTATGAACTTGGAGAACGAATTGGGAGGCTTCTAGACGGCTAGGGTACGTCTGGAATCGTAATTAATCGAGAGTCTTATTTTTCACGAATTGGGTTGTATTTATAGGTTGGTATTATTCAATCATGCGACTGAACCATTAGTATGGTTCAGTCGTGCGATTGAACCATGCGGTTGATTCATCCGCACAACTGAGTGTTTAGTCGTGCGACTGAGCCAATCTTATGTGTCAATCATACGACTAATCCAGTCACACGGTTCAGTCGTGCGACTGAGTCATTCATATGAAGTTGTTCATGCTTATGGTCCATTCGCATGGGCCATTCGCATGAGAACTTCATTATGTTAAGTTTGAATGTATTAATTAGTAAACATTATATGTAAACATTATATGTAAACATTCAACCAATCACTAACCTAATTAACCAATTTTATATCAACTCATTAATGAAATATTAATCATTACAAATCACAATCAACCAATATCATTTCATTAATCATATCAAATTACACCAGAATTAGATAAACAAGATCTATTACATTTCATATCATGATCTAGGGACATACATGTATCAACAACGTTTTCATTAAACGGTATAAATTCAAGTCACTTTACACATTGGCGTAAATATAGTTCGAAAACGAAAATCGGATTGATTGCAATTAATATATTATCACGCAACGTACGGTGTCGCGGCAACACGCGACGGGTAAAAATGCTAGTTTCACTTAATTTGAAATAATCTATGATAACCTTTAAAACAAAAAATAAACACAAGACCCATATCACAATGTATATAAAAAGTGGAATGTGGCAAAGTTAAATTTTTATAGACTTAGCAACCTAAAGCTAAAATATTTAAAAGAGAAGATGAAGAAAAAATCAATATAAAAAAAGAAAATAAAAATTCAAAGAAAATTGTTTAGAATTCAATAAAATGAATAATGATATAATTTATATAAAATATAATATTGTGATTTTTAAATCAAATTTCCTTTAAAACAAAAGGAAATAAGAAATTTTTGTTTTGAACGTCAAATCTGTAACACCCGGTTATTTTAAAGACAATGAAAGAATGAATAAAGTGAAAGAAAAAAAGGAAAAGAAATAAAACACAAGTCTAGGGGTAAAAAGTGTCCAAAAGGATAAAATGTTTGAAAAGTTTGTGATAAAGGTGGCATCGCCGCCCATCACCCTTTCTACACACAAAATATTCGGATTTTTAGAGAGAAAAAGTAGCAGGAAGCAGAGAACTCTTGGGTTTAAACAGAAACAAGAAGAAAAATGTGAATTCAAGGTAAGAATTCATGTTTTTATGGTGTTCTTAACCGGTCATGTCCTCGGGCCTATGCTTATGTGTGTTTATGTGTGTTCGGGTATGTTTTAGTGGGTTCTAGGCGGTTGAATTTAATTTGCAAATGAGTTCGGAAGAAAGCCATACTCAAGAGCTGTAAAGGTGAGTTCTAGGACCCCTCTTTTACCTGTTTTAACTGATTTTAGGGCTGGAAATGCATGAATGTATGTCTTCATTAAATTGGGTTTCAGACCCGTATGTTTCATTTGGTGTATGTTGAATGTTTGATGTGAGGTATGATTATGTTCATGCTTGATGCTGTATGATGATGTGAGGTATGATTATGTTCATGCTTGATGCTGTATGATGATGTTTCTAAGACTTAGGATGTATGATTTAAGCTTAGATCATGATGAATGGTGATTTGAATTTGAAATCTGATGTTTAAGGCTCATATGTTAAGTTTTAGAATCGGCCTAAGTGTTTGAAAGTCAATGCGGATGGAAAGGTTAGTGCGGATGAGCAAAGTAAGTCAATGCGGATGGAAAGGTTAGTGCGGATGAGCAAAGTAAGTCAATGCGGATGGAAAGGTTAGTGCGGATGAGCAAAGTAAGTTAATGCGGATGAAAAGGTTAGTACGGATGAGCAAAGTAAGTCAATGCGGATAAAGTCAATAAGGATGATCATTGACCAAGTATATGAAATGCGGATGAAGTAAGTCAATGCGGATGAAGTCAATGCGGATGAGCATTGACTAAGTATGGAAATGCGGATGAAGTAAATGCAGATAAAGTCAATACGGATGAACAATAAGGTCAATGCGGATGAACACTTAGAATATATAATGCGGATGAGTAAGGCAAATGCGGATGAAATAAGGCAAATGCAGATGAAGCAAATCAAATGCGGATGAAGTAAGGCAAATGCGGATGAAGCAAATCAAATGCGGATGAACAATAAGGTCAATGCGGATGAACACTTAGAATAATTCTGACCTTTTGGAGAAAAAGGGGAAATGTAGGCTTGGACCTAGGAGATTCCCGGGGGCTATGTAAGTTGACTTTTGAAGCCATAGATGGTATGATGGGCATGTAATGATGTGTGATTGATGCTTATGCATAATGATGATATATGATGGTGTATGATTATACATTGCCCTGTATGATGATGATGACTGAATGTTATGTTCCTTATGATGTATGTTTATCTTTTCGTGGCTTTACGTGTTATGTTAATGAATGAACTGGAAGTATTATGTAACGTAAAGTGAAAGATAATGAAAAAGAAACATCATGAATGAATGCATGCATTAATAAACAAATGAATGTAAGAAGGCTTGCAAGCAAATTTATGGAGGTGCACACCCAATGAAGGTGTTAGCTTAACGGTGTGCAGGTTAGCTACCCCAAGGATGCACACTGGGGTCCAATCTTTGTGATTGACCATATGAATGGGATCCTTGCCGCTTGCCCTAGGTGCTAGAGTCAACTTAGTGCATAATGTTCAAGGTCTATGAAAGACCTCAGGCTTAGTTACCCGTTTCGTGCACAATGTTCGGGGTATAGCATATGGCATTGATCCGAATGAAGAGAAAAGATAAATGGTGAATGTACTTGCCCTAGTACCGGAGTCAGCTTTGTGCACAATGTTTGAGGTTCATGAAAGACCTCAGGCCCAATTACCCGCTTCGTGCACAATGTTCGGGGTAATGTACATGTCACTGGAAGAATGAACATATGAATGAAAGTAAGAATGTACGAATGAATGGAAGTTAAAGAATGAATGATGAAGATAATAATGATGTTATCTGTATATGTATGATGTATGATCGCATGAACGTAAAGAATGGTTTTCATAAGAGAAAGCATGTTTTATTTATAATACTAGAACTCACTCAGCAACGCTGATTTTTATGCATTTTCCAGTTGGCAGGTGAGTATTGCTGAGGATGGCATGGAGCAACTACTTGAAATTTTGAATGGCATTCTTTTGTTAATGTTTTTGCATTGTAATGCAAACGAATGATGTTTTGAAATGAACGCTTGTATTAACTTGAAAAAGTATTTGTAATGATATGAAAAGTTATTTTTATATTTATTAATGTTTTGAATGATTAAATGTAAAGTATATGTTTTATGTGCGATGATTTACCAGCTGTAAGCGTCCCGGGAACGGGGCCTTACAAGTTGGTATCAGAGCCAAAGTTTAAGTGAAATGGGTAAATTTTCAAAATAAACCTTAACTTCAACTGAGAATGGGACGAAAAGGAAGGGATACCAATTTGAGTAGTTGCGTGCCATCATGTATTTTTGTAAAGTTAACCGGTATTATGTGTGCATGCTATGTGATTTATTTGTTGCTGGTAGATTTAGATACTGATGTAGTCAGGATAGGTGATGCCTGGGGTATGAAGAGTAAAGTAAGTGGCTAATCACAACTGGCCACTGTAATTAAGGACTTACTATACTTGACATAAACAGAGCTGTTTCCTTGAATGACCGTGTTGGTGTTTGAATCTTTCAGCGTGTGTGGGTGAGGATGGCCGGTGGTAGATCATCTAAAGCTTCGCGTGGTAGAGGTCGTGGTGCTGAACCATGGGTTACGAGAGGAAGGCCTAGGGCTAGGTGGTTCATGAAGAACCAAAACCCCCTCATCCGGAAGGCGGAGATGAGATGCTAACCTGAGAGCCTTAGTGAAGGAGGAGGTTGTGGAGGAAGTGCATCAAGTCATGCAGACGATCCTATCATTTGTGGTGACCGAATTGATAAAGGCAGTTAGAGAGGGGGAGAGAAGGGAAAGGAGTAGACCTACGGGCGAAAGAAGACAGCTCGAGACTGAGAGGGTTCCGTCTGATGACGAAGAAGAAGAGGAAGAAGAATAGCCTGTGCAGGAAGCGGCACAAGGCTGTAACTACGGGGTGTTTATGAGATGCAAGCCCCCTACTTTTGATGGAAACGACACTACTGCTGCGGCTCACCGGTGAGTGAGGGAAATGGAGGTTGTACTTTGTATCAACGAGTGCCAAGAGGACCAGATGGTGAAGTTCACTACCCACTCTTTTATGGACTCAGCTCTATGTTGGTGGGATAATATTGTCCAAGCTGAGGGTAGCAGGGCCATTGGAAGAATGAGATGGTCTGAACTGAAAAAGTTGGTGATTGAGGAGTTTTGTCCTCACCGGGAAATGGACACGGTTGAGAGGGAGTTTTTGCAATTAGAGGCGGGAACGATGACACACCAAAAGTACACCACAAAGTTCAATGAAATGGCAGTCTGGTGCCGGATAAAGTGACGCCTCTGTCACGAAAGATTAAAAGGTACATCCAGTGTTTGCCAGCGGACATTCGCAGGCACATGATCGCCGCCCGACCGAGCACGTTTAGGTCAGCGGTGGATTTAGCATAGAGATTGTATGATGAGAGGACTATGTGGTGGTGGCTGAAGGTAGTCGAAAGGGTGGAGGTGATAGAAACTGGAATAGGAAGAGGTTTGGTCGGGGTGGTTCCTCGACGAGTAACAAGAAGGCACGGGTGGACGACCGTCGTGTAGCCACACCGGGTATGGGATCGAAAAAGTGTGGCAAGTGTGGGAAGGAGCACAGTGGCGAGTGTAGATGGGGGTTGAATGCTTGTTTCAAATGTGGGAAGCCTGGTCATATGGCTATAGATTAAAGGGTGTGAGGTGTTTTAACTATGGAGAAAGTGGTCATACGGGTAAAGATTGTAAGAAGCCAAGGGCTGAGGGTTCCGGGGCAAAGAAGACGGGGAGTGAAGGACCAAGGGCGAGCACCAGGGCATTCACTATGACACAGGAGGAAGCTAGGACGGACCCTGATGTTGTATCCGGTATGTTTCTAGTAAACCAAACTTTAGCTTCGGTGTTATTTGATTCTGGTGCTAGTAAAAGTTTTATTTCTGCTGTTTTCTGTGCTAAGCTACCTATTAGTAGTAGACATGTTGATGCGCCCTTCGATGTAGAAACTGCCATAGGTAAGTCTACCAGGATCTCTGAGATGATAGAGAACTGTGATGTGGAGCTAGAAAGTCATAAGTTTCCTTTTAGACCGTTTGTGATAACCTTAGGTGGTTTTGATTTGGTTCTTGGGATGGATTGGTTGGCGGACTCCAAAGCGAACATTATGTGTCGCAAGAAGCTGATTCGTTTGACAGCGCCCGACGGGAGTTTGGTAACTGTTTATTGGGATCGGGTTACTATGATCCCGAATGTAATCTCAATGGCGGTGGCGGGAAAGTGTATGAGGCGTGGATGTAGCGCCTACTTGGCTTATGTAAAGGATGTGGATACTCCCATGCCACAACAGTCTGAGATACTGGTTATGTGTGACTTTCCGGACGTGTTCCCAGAAGACTTACCAGGAAAGCCACCTGACAAAGAGATTGAGTTTCAGATTGATCTGATACCGGGTGCCCAACCTGTTACCAAGACACCGTATCGGTTATCTCCGACTGAGATGAAGGAATTGATGGAGTAGTTGCAAGAGCTGCTGGATAAGGGGTACATCAGACCGAGTATCTCTCCTTGGGGTGCTCCGGTCCTATTCGTGAAGAAGAAAGACGGTAGTATGAGGATGTGTATTGACTACCGTGAGCTGAACAAGTTGACGGTCAAGAACCGATACCCCTTACCGAGAATCGATGATTTGTTTGATCAGCTTCAAGGTGCAAGTTTGTTCTCAAGAATAGACCTTCGATCTGGCTATCATCAACTGAAGGTGAAAGAGCAGGATGTTCCTAAAATAGCTATTCGCACGCGCTACAATCACTATGAGTTTCTTGTCATGTCTTTTGGTTTGACCAATACGCCAGCTACTTTTATGGATATGATGAACCGTGTGTGTCGGCCTATGTTTGATAAATCCGTGATTGTGTTTATTGATGATATCCTGATTTATTCAAAGAGCGAGATTGAGCATGCCGGTCACATTCGGGAGGTTTTAGAGACATTGAGAAGGGAGAAACTATATGCCAAATTCTCCAAGTGCATATTTTGGTTGCGTGAAGTTCAGTTTTTGGGTCATGTGGTAAATCCCGACGGAATTATGGTGGACCCGGCAAAGGTGGAAGCAGCGATGCAATGGAAATCTCCAAAGACGCCATCCGAGATTCGTAGTTTCTTGGGTTTGGCAGGTTACTACAGGAGATTCATTCAAGACTTCTCCAAGATCGCTTCTCCACTAACTAAGTTGACAAGGAAGGATGTGAAGTTTTTATGGGGTCATGCTCAAGAGAAGGCGTTCGAAGAAATGAAGGCAAGATTGACTCAAGCTCCTGTCCTGTCATTACCCGATGGGAGTGAAGATCTGGTGGTTTATTCTGATGCTTCTTACTAGGGGTTGGGATGTGTACTAATGCAGAGAGGGAAGGTTATAGCCTACGCATCCCGACAGTTAAAGGTTCATGAGGTCAATTATCCTACTCATGACTTGGAGCTGGCAGCTGTGGTCTTTGCGCTAAAGATTTGGAGGCACTATCTTTACGGGACGAAGTGCACCATATTCACCGACCATAAGAGCTTAAAGTACATCTTCGAGCAGAAGGATCTGAACATGAGGCAGAGGAGATGGTTGGAGCGTATAAAAGATTATGATTGTGAGATCCATTAGATTCCGGGCAAAGCCAATGTGGTGGCAGACGCCCTTAGCCGAAAAGAGAGGCCCGAGCCGATTCAGGTGAAAGCCTATCAGTTGATCATGACCTCAGACGTGATGAAGCAAGTTAAAGAGTTTCAAGATGAGGCATTGAAAGAAGATCATCTTAACTCGTTTGATTGGGGAATTGGGTGAAAACACACTCAGTGTGAAAACCCGATTTGGACGGGTGTGGATTCCTCGTTTTGGGGATCTACGGATGAAGATTATGGATGAAGCTCACAAGACTCGATACTCTATTCATCCAGGTTCCACGAAAATGTACCAAGATATGAAGAAAGATTATTTGTGGTCGGTTATGAAACGCGACGTGGTGGAGTATGTGAGTAGGTGCCTTACTTGTCTACAGGTGAAGGCTGAGCATCAAAAGCCATATGGAAGATCCAACCTTTGGATATACCGTAATGGAAGTGGGAGCACATCACCATGGATTTCATTATGAAATTTCCGCGTACCCGGAAAGGGTATGATGCCATAGGGGTGATTGTTGACCATCTGACGAAGAGTGCTCACTTCCTGCCGATTCGCGAGACATATTCATCCGAGAGGTTGGCTGATCTATTCATCAAGGAGATTGTAACTCGTCATGGTGTGCCGGTGTCCATTGTGTCTGATCGTGACACCCGGTTTACATCTAAATTCTGGAAGAAATTCCACGATGCCATGGGGACGAGGTTACATATTAGCATGGCTTATCATCCTCAGACTAATGGTCAGTTCAGAAAGGACCATTCAGACCTTGGAGGACATGCTTCGGGCATGTGTTATTGATTTTGGGGGAAGTTGGGATGACCACTTACTGTTAGCTGAATTCTCATACAACAACAGTTATCATGCCAGCATTGGTAGGCCACCTATGAGATGCTATACGATAGGAGATGCAGAACACCCGTCTATTGGGGTGATATCTGTCACACCCTAACCTTGACGGCGGAAACGTCGAGATGTGAGGGTTAAGATTGTTCACAGCCACATAACGCTATATTAAATTGTAAATATTATTATCATAGTCATGAAATGGAAAAATTACAATCGTAAGTCTTATACAAGAATAAGTTCAACATAACATAATATAATGTAACTTTTTATTTCATTATCTAGGTCCAAGTCCTAGATTATAGCATGCTTCAAAAGGTTCACTTTAAACTTGAGGTTGACCTGAAACATGATAAAGATAAGAGTCAACTAAAATAGTGGTGAGTTCCAAGGTTTTCATACATAATAAGAAAAAGGTTACAAGTAGCAATTCATGTCATAGGTTATAAGCTAGTAAGGTTATAGAACACATAACGTTACAATCAAACCTCGACTTGATTACAAGTATAAAAGATTGGCTAAGTGTATTTGGTTCCCTAGTGCACAAGCATACGGCTCCTAGGAGTCGGCAATACATCGACTTTAGCACCAAATAGGCTTGTCAGGCCCAAAGATCTAAGACGTCGCCAGGCTAGCAATAGTTAATGATTGTAAACAAAACTATGTATCTCATATAAAAACTTACAATACACAAATAACCATGACATAATAATAAGATGAATTGCATGTGCTTACAAGTCTCAAACGTTAATAAGTGTACAATGTATAGATAATAATGTTTCACCCCAAAGTAGTGTGAAATAAAATAAAATAGGGCAAGGAAAACTCACTTGATCAATAAGTATATAATAAGGATCAATAAGAATAATATATGCCGTTCCAAGGTTAAATGTCACAAGACACCTAAATATATAAATATTACAAGATTTAGATCAAGATTTAACAATTAAACATGAACTAGGTTCCTTAGAATTAAGAGAGTTTTGTTAGCCAATTTAGTTTATTAATAATATATTTATACATACATATAATATATATATATATATATATATATATATATATATATATATTACAAAAATAAGGGAATATTCTTACAAAATTATAAATTATTGCATTTAGTTTGAGTATCTATAACTTTAATCGAAGAAAATGTACGATTTATTATTGATTCAAGTAACAATTTAATTTTTACATAAACTCATTCTTATAACAATAATTAAAATTTAATAATTAAATATTACGGTATTTTTATAAAAAATTTACAGAAAAATCATTTTGTTAATTTAAGGTTAAAAGTTAATGAAAATATTTTTTGTATTTTTTAGGAATTTTCTAGTAAAGAATAAGGCCTAAAAAGGCTTTTAAAAAGAATAAGAGGGTGCCCGGGTTCGAACCCGGGACCTCTGAATGTAAGGGCGTGTCGTGAACCGGTGTACCATGGCTTCCAGCCGCGGTATAACTCGGTTCCATTTCCTTTTAACACCAAGTTCCAACCTCAAGAACCCTAGTTTAGATCCGATCAAATTGATCATCTAAACGATCTTGATAACCAAATTAACCATGGGGCTTTTGTTTCCCATGGTTAATCGAGCATAATCATGTATGTAATTTACCCGAATACGTTCGAATTAGAGCAATCCTAAACGAAGAACAAGTCGCGGTCGTCGAACTCAGTGGATGAGAAATCCCCAATGATAATCCAATTAAACTTGCAGATAGCCTCGAATGATGATCCCGATGCGAAGCCCTATGTTGATTCTGGTTCAATTCGTTCGGAGATAGGATTTTGGCAAGGTTACAGGTCGCGAAAGAAAACGGAAATTGAATTCGTTATTTGTGTTGTTTCAGGTGAAATTGGAATTGATAGAAGCTTTAGACTACTTAGACGTTCGATATAAATCATTTAATTTGGTTATTATTGAGTTTTAATGGTCGAACGACTATATGGTTAGAAACGCTCGATTACTCACTCGATCGGGTTCATAACCGACGTATAAACGCAATTAAAGTCCATGATTGCGTTCGAATCGTGTTCAAGAACGTTTTAGGGACGTTTCGGATAAAAAAAACATCGTTTTTGGCGTTTTGGTGCCTCGCCAGACTTGGCCGGAGTCCGGCCGGCGAGGTCACCGGAAAAGCGGGGATGAGAAAGGGGGGGTTTGATTTTTGATAAATTACACCTTTGCCCTCAACTTTGATTTTCTATTATTTATGCATAAAGTTCTATTTCAAGTTTCTAAAATGAAATAAACCCTCAACTTAATTTAAGTTTAATTTAAATATGGTTAAGTTTATTATCTTTATTATTAGTAATCTTATTATTACTAATCTATTATTCAATATTATACTTATTATTATATTACTTTTATTAATATAAACCTTATTATTATACATACTTAACATTTCATGAAACCCAATTACAATAAATAATAAACACAAACAATCACGCAAGTTTCAAAATTGACAGATAACCCTTGTAAGAATAAACGAAGTTAACTTTTAGTTAACGAAAATACGAAATGTTACAGTCTCCCCAACTTAAAAGAATTTCGTTCCGAAATTAAAAGAAATGAAACTATACAAATAAGAATGGGTATCTCTTCTTCATGTGCTCCTCACGTTCCCAAGTAAATTCAGCGCCACGTTTATTTTCCCATCGAACCTTGACGATTGGGGTTGTTGTGGTTCTAGTCTTCTTCATTATACGATCCATGATCTCTACAGTTTCTCGACAAAATGTAATGACTCGTCGATCTGAATGTCTTCCAGCGGAACATACAGACTTTCGTCGGCCAAACATCTTCTCAAATTTGAGACGTGGAACACAGGATGAATTCCACTAAGGTCGGAAGGTAATCTAGTTTATAACCACTTTCCCAATCCTTTTCAGGATTTTGAAAGGTCCTACAAACCTTGGAGCCAGTTTGCCCTTCTTTCCAAAACGAACCACCCCTTTCCATGGTGAAACCTTGAGAAGAACCATCTCCCCAACTTGGAATTCTAATGGCTTACGTCGCTTATCAGCATAACTCTTTTGACGACTTCTCGCCACTTCAAGGTTCTTACGAATAATAGAAACTTTATCGGTCGTCTCTTGTATAAGTTCAGGACCAGTGATGAAGTTTTCACCAATGTCGGTCCAACAGATCGGTGAACGACATTTTCGACCATAAAGTGCTTCAAACGGTGCCATCTTGATACTCGAGTGGTAACTATTGTTATACGAAAATTCCGCAAGCGGTAGGTGCGTATCCCAATCGCCACCAAAGTCAAGAACACAGAGACGTAACAAGTCCTCCAAAGTTTGGATCGTTCGCTCGGTTTGACCATCAGTTTGAGGATGGTAAGTCGTGCTTAGATCTAATTGTGTACCCAAAGTTCTTGCATAGATGACCAAAAATGTGAAGTGAAACGAGCATCTCGGTCGGATATAATGTGCAGAGGTACCCCATGGCGACTTACAATCTCATCAACGTATATACGAGCTAACTTTGATGTCTTGTAGGTGTCGCGTATGGGTATGAAATGTGCCGACTTGGTCAATCGGTCAACGATCACCCATATGCTATCATGTCCTCGAGAGGTTCGGGGTAGCTTTGTTATGAAGTCCATGGATATGTGTTCCCATTTCTACATAGGGATCTCGGGTTGCTCAAGTAATCCACTTGGACGTTGATGTTCGGCTTTAACTTTCGTACATGTGAGGCACTTAGCTACATAAGTCGCTATGTCTTTCTTCATTCCAGGCCACCAATATTGACCACGTAGGTCCATGTACATCTTGTCGGAACCAGGATGAATAGAATAACGAGTTTGATGAGCTTCGTTCATAATAAAGGTACGAATGTTATCGCGATTTGGAACCCAAATACGATTGGCGAAGTACATCAACCCATTGGTTTCGTTTCCAATTGGGTTAGAAGATTATGCTCCAACTCATCCTTCATTCTTCCTTCTCGTTGAACCATTTGTTGAGCCTCCAGGATGCTAGACTCGATGTCACTATCTATTCTCAGGTTTTGTAGTAGTACGGTGGTCTCATTGACATCTAGTCGAATTTCAGTATCAAACTCACCAAAGTGTCAAACCATTGACGTCGATCTCGAATTTCTTGAAATGAGATCATCTTGTTGTGAATCTTTCGGCTCAGTGCATCGGCCACACGTTTGCCTTACCAGGATGGTAACGAATGTCACAATCATAGTCACTAATCAACTCCACCCAACGACGTTGTCTCATGTTGAGATCTTTTTGATTGAAAACGTGTTGAAGGCTTTTGTGATCGGTGTAGACTATACATTGCGTACCATACAGGTAGTGCCTCCAAATCTTCAAAGCAAATACAACAGCACCAAGCTCGAGATCATGAGTTGTGTAATTCACCTCGTGAACCTTCAATTGCCTCGATGCGTAAGCTATGACCTTCCCTCGTTGCATAAGAACACAACCAAGGTCTTTCTTAGATGCATCACAATACACGTGAAATCATCGTTTCCATCGGGTAGGGTCAATATAGGAGCATTGCACAACTTATGCTTTAACGCTTCAAAAGCTTCTTCTTGCTCGGAACCCCACTCGAAGGGTTTATTCTTTTGTGTCAAAGTGTGAGCGGTTTCGCGATCCTCGAGAAATTGGCAATGAATCGCCGATAATAACCAGCAAGACCAAGAAAAGAACGAACTTCGGTAGGAGTTGTAGGAACACACCAATTCTTCACAGCTTCCACCTTTGCAGGATCAACGTGAATTCCTTGGCTATTCACCACGTGTCCTAGAAATTGAACTTCCTCGAGCCAGAAATCACACTTCGAGAACTTTGCATACAATTGCTCTTTCTTTAACAACTCAAGAACCAATCTCAAATGCAGCTCATGATCGGTGTTGGACTTGGAATAGATAAGTATGTCATCAATAAAGACGATCACAAACTTGTCTAGATAAGGCTTGCATACTCGGTTCATGAGATCCATGAAGACAGCAGGAGCATTGGTTAAGCCAAAAGGCATCACCATAACTCATAGTGTCCATAACGAGTACGAAAAGCGGTCTTTGGATGTCATCCTCATGAACTCGTAATTGATGATATCCAGAACGTAGATCAATTTTCGAGATATGGCAGCTCCTTGAAGTTGATCAAACAAGTCATCGATGCGAGGAAGAGGATAACGATTCTTGATGGTAAGTTTGTTAAGCTCGCGATAATCGATGCACATACGAAACGATCCATCTTTCTTCTTCACGAAAAGAACAGGTGCACCCCAAGGCGAAGAACTAGGACGGATGAAGCCTTTCGGACATCTCTTGCAGTTGACAAGAGAGTTCTTGCATTTCCGATGGTGCAAGCCGATATGGTGACTTGGCCACGGGGTTTGCTCCCGGTATCAAGTCAATTTAAACTCGACTTCACGCACGGAGGTAAACCACTAAGGTCATCGGGAATACTTCAGGAAAGTCTCGTACGATAGGGACATCCTTAAGTTCTTTCCCTTTGACTTTCGTGTTGACCACATTAGCCAAGAAGGCCATATACTTCTTGTTTAAGCACTTTCGGGCTTGAGTGCAAGACATGAGTTTAAGCCCTTTAGAAGATTTTCACACCGAACACCTTTAACGTATCTCCAGAGGGTAACGGTATACGAATGCACTTCTCGAAACAAATGATCTCAGCATGGTGTTTGGCTAACAATCCATATCAAGACTTAAGATGCAATCACGAACGATAACGTCAACGGTAATTGGTTCTCCATCGGCAACTTCAACAGTAAGAGGTCTTTCTAGTTTTGTATGTGGCTTAGCAAGTATGGATTCAAACTCTAATGAAACAAAACTTTTATCGGCTCCAGAATCAAATAGGACATAGGCATAAGTTTTGTTAATAAGGAACATACCTGTTCAATTTTTTAAGGTATTTAACAATACAGGTAAAATATGAAATGAATTTGATCACAAAATTTAAGGGTGAGTTAACGTACCATTCACCACATCGTTGTTTGCTTGTGCTTGGTTAGCGTTGATGTAAAGCACGTCCTCAGGCTTGTGGAACATTACCCACAAGACGAGGGCATTGTGGGCAAAATGGCCAGGTTCCCCACAGTTGTAGCAAACACGTTTGTGACCACAGCGGCATTGTTAGGTGCACGGTGGCAAGTTGCCACCAATGACCATATTTACCGCATAAGGTGCAAATGCGGCATGGTTGATTCCCCGGATGATGATACCTACACGTGCTGCACATCGGTTGAGGACCAGCATAAGCCCTAGCCCCAGGCACTTGTGCCACAGATGTAGCCGCAGGTACAAGTTGTCTTTGGGTTTTTGGGTGCAGCCACGGCATAGTTACGCGCCGGTGTGAACTTGCGCTTTTTGTTGTTGTTGTGGCTGTTAGACGGTTCAGCTTTGGTCTCCTTAACCGCCTCGGTAGCCGTCTTCTCCACCTTCTTTGCACCCTTCACAGACATGGTGCCCGCTCTTATATGGTTCTCGGTGAGTTGAGCGGTGATTGTAATGGCTTCTTCCAAGGTTGTGGGTCGGCTACCCACCACAGCATCTTGAATTTGGGGTGGTACACCCTTAATGAACTTCTCGATGTTGCGGGGAACAGTGTCGACCATATGGGGCAGCAGTATACTCAACTCATGATGCCTAGTTGAGTAGGCCAAATGATCACCATCATTTTTTTCAAATTCCAGAACTCTTCTTCCAACTTTTGCAATTCACTTCTTGGGCAGAACTTCGCGATGGCGATGTTCTTGAACTCTTCCCATGTAAGTGCTAGAATGGCATCGGGTCCACGATTCCTCTCTCGCTATTCCACCAGGTAAGAGCCCTTTGTTGGAACATACTAGTGGGATAACGAACCTTGAGTGCATCGGGACACTCACAATTGATAAAGGTATTCTCCATGCTTTCGAACCACTCAAGAAGGCCAGTGGCTCCTTCCTTGCCACTAAAACTAGTGGGCTTGCAAGAGCTGAAGTGTTTGAAGGTGCAAGTTTGATTATTCCCGTGTTGATTGTTCCCGTTTTGATTGTTGCTATTCTCTCCATGACCATTTCCATTGTTGCTAGCGTTGGTCATTAGGTGCTATTAAGTTCAGCAACCATGGTCGGAATGACAGCAGCCATTTGTCGAGCAATCATGGTGGCTAACTTACGATCGGAACTTCCACGCTTTCCATGATGACGAGACATGCTGGAATATACAAATGAGTTAGATATGAGAATTGGAATAACAAGGATTAATGTTCAACAAGGATAAGGCAAAAAGTTGTAAGGCACATGGAATGGTTCCATTTGGTAACGCATTACCATTTGGAAACATTGACACGTCAAGGTAAGTTGACCCACTCGCCTTAGAAATTTGTGTATGTTGACCATGGTTTATCACTCATCCTAGAAATCCCCAGGTAAGCATAACTAGTCCCGTAGGATTTATGCGATATGCTTGCCTTAGCCCGAGGGCCTTTTGCCAGGAAATCCAGAATACAGTGTCCATGTATCACACAAATTTCTTAGGTTCATGAAATCAAAACCATGATGAGATTTACATAGATTAGACATAAGTCTAAAGATTCATTCTTAATATAAGTATACATTCCACGTGTTGACGAGAAAGATTAGAAGTTTCATTTGTCGGGGAGAGTCAATGAGTCAAAGTTAAGTTTAGGAGACAAGTAACAAAGTTTAGGCAATTACAAGGCAACCTATGCTAAGGCATCAAATTGCACATAAAGTATAGCATTATGTAGCATGTAACAATATATATTTTTCCAGAATATAAATATTATCCTATGAGGTTCATGCATAAGCTATAGTCTAGGTCACATTACTAATAACCTAAATCCTTATAGTTATGGGCTCTGATACCAATCTGTCACACCCCAACCTTGACGGCGGAAACGTCGAGATATGAGGGTTAAGATTGTTCACAGCCACATAACGCTATATTAAATTGTAAATATTATTATCATAAGTCATGAAATGGAAAATTACAATCGTAAGTCTTATACAAGAAATAAGTTCAACATAACATAATATAATGTAACTTTTTATTTCATTATCTAGGTCCAAGTCCTAGATTATAGCATGCTTCAAAAGGTTCACTTTAAACTTGAGGTTGACCTGAAACATGATAAAAATAAGAGTCAACTAAAATAGTTGGTGAGTTTCCAAGGTATTCATACATAATAAGAAAAAGGTTACAAGTAGCAATTCATGTCATAGGTTATAAGCTAGTAAGGTTATAGAACACATAACGTTACAATCAAACCTCGACTTGATTACAAGTATAAAAGATTGGCTAAGTGTATTTGGTTCCCTAGTGCACAAGCATACGGCTCCTAGGAGTCGGCAATACATCGACTTTAGCATCAAATAGGCTTATCAGGCCCAAAGATCTAAGACGTCGCCAGGCTAGCAATAGTTAATGATTGTAAACAAACTATGTATCTCATATAAACACTTACAATACACAAATAACCATGACATAATAATAAGATGAATTGCATGTGCTTACAAGTCTCAAACGTTAATAAGTGTACAATGTATAGATAATCATGTTTCACCCCAAGTAGTGTGAAATAAAATAAAATGGTAAGGAAAACTCACTTGATCAATAATATATAATAAGGATCAATAAGAATAATATATGTCGTTCCAAGGTAAAACGTCACAAGACACCTAAATATATAAATATTACAAGATTTAGATCAAGATTTAACAATTAAACATGAACTAGGTTCCTTAGAATTTAAGAGAGTTTTGTTAGCCAATTAGTTTTATTATAATATATTTATACATACATATATATATATATATATTACAAAAATTAGGGAATATTCTTAAAAATTATAAATTATTGCATTTAGTTTGAGTATCATATACTTTAATCGAAGAAAATGTACGATTTATTATTGATTCAAGTAACAATTTAATTTTTACATAAACTCATTCTTATAACAATAATTAAATTTAATAATTAAATATTACGGTATTTTTATAAAAATAAATTTACAGAAAAACATTTTGTTAATTTAAAGGTTAAAAGTTAATGAAAATTATTTTTTTGTAATTTTTTAGGAATTTTCTAGTAAAGAATTAAGGCCTAAAAAGGCTTTTAAAAAGAATAAGAGGGTGCCCGGGTTCGAACCCGGGACCTCTTGAATGTAAGGGCGTGTCGTGAACCGTGTACCATGGCTTCCAGCCGCGGTATAACTCGGTTCCATTTCCTTTTAACACCAAGTTCCCAACCTCAAGAACCCTAGTTTAGATCCGATCAAATTGATCATCTAAACGATCTTGATAACCAAATTAACCATGGGGCTTTTGTTTCCCATGGTTAATCGAGCATAATCATGTATGTAATTTACCCGAATACGTTCGAATTAGAGCAATCCTAAACGAAGAACAAGTCGCGGTCGTCGAACTCAGTGGATGAGAAATCCCCAATGATAATCCAATTAAACTTGCAGATAGCCTCGAATGATGATCCCGATGCGAAGCCCTATGTTGATTCTGGTTCAATTCGTTCGGAGATAGGATTTTGGCAAGGTTACAGGTCGCGAAAGAAAACGGAAATTGAATTCGTTATTTGTGTTGTTTCAGGTGAAATTGGAATTGATAGAAGCTTTAGACTACTTAGACGTTCGATTATGAATCATTTAATTTGGTTATTATTGAGTTTTAATGGTCGAACGACTATATGGTTAGAAACGCTCGATTACTCACTCGATCGGGTTCATAACCGACGTATAAACGCAATTAAAGTCCATGATTGCGTTCGAATCGTGTTCAAGAACGTTTTAGGGACGGTTTCGGATAAAAAAACATCGTTTTTGGCGGTTTTGGTGCCTCGCCAGACTTGGCCGGAGTCCGGCCGCGAGGTCACCGAAAGCGGGGATGAGAAAGGGGGGTTTGGATTTTGATAAATTACACCTTTGGTCCCTCAACTTTGATTTTCTATTATTTATGCATAAAGTTCTATTTCAAGTTTCTAAAATGACAAATTAACCCTCAAACTTAATTTAAGTTTATAATTTAAATATGGTTAAGTTTATTAATCTTTATTATTAGTAATCTTATTATTACTAATTCTATTATTCAATATTATTACTTATTATTATATTTACTTTTATTAATATAAACCTTATTATTATTATACATACTTAACATTTCATGAAACCCAATTACAATAAATAATAAACACAAACAATCACGCAAGTTTCAAAATTGACAAAGATAACCCTTGTAAGAGTAAACGAAGTTAACTTTTAGTTAACGAAAATACGAAATGTTACAATATCGGTCAAAAGGAGTTGGGGAGCGTCGAGGTGATCGAGGCTACGGCTGAGAAGCTTGAGAAGATCAAAGCCTTCATGAAGGTAGCCAAAGATAGATAGAAGTCGTATGCCAACAAACGACGCAGACCGATTGAGTTCCAGGTAGGTGACCGGGTTATGTTGAAGGTCTCACCTTGGAAGGGTATTATTCGTTTCCGAAAGCAGGGCAAGTTGAGCCCGAGATACATAGGCCCTTCCGAATCGTTGCTCGAGTAGAAGAGGTGGCTTATAGGCTGGAGTTACCGGAAGAGTTAAGTGAAATTCACCCGACATTCCATGTATCTCATCAAAGAAAGTGCTTAGCTGATGAAGACATGATTGTTCCACTGTAGGATATCGAAGTAGACGAACGGCTCAATTACGTGGAGCAATCGGTGGCAATCATAGATCGTAAAAAGAAGAGGCTGAGAAATAAAGTGGTTCCTCTTGTGCGTGTACAGTGAAAGCACAGGAAGGGATCCGAGTGTACGTGGGAGACTGAGGAAGATATGAGACAGCATTACCCATAGTTCTTTAAGGAATAGCAGGTTTCGGGGACGAAACCTATTTAAGGGGGTGGACTATAACACCCGGTTATTTTAAAGACAATGAAAGAATGAATAAAGTGAAAGAAAAGAAGGAAAAGAAATAAAAACCCAAGTTTAGGGGTAAAAAGTGTCCAAAAGGACAAAATGTTTGAAAAGTTGGTGATAAAGGTGGCATGGCCGCCCATCACCCTTTCTACACACAAAATTTTTGGATTTTTAGAGAGAGAAAGTAGCAGGAAGCAGAGAACTCTCATGTTTGAAGAAAACAAGAAGAAAAGTGTGAATTGAATGTAAGAATTTATGTTTTTACAGTGTTCTTAACCGGTTATATCCTTGGGCCTATGCTTATGTGTGTTTATGTGTGTTCGGGTACGTTTTAGTGGGTTCTAGGCGGTTGAATTCAATTTGCAAAAGAGTTCGAAAAAAAGCCATACTCAAGAGCTGCAAAGGTTAGTTCTAGGACCCCTCTTTTACCTGTTTTAACTGATTTTGAGGCTGGAAATGCATGAATGTATGTCTTCATTAAACTAGGTTTCGGACCCGTATGTTTCATTTGGTGTATGTTGAATGTTTGATGTGAGGTATGATTATGTTCATGCTTGATGCTGTATGATGATGTTTCTAAGACTTAGGATGCATGATTTAAGCTTAGATCATAACAAACGGTGATTTGAAATTGAAATCTAATGTGTAAGGCTCATATGTTAAGTTTTAGAATCGGCCTAAGTGTTTGAAAGTCAATACGGAAAGAAAGGTTAGTGCGGATGAGCAAAGTAAGTCAATGCGGATGGAAAGGTTAGTGCGGATGAGCAAAGTAAGTCAATGCGGATGGAAAGGTTAGTGCTGATGAGCAAAGTAAGCCAATGCGGATAAAGTCAATACGGATGAACGTTGACCAAGTATATGAAATGCGGATGAAGTAAGACAATGCGGATGAAGTCAATGCGGATGAAGTCAATGCGGATGAGCATTGACTAAGTATGGAAATGCGGATGAAGTCAATGCGGATAAAGTCAATACGAATGAACATTGACTAAGTATATGAAATGCGGATGA
This sequence comes from Flaveria trinervia, assembly GCA_025506515.1. Lineage (NCBI taxonomy): Eukaryota > Viridiplantae > Streptophyta > Magnoliopsida > Asterales > Asteraceae > Flaveria > Flaveria trinervia. The sequence continues at coordinate 13,942,581 of CM046455.1, read as the reverse complement.
GTAAGGCAAATGCGGATGAAGTAAGGCAAATGCAAATGAAGCAAATCAAATGTGGATGAACAATAAGGTCAATGCGGATGAACACTTAGAATAATTCTGACTTTTTGGAGAAAAAGGGGTAATGTAGGCTTGGACATAGGAGTTCCCGGGGCTATGTAAGTTGACTTTTGAAGCCATAGATGGTATGATGGGCATGTAATGATGTGTGATTGATGCTTATGCATAATGATGATATAGATGTTGTATGATTATACATGATGTATGCTATGAATGTATGATGATGCCCTGTATGATGATGATGACTGAATGTTATGTTTATTCTGATGTATGTTTATATTTTCGTGGCTTTATGTGTTATGTTAATGAATGAACTGGAAGTATTATGTAACGTAAAGTGAAAGATAATAAAAAAGGAACATGATGAATGAATGCATGCATTAATGAACAAATGAATGTAAGAAGGCTTGCAAGCAAATATATGGAGGTGTACACCCAATGAAGGTGTTAGCTCAACGGTGTGCGGGTTAGCTACCCCGAAGGATGCACACTGGGGTCCAATCTTTGTGATTGACCATATGAATGGGATCCTTGCTGCTTGCCCTAGGTGCTAGAGTCAGCTTAGTGCACAATGTTCGTGGTCTATGAAAGACCTCAGGCTCAGTTACCCGTTTCGTGCACAATGTTCGGGGTATAGCATATGGCATTGATCTGGAATGAAAGAGAAAAGATAAATGGTGAATGTACTTGCCCTAGGTATAGGGGTCAGCTTCGTGCATAATGTTCGAGGTCCATGAAAGACCTCAGGCCCAGTTACCCGCTTCGTGCACAATGTTCGGGGTAATGTACATGTCACTGGAAGTAATGAACGTACGAATGAAAGTAAGAATGTAGAAACGAATGGAAGTTAATGAATGAATGGTGAAGATAATAATGATGTTATCTGTATATGTATGATGTATGATCGCATTAACATAAAGAATGGTTTTAATAAGAGAAAGCATGTTTTATTTATAAGACTAGAACTCACTCAGCAACACTGATTTTTATGCATTTTCCAGTTGGCAGGTGAACATTGCTGAGGATGGCACGGAGTAGCTACTTGGCATTTTGAATAGCATTTTTTTGTTAATGTTTTTGCATTGTAATGCGAACGAATGATGTTTTGAAATGAATGCTTGTATTAACTTGCAAAAGCATTTGTAATGATATGAAAAGTTATTTTTATGTTTCCGCTGCAATGTTTTATGAATGACTAAATCTAAAGTATATGTTTTATGTGCGATGATTTACCAGCTGTAAGCGTCCGGGGAACGAGGCCTTACAAAATCTATCCTACTTCTACTTATAGATTACCTTGAATCACTAGTGTCTGGGTTTGAACCCATGATCTCCTACCTAAAAGTAATGGTGATATGTTTCCTTTAATATATTCAACTAGTACGTTTCCAGACACGCACGTTGCGTGCGGCGGCTTAGATAAACAAAGTAGGCTCAAAAAATGATTTAGTAGGTTATAGGTTATGGCTGCTAACATTTCGGTTCACCACGCCATGACAACGAACCAATCATCTTTTAGCATCATCATCACCTACATGTCTCATGGTATTAATAACCTTCGTCTCTGAAGAGTTACTGCTCATCCTCATCGACATACCCACTGCTTAAACAACGATGTGTCAACTTATAATCAGTCTCAAATGAGGTGGGATTCATTGTCATCGACACCCGTAGAACAAACATTAAGCATCACAAACAGAACACCTCAACATTTAAACATTGGTCAGCATAAGGGTAATAGGCACAGCCATCACCATAGCAATCGGAACCCCCAACAGAAGGGCATGTCACGTGTCGGCCAAAGACCATCAATAAAATCCCTAAGCGCAAATCTAAAAACCCTAAATGAGTTGTTTCAACAATGATGGCCAAAAACCAAGAACAAACATCCAATTACTGCTCTGAAAACCCAAATTGGGTCATAGCAACATCGATGGTGGGTTTCGACGGGTGATACCATTGTCGGAGCAAGGCCTGCCACCATCAACAACCTCATAGGAGTAGTACAGCGGCGGCCCATGCAACCCCGATAGGAGGGACCATCGTTTTTTTGCAAACATTGGTGGAGAGCCACAGACTCGCCACTGCCGGCATTAGGCCCGAATAACCCTTGGCTAAGATGAAGCCTAGAAACCCCAAATACGAGGACCAAGAAAGAGGAGGTGGTAGCATAGGAAAGCACTCCTCCATGAACAACGACTATGACACGGTGCCATTGATGTGGCACCGAGAAAACAAACCTTAGATTGAACCACCATAGTTGCTACCGTTAACACCCAGAGGGCCACCACCGGTCAACCGAACCACAGAAGGGCGGTCCCCATCCCCGTCTCACCATCGCCATCGCCACCACAATCATCGCCAACAGCCGAAGGCAGGCACCGTGTGCTCCTCCAACGCCATTACCCTTTCTCTCTCTAAAATACCATTACCCTTTCTCTCTCCAAAATACCCAATTGCACGTAGGTCCATTGATATAGCAATGCTTTATGAGACTTGTACACCATGTTTAACAAACTTGTAAAGAAAATAATTGTTCCTCTGTCGTCGTTTAATATATAGGTAATTTAACTGATGCCACGTGTTTTTTCTTCCCCCGTCTGAAACACAAAAAGTCATAACTAAAAATAATGATTTCAAGGAAAAAATATGTATGTATAGGTTAGTTTCCGTGTAATAAACGTATTGAATAAATAAAATATAAATAATTATTAATAAAAACTTATGTATTATGTTTTATGATAAAATATGATGTTAATTACGTATAAATAGCTATTTTAATTATAATATTTTAGTGTAAAATATAATTAAAATTATATATACTTTTGTTTAAGAAATAAGACAATTATACTATTTTTTACTTTGTTATATAAAAGTTTCATTTTAAACATTCATTTTTAGATTTTTCATAAAATAATATCTTTAGTGTTTCAGACTTTTTAAAATATTTCACCTGTTTATAATTTTTTTTAAAACAAAATGATTTAAAATATTTTGTTTAAAAATATTTAATATTTTAGAAAATTTCATATTGTATAAAAGTTTAGTTTCTTGTTATTTAGATATTGTTTAAAAGAAGTGATTTCTAATTTCTTTCATAAAATCTATTTTAAAAGAAGATAGTTTGATTTTTAAAAAAATTAGATAAGAAAAAAACATAACAATTAATAAAATTTATTTTAATAACAGAGAGAAATTTGTATAAAAATTTAAATTATTATAATACACTTTTGGAGTGAAAACTGATTTGTAAATATATAGAAAATTAACAAGTGACAAAAACATAAGGTAAGAGAATGAAAAGTAGTAAAAAATTCTTTGCTTTATTATAAGTTACAAATATGATTAACATTACATACGAGTGACAAAATAAGGATATCATATTTTGTACTTTTTTTAATTTATTTTCTTTTTTTAATTGGTTTTTAAACAATTTGTTTCAAAACAAACCATTTTAAAAAAGTGCCATTTTTAATAATTTATTTATTATAACTTTGAAATTAATTAGTTTTGTTTCATAATAATTATTTTTTAAAAGTCATATGTTTTAAAATATATTGTATTTTTTAAAGTTTTAAATTTTTTTTAAAACATTCGTATTTATAAATAAATTATTTACTTACAAATTGCATTTGTAGAAAGATCAATTTAAAAAAAGTATATATGTAATATAAAAAAATGAATAATATCATTTGTATTTAATGTGATATTTATTAGAAGAAAAAAAACAAAAAAATAAAATTTAATACATTTAAAATTATGACAAGTGACACTCAAAAATCTTAATTTAATAGATTCGAACACCTTCGAACACCTTCGAACACCCCATCCCCACTATGAAAGTAAAGCGCTTAAACAAACCGTGCCGACTTAAAAGTGGTTTATAAAGCCGAAACTGATATATATCGTGCAATTGCTCTCTCTCTCTATATATATATATATATGTGTGATAATATGATTTAATAGTTAACAAGACTATTAACGCCTTTGAATTTTTGGTTGGAAGTTTTTAACTTCAAAGTACTAAAATATATAAAAAATTTGACTAATGGTTGTGGTTGTATAAACCCATGAATACGTCATTTCATGTGTATGATATGATCCTTGGGTTTGTTCATATTTGGGCTCATATAAATTCAAGGTTTGTGTATTTTTAACCCTTCAACCTATAAAAATGACCAATTTTGCACCTAAGGAGTACTTAACTATTATCGAAATATTTTAAAAACATTTTGATATTGATCAAAAAAGATTTTATAGACCTAAATTAACATAGAACATTTAATTCTAACCATAGAAAATTCTTGAAACAACATAAACCAAATATAAAAAAGTTAGTTTGGGTTATATCTAAGGTGTTGACGCATTAAATTTTTAATACATGCTTCGTCCTACCATCAAGCGAATTAATAATAAAAAATGTACAATTTTACAAATTTGACTTGTACTTGCCAAATAGTTCCCCTAAATTGTTTACAACCGTCAACCCGTTTTGACATGCCAACTTGTTCGACAAGACTAGATAAAAAGGTTACAAATTTTTTGTGTTCGTTACATGGTTTTAAATGTCTTCCGGTTATGATCTATGTATTTGACCCAATCAAATAAATTGGTTCGTCCATGTTTATCCATTTGACCCTTTGTCAACCCGAATCCACCAAACTGAAATGATTCTTCCTCTTAATAAACTATGCTTGTAAACAAAAAGGTGCAATTTTCTCTTTCAAAGGTTAAAAAGATTATCCTGAAAGTATAGTGCAATGCATTTTGATGTTTCATATGATGTAGGTGCCATAATGTTATGGGATGTGACGTAAGCGATATCCCTAATGGTAACCATACCCAATCCTAGTAATATGTTAAAAAACTTATTCGTTCCCAAATCATAAGAAAAGGAGCCCAAAATCCCACCACTTTTAACTTTTAAGTAAGTGGTCTCATAATAATAGTTATACTATGAGTTTGAGAATATGAAAGATAAAAAAAAATAATAATAAATGAATGCGAATGGCTATTTGATTCCCTTGCACCAGCATTGTAGATAAGAGCTTGTTGGGATTATGGTTACTAGTTTAAATCTTGATTTAGCACAAAAATATTGCTTATGTTAACAGGTTGCAAACGTGCTCCCCACGCATATGCAGGTCAAGGGATTTAGAAGCTATCTGGTTTCCTTTTTGAACGGGTTGGTGCCATCCACGACTGTCAAACTAGTGATTGATTGTTGACATCTCTTTTGATGTATGGACGTACATAGGCTATAAGGGGTATGCAACTCATGCTAAATTGTAATCGCCATTCCATAAACTAATAAACGAATTGGTTTTACGTTTATAGCATACGTCTCACATTATAATTATGTAAATCACATTTTTAATTTCATTAAACCTAAAATTTTATTCACCGTGGTAATGCATATGACATGCCACAATAATTTTGATGACGCACACTTTGGTGTCTCAATGACTTGTGCCTTACTACACACAATTCCAATCGACAAGTATATTAAATTAAACATATGAAATGCATATTTAAAATTTTATAGAAAAATCATATTTTAAATTTGAATGATAAATTAACAACAACACCAGAAGCATCTAATAAGGGTAAAGAACCACTTTTGCAGATAATGGTATTTTATGTTGTACTTAGTATTCCTGATTTATATGTCAGTATTTAGTTTATTGTATAAGTCATAGTATCGTACCTATAAATAGATAAGGTTTATACCCTTTTTGTAACTCTTAGCGTACATTTGTAACTTTTTCGTAAACTTTAACGCATAAATACTTGTACACACTGAAATCAATACAATACATTATTATGAGTATTTTTGAGTGTTTGATCTTTAATATTTGTAATTCCGCTGCAAATCGTCATTGAAATCATCTGATATATTCGATTCTTATTGTTTCTAACACAAGTAAGTTTTGACTTAAAAATTTGAATTCCTAGTTTGATATAGAAATCATGTTTCCACCCTAAAATACAAAAGAAAACGGAGCTGTGAACTCACCTTGTAAAGTAGGTGGATTGATCTTGCAACTTGTAGTAACTTGGAGTGAGCATTGCCCTAAGTAAGTTTATTTAGTTAGTTTATTGTAATTGTGGATAGTTTAGGGTTATTATTGTAAAAGTTAAAGAAGGGTTGTCATATACTAGAGATGTATCATCCAATAGTAGCATATCTAAAAGAAGGATTCCCAAGAAAGAGTTAGTGGATTTTCATCACTTAAGTTCCACGTTTTTCCTTAGACAAAACATTTTTCCTACCATATAACTACATACTGGGTGAAACGAATCTAGATGTATACCAGATCAAGTCAAAGGTGTGTTTGGAATGTTTAGAAAGTATATGGAACAAGTGTAAATATAGGTCTAGCAAGGATGAGAATGAACAAGTTGTATTGTAGTGGTGTACAATTGAAAATATGAAAAATTATACTAGGAACATGATTAAAAGTTAATAAACAATCATAAGGATAGTTAAAGTTTAAATGTTTATTTTGTAAACATGTTTATATTGCTTATTTCAATATAAAAATCATTACTTTAAATTATATTCATGAAAATATTAAAAAGTTGTACAATTTAGTGTTTTGATAGCTTTAGACAGATTCATGCACTAAATTTGTATGAGCTATTGGAGTATTTAAATCAAATAGTTATAAGACGTGCTTTATTAGATTGAAAGATAAGAATCTAAGTTTAATTTTGAAAAGAAAAATCATCGAAAAAGAATTTGTTATGACGGAGATATAGCTATGCTAAGTTGGCCTAGTGAATCTATCAAAATCCAAAAATCTAAATTTGATGTGTTTAAATAAAGTTTTGATAACTTCATGTTTATTTATTTTTGTAGACACTTAGATCTATGATTACTACACAAACATGTTATGTAACTATAGATCCAAGCTATTTATTATTGAATTTTGATAAATAAATTGGAAATGTGTGAACACGAAGAACACAAAAACTTACTCAATAGATTAAACTTCTTGGATGTTCAATAAAGGTGTTATGAGTTGATATCTAATTCTATGGAAGCTCTAGATTTAGATTTTTGTGTAAAAAATAATGAGAATAAGATCCCCTATTTATAGTTGAAAATTATGGTTTTAGATTTCAATTAGGATAGGTTTTCTTAATATTTTATTAACAAAAGTCATAAATTTAAGGAATAAAAGCGGGTGAAAGATATTATTTAGATATATACGAGTTAGGATTAGTGTAACATCTTGTATTTTTAGGTTAATTAAAGTTAACCTTGTTAAATTCTTGTAAGGACCTTTGTTGTCAAATATAAAATTCGTGGATTACTTATGCTTATTGCTTTAATTCGTCTTTTAATTCTTTATCTTGAAAGATTATAATGTTAATTTTTTTGTTACTTAATAAATAATTAATAGTAATAATGATAATAATAATAATAATAATAATATTGTTATTAATAATAATTTGTAAAAATTATTAAACTTAGAAATGATTAAAACTTGGATTTAATAAGTTAAGAGGCCTTAAGGTCATTTTATAAAATTTAAATAGAAAGTTTATGCATGAAATAATAAACATTTATAACTTGAGGGACCATTTGTGTAAACTTTTGAAACCCAAACCATTCCCCCTTTCAAACCCGTAAAACCGGTGACCGGCTCCGGCCACCGCCGGCCGACACTCCGGCGAACCTTTATGCACCAAAATCTCTTGGTTTCGAAGCAAAAAACCGTTTCCAACCGTTTCAGGTTCATGAATCGAACCTACCGACATAATTTAATCCGATTAAAGTGTTGTAATGAGCATTCACGCCATGAAACCGAAACATCCTTAAATCATAGAGCCGTTTGAGCCATAAACCATAACTAAAGTCTAATTAATCGAACCTAGACAATCATCTAACCATTCCTAATCTTCCACACTTTCCAATTGTACCTGAAATCGCACAAGCAAAGTTGTACGAATACCCTTCTCGCTGTGAACCTGCAACTACATCTAAAACTACTTTTCGAGCATTTTAAACTTCAATTGATTAAGGGTTTTCGATCAAGGACGACACACGAAGCAGCCCACGGGATTAATTTGGTTTCTTTCATCGTTTGTACACAAAACGAATTTAACTTCGATCGCGATCGTTCTTCAATCTGCAACATCGATTTCAAGCATCTACCAGGTAATTAAACACATGTATACGCACGTTTAAGCATGGGGAGTAAAAGCCCCATGGTTAATTCGATTAACAACATCATTTGATGGTTTAATTTGGGATCAATCGAATCTAGGGTTCTTGGTTTGGGGGAAATGCATGGGGATTGTGTTTATAAGTTTTTAAAATCATTTATTAACGTGGTTGAGGCCTTAGAGTAACTGGTAAGATGCGCCCCCATAAACCTGAGGTCCTCGGTTCGAATCCGGGGGACCCCATGTTTTGTTTATGTTTTTTTAGCCTTCAAACTTAGTTTTATATTTCTATTAAATTATAAAAAAACCATTTTAATAAATCTGATAATTTTAAAAATATTTTATTATTTTCTATAATTGAGTTCTTAAAAAGAAATACTTTTTATACTTTCTTTTCTTTACAAATATTCTAAAACAAAATTTTTATTATTAAATAATTTGCTTTTATAAAATTATACTTTAACCAAAACCTTGTTACACAAATATGATTATTTTAAACGTAAATTTATTGTTAAGATTATATTTATTAGACTCTATTCAACCTTTAGGAAATATTGATTGACAGGATCAGTGATCTCAAGTTTGATGGATTAGAGTGTAACGCAGCGGAATAAGAACAAGAATTAGACAAATTATAGCAAGAATTTGATATTCGTATGCATTAAGAACAAATACGGTTGTAACAAGAGAATATATTTCTATGAAAAGGAATGTTTCAATAATATCAAATGTTTCTGCTCAATCATTTACTGATTACAATTAGGTTGACACTCCTTATATAGAGTGCAATCACTGCTGATATCACGGGATAGTGACATCTGACAGATTTGTTACAAAAATAACTAAAACTTAACAAACTACTGAAATGTTCACAACTACTGAGAACATATCAGAGTGCTAAGTATAAAACATAAAACTACTGATACGAAACTACTGAAACTACAACGACTGAAGAACAAGCTCTTCAGTCGTTTTACAAAACTACTGAAAAGAAAAACATAAAACTACTGAAAGAAAACCGTCACAACTACTGAAGAAGACCTCTTCAGCTCTTGTGACAACGACTGATACTTTGTCTTCAGCACTTGTGTCTTCAGACTTTGTCTTCAGCACTTGTGTCTTCAGACTTTGTCTTCAGCACTTGTCTTCAGACTTTGTCTTCAGCACTTGTCTCTTCAGACTTTGTCTTCAGCACTTGTCTTCAGACTTTGTCTTTAGCACTTGTGTCTTCAGACTTTGTCTTCAGCACTTGTCTCTTCAGACTTTGTCTTCAGCACTTGTCTTCAGACTTTGTCTTCAGCACTTGTGTCTTCAGACTTTGTCTTCAGCACTTGTCTTCAGACTTTGTCTTCAGCTGTTATGGACTTCAGCAGTTGTTGTGATGTCTGTGGGACTTAAGGTTTTTCTGATCTGGCTCATTGGTTCTTTTGGTCCAACAAACTCCCCTGAACCAATGCAGCCAAAACCTTAACTTTATTGAGGTCCCACTTATTGTTGGTGATAAGATTGGTCTTTTTCCTTCTTGATCAGCTAAGAAGATGGCCCAATTAAGCACTGGCCTAGGAATAGATTTCTGAAATTTGGTTGGCATAGTATGGATAAGAGCCCTGACTTTGGGGAACTGGACACAGGGCTGTGGTCTTATCCATGAAATCTACTTCCCATGTATAAGCCTGTAGGATTCTCTGGTGTATGCTCTGAGAAACATAATTTGTTCTTCCATGGTAAGGTTTTCAGCTCCACCATCAAACAGTCCTTCACGCCCATACAGCTCTGAAATGTACTTAGTCTGTTTGCCATTTTTGAGCTCAACTGTTGTAATCTGTCTGTATGCAAACTCATCTGGGTGAGTACCTTCAAGTAACAGACTGAGCTCATTTTGTTTGAAGTTCTCAAGCCTCTTGTAGACTAACCCCTTTTTAATTACTCTGTTCTCTAACATCTTTTGGGGTGGCTGTTTAGTTTCATAGGCCTTCTTCAAATCTTCTACAATTTCCCAGGGTGATACTACAAGGACCACTGTGATCTCTTCATCTACGATCCTTTTTACTTGGCCCTTGTATCTCGAAGGAATGTCTTTCTTCACAATTCTGTGAGCCACCCTAGGATCAAGCCATATTCTCACCTTTTCCTTTTGATATTGAAATGTGTTAGCAAGGGTGTACAATCTCAGAGCTTCTTTCTTCATACTGATTATTGATGAAGAAGCAGCATAAGTTTTGTCTATGCTTTTCAGCATCTCATCATCATGAAGCTTTTGCTGCTGTTCTTCTTCTATCTTTACTCTCACAGCTTCCATCTGTGAGGTGGGAGTGATGGGCATAGGTTTGGCTTTAGGCAAAGTTAGGACTGCGGAAAGAGGCAGCCTATCTTCTTCCTCATCATCCTCTTCTTCTTCTTCTTCTAGCCTCAACACCCTTATCTTCTTCTTCTTGGGTGCGTCATCGGCTGTTGGTTTTGAGGGTAAAGGAGTTGGTTTAGTGGGTTGTGGTAGTGGTGATTTTGAAGTGGGAGGTTTTGCAGGTTGTTCTAGCATTCTTGTAGTGAGTGAGGCTTTTGAGTGTTTTGCTAGTTCCTTTTTGTTCCCAGCACCTGCCTTATTTAGTGCTTCAATCACCAATCCCTTAGTGTATGCTTCAGACGAACAGATCTTGGTGGTTATTGCCAAGATACTGTCTCCATGACTTAATCTCGATCATAGATCTCCCAAGGTACTTTGCAATGAATCTGATCATGATCTCTAGTCTTTCTCTTTCTAATGCATCATAACTTGCCCATCTTGAGTTAATTTCTTCAACTTCAAGTCTCCTAATCTCTGAGTCAAGCTGTGCAGTATCGAACCCTTGTCTATACAGTAGATCAATATCGAACCCTGAGAAGCAGTGCCAGAAATAGAGGCTGGTGGCTCGGAATTTTTGAGTGGCTGAGTGTGTGGGAGACCTTCAGGTGAAGGTGCCATCTGTGGGTTTATGTTGGTGGCAGATGGACTTGCTGTTTGAGAGAATTGGTCAAGTAGTCTTTGTAGTCTACTGACTTCTTCCTCAAGAATTGTGTTCTGGGCCAGAACATCATAAAAGAAACCCAGGTCATCATCAGCAGATGATGAATCACCTGACCTCCTGCTTGTAGCAGGATGTACATGCACTGGGTGTAGACCAGTTTTAGCATGTGTCCCTTTTTCTTGGAACTGGGGACTTCCAGCCTCAGGACGATGTCCTTCATCAGCTATTACCTCTGGTGAGGTCTTAGCTATGTTACCAGCCTTAGTCTGATCATGTGCTGATTCAGAAGAGGTGGCAGCCTCACCAGATGTTCTGGTCTCCATATCCACACCAGGAGATAGAACAGTTAAACCCTCGTACTGTGGGCTGTCAGAAGCATGTTGATCCTCTTCCTCAATTGCTATGGTTTTCCCCTTTGTTGGTGTTTGTTGGGGAGGAGGAGAGGCATGCAGCTGAGTCAGCACGTTTGCAATAATGAGAGTAGGACTTTGTGGGGCGGTTGCAGTGGGAGATGGGGTAAAAGCAGTATGCACCTGGGGAGAGTGGTGCTCTTCAATGGCAATCTCCTCAAATGAGGAAGATCCCAGATTAGTGGGTACCCCTTCTTTGGTTGTTGCAGGCTCCTTTTAAGAGGAATCCTGAGCGGCTGTGGCTGGTGAAGTCCTTGTATCCACTAGGGGGTTATAACCAGTGGATATAGCCTGCGTTTGTGTTGCAGGGGCATCCTCAGGGGACTCATTTCCTTGAGTAGCCTTTTTTGACTTCTTTTTAGTGGGTTTGGTGGGGACTTTGGATTTGGAGGTGGTGGCTGTGGGTTCCAGCTGCGTGGGTTTGCGCAGCTTGGCAACCATTTTTAGTGATTGGTCAGAGTTGTGCCGGGAGTATACTTCAGGCAATACAGCCGTAGCAGGGACTCCCAGGCCAACAAGTCCCTCAGCTTGAAGCTGGTTTTCAATTATGGCCATTATGAACCGAGGATATAATATCCAACGGTTAGCAAGTTGTTTTTGGGCCATATCCTTGAGCTCTAAAAATAGTATTTCAGAAAAATTTAAAGGTTTTTGCTCAAGGATGGAGTACATTACCTGTTGCCACCTTGTGGACATTTGATCCCATGATGAAGTCTTGGGGGCAAGGCGGACATTTACCAGGTGAAAGATGAGACGTTCGGCATCCTGGAAATGTTTCTTCAATAAGGTAGATGCACTCAGGTTACCCTGGTATCCATGGTGGGCAAATGATTGATCTATTGTGCCCTTTGGATAACCAGTTGGGAAAGTGGCATCATCCAGATTGAGGGTTTGGCGAAGAATGTCTGGAGTAATGACCACTTTTTGACGATGGACAAACGATTGAAGAGACTCTGTGTCATTCTCCTCAGAGACAAGAGTGACGTTTGTCCAGAATTGGTTAAGAGATTCGGCATATATGGTGGGATTTAACAGAAAAACCGTTTTGTAAGGTGACTGAACCATTAAATCAATGGCGTTGTGAAACTTGGTCCAGTATGGCGATTTTGTGAGATGTGCGACACAGTTGTGTCGTGGTTTTAGTTGCATGGTCGCCATTGGTGAAGAGAGGTTACAAAGTTTTTGAACGTTAGGTTTGAGAAGAGAAGAAAGTAAAAACTCTAAAGGTGGGATAAGGTATTTAAAGGGTAGGGTTAGAAAACGACTGAAGGTTTTGGTGTTAGTCAACAGTTGTTGAAACTACTGATGACGTGGTATTAACTTTCAGAGGTTTGGAATGACTGACCGTATTGGTGTGATCAGCAGTTGTTATAAAACAATTGAAGACTTGGTTTTAACCGTCAAACGTTGAAACAGCTGAAGTCTCAGATTTAGTCATCAGTAGTTATAAAACTACTGAAGACAGTTTTGACTTCAGGTGATGAAACAACTGAGGACTTGGTATTAGTCATCAGTAGTTGGGAAACTACTGAAGACTTGGTTTTACCATCAGTTGTTGTAAACAACTGAAGACTTGGTGTTAGTCATCAGTAGTTGTGAAACTACTGAAGACATGGTTTTGCTTCAGTTGTTTAGAAAGAAACATCAGTTGGGAAACTACTGAAGACAAAAAGGCTCATTAGTAGTTGTCGTCAATTCATTGCTTTTCAGCTGTTTCATACTGTCCTCAACACATACTCATCAGACGTTTTCATCTGTTTTCAGATGTTTCATAGGACATCAGTACGTATTTGTATTTCTGACATCAGTAGTTGTACATCAGCTGTTGTAACTAGATCAATTGATTTATCAAATAAAGTACTTGAGTACTGAGAAGTTAAGCTCTAGTAGTTTAAAGAAAACTTCCGGAGGGAAAATAACTTCAGTACTTATATATATGACAATAATAAACTAATGATCATCAGTACTTGTGAGCTGAGATCATCATGAGTTGTCACTTATTCTAGTTGCAGCATACCAAGCCTTAACACTAAGTTTTGGAAAGTTGTGCTATCCAAGGGCTTAGTGAAAATGTCTGCAAGCTCATCAGCACTAGGAACAAATTTTGGATCAATCAGACCTTTTTTGAAAACAATCTCTAATAAAATGGTGTCTGATTTCAATATGTTTAGTCCTAGAGTGCTGGACAGGATTCTTGACAATACAAAGAGCTGAAGAGCTGTCCATTAACAATGGGGTCTTAGTCTATGTTATGCCATAATCCAATAATTGGTTTTGAAGCCAGAGTACCTGAGATGTACAGCTTGCAGCAGCAATGTACTCTGCTTCAGCAGTTGATGTAGCAACTGAGGTCTGCTTCTTACTCTGCCAAGAAATCAAGCAGTTGCCTAAGAATTGGCATCCTCCAGAAGTGGACTTTCTTGTCAACTTACACCCTGCATAGTCACTGTCAGAAAAAGCAACTAATTTACCAGAATGTCTAGTAGAATACCATAAACCTAGAGATGGAGTGCCTTGCAAATATCTAAAGATCCTCTTGACTGCAATCAAATGAGGCTCCTTAGGTGCAGCCTGAAATCTAGCACAAACACATGTAGCAACATAATATCTGGTCTAGAAGCTGTTAAGTACATCAAGGACCCAATCATACATCTGTAAAGTGTTTCATCAACCACTTTACCATTCTGATCTGTATCCAGTTGTGTGGTGTTGCACATGGGAGTAGAACATGGCTTACACTTTTGTAAATCAAACTTTTCCAAAAGATCTTTTGTGTATTTAGACTGATGAATGAAAATTCCATCAGCCTTTTGTTTGATTTGCAAACCCAGAAAGAACTGTAATTCTCCCATGGCACTCATTTCAAACTTCTGTTGCATCAACTTTGTAAAGGCATCACACAACTATGGATTAGAGGATGCAAAAATAATATCATCTACATAAATTTGAACAAGTAGATTATGCTGCCCAGCTTTCTTAATGAATAAAGTCTTATCTATGGAGCCTCTAGTGAAATTATTTTCCAGAAGAAAGTTTGATAATGTCTCATACCAGGCTCTAGGAGCTTGTTTCAACCCATAGAGAGCCTTATCAAGCTTATACACCCAATTAGGATGTTTATTGTCCTCAAAACCTGGTGGTTGACATACATAAACCTCTTCTTTAATTTTCCCATAAAAATGCACTTTTGACATCCATTTGAAAAACTTTAAGGTTGTGATAAGCAGCATAAGCTAAAAACAATCGAATTGCTTCCAGTCTGGATACAGGGGCAAAGGTTTCATTATAATCAATACCTTCTTCTTGTGAAAACCCCTGTACAACCAGTCTGGCCTTGTTCTTAACAATAAGCCCATTTTCATCAGTTTTGTTCCTAAACACCCATTTAGTGCCTATTGCACACTTACCTGGAGGTAGAACCAGTTCCCACACTTGCTGTTTCTTGAACTGAAGAAGCTCAAGCTGTATGGCTTCAACCCATCCATTGTCCCTTAAAGCAATGTGATAGTTCTTTGGCTCTTGCTGACTAATGAAGAGAGCATAGAAGCAGAAATTTGACAATTGACTTCTTGTTGAAACGCCAGCATTGATATCACCAATGATTTGAGACATAGGGTGATTCTTCAGATCTTGGTACACAATAAGATCTGTGCAAGTGTTTGTAGCAGGCTCAGCAGCAACAGATGGTGATGGTGAAGTATTTCCTTGAAACAATCAGTAGATGGTAATTCAAAGGAAGTTGAAGTTGCAGAAATCTCATCAGCATTTGTTGTGGATTGTGCTACTGAAGCTACAGGAACATCAGGTCTAGCTGAATCAGGCAGTTGATCACTAAACTTGAAAAGGTGATTATTGATATCATCATCATCATCAGTAAGACCAGATGGATGACTAGATACAGAAGATGACGGATTCATATGATCTGCAACAGCAGGTGGTTGATAAGGAACATATTGCAAAATGTCCAGATCAAACAACTCCACAGGGTTTTGTGGAATTGTATCCTTAGGGGATTCATTGAACTTCACATGCAAGGTTTCTTCAACTATCTTTGTCCAACAGTGAATACTCTATAAGCCTTGCAAGTGGATGAATACCCAACAAAATACCCTGCATCCACCTTAGAATCAAACTTTTGGAGTTGATCCTTTGTGTTGAGAATGTAACAGGGACACCCAAATGCTCTAAAGAATGAAATCAAAGGGGCTAAATGATGTAAAACTTCATAAGGAGTTTTCATCAACCTCTGATTTACTAAGGCTCTATTCTGTACATAGCAGGCTGTATTGACAGCTTCAGCCCAAAAGTCAGTGGCAGACCAGAATCAGCCAACATGGACCTTGCAGCTTCAATGAGGGTCCTGTTCTTTCTCTCCACTACTCCATTTTGCTCTGGAGTCCTTGGGATGCTATACTGCCTCTTGATTCCCTTTGACAAGTAAAACTCATCAAGAGTGTGGTTTCTGAATTCAGTACCATTGTCACTCCTCACACACTTAACTGGTAGGGAATACTGCTTCTCAACATGTAACACAAAGTTCATAATGGACTGAGCAGCCTCATCCTTTGAATGCAAGAAGAAGGTCCATACATATCTAGAGTAATCATCCACAATTACCAGACAGTATTTCTTCTTTTCCATACTCATTACCTTCACAAGACCAAAAAGATCCATGTGCAGTAGTTGTAAGCAGGCATTAGACTTGGACTCTTCTATGGTTGGGAATGAAACTTTATGTTGTTTCCTTTTAAGCATGCAGTGCAGATTTCATCACAATTGAACTCCTTTATTGGAAGACCTCTCACTAAACTCTTGTGGATCAGCTGATTCACGTTTTTGAGATTAACATGACCCAGCCTTCTATGCCACAGCTTAGATTCTTGGAGAGAGGCCTTGGAGAAAAAGCATGGATGGCCTCTTAACTCAATTTTCTTTGACAGATCCAAGGCATATACTCTTCCTATCCTGTTAGCCTTCAGGAGAGTATTATCATCCAGTACTTTGTCAATCAGGCTCAGAACCTTGGAAGATAGAATCCTACAGTTCTGGCTTGTGAAAAAAGCAACATGTCCTTTGTCACACATCTGACTGACACTCAACAGATTGTATTTGAGATTCTCCACATGGTTGACATCATCAAATCTAATATCTCCATTAGACACAAATCCCTTTCCAATGATGTAACCTTTAGCATCATTTCCAAATGAGACAAATCCCTTCTTTCCCTGAGAGTAATCATGAAGAAGAGAGCTGCTCCCAGTCATGTGCATGGATCCTCCACTGTCCACATACCAAATGCTTCTTTGGCATGCTGAAGAACCCTGCACAATCATAAGAAACTAGTTAGCTTTGGAGACCCAAACCTTTTTGGTTTTAGGACTGACTTTATCAACAGATTTAACCATAGATGGTTTCTCATGATTAACAGCTGATGAAGATGGAGATGGTGCTGAAATAGATTTGGACCTGGAATTCCTCTCCAGTGGTTTGATCACATGGGCTTCAAGTTGGTTAACTCTCCCCAACAGATGCTGAACGATCATAACAAGCTGTGTCTGATTTGAAGCTCGAGCTTTCAGTTCATTTGACACTCCAGAGCTTGTTTTTGATGAGTTCCTGTGACCCACCATTTCCTTCTTCTTAGACTTCACAGACTTAGTCTTATGTTTATCATGAGGAACAATATCAGCTGTCTTTTGATAAACCGTATCCTTCTTAGTGGATTTCGATAAGGCCTTGGGTTTATCAGGTTGAGATGATTGTGGTACAAACTTGGTCTCAAACTCAGTTTTCATTTTATTTATTTCTAGTTTAATGAGCTCATCCCTTTGGAGCTTTAAACCTTTTTTGTACCAACATTCATCAGATAGATTATTGAATTTACCACAAATTTCACATGGTTTATTCTTCATCTTAGAATTTCCAAAAAGAGCTTCATAGCTCTGAACAAACATTCCAAAAAGAGCCATTGTTTCAGATGAAATTGAAGTTTCAGCATTCACCTTAGAATTTCCCAATTCTTTTCCAACATGATTACTACCACTCGAGTAATTACTTGTATTGCTCCCTCCTTGAATTGGATTTTGAATGTGAGAGTTTGCAACGGATGACAACAAAGCAGCATTTTGAGAAAAACCAGATGTGGGCATCATAGTCTGGTTAAATTCTCTTCTTTTCATATCCAACTCAAAAGATTTCAACTTGTTAATGATATCCATCAGCTTATAATCTGTAAAACCTCTTTCTTGTTTGAGCATCCTCACTTGAAGACTCCACTGTGGTGGAAGAGAATCGAGAAGCCTGTTAACTTGTTCACTGTTGGAGAGTCTTTCATCATACTTCTTCAGAGTGCTTGAGACGGTTAACAAATGATTTGTCAAATCTGTCAAACTTTCATTCTTGTATCCTAAAAACGAATTGAACTCCTTTTCAGCTTGAATACTCTTGTCTTTCACCAGATCTGCATTCCCATCATAGAATTCACAGAGAGCATCATAAAGGGATTTAGGGGTTGTTTGATTGCTCTTACTCGGTCAGAAGGTGATGACCGGGTAAGAGCTTGTTTCAAAACTGACCCGGTAAGAGGGAAAATAGGCATGGGTCAGTGGCTTCGGACCGGTTCAGACGCAAAAATGTGATAATCAAACACGCTGACCGGCCAAAATGTCTGACCGGGTCAGTGGGTCAGACATTTTGACCGGGTCAGAAACAAATCAAACAGCCGCTTAGCATTTTTATGCTCTGCAAAACGATTGTAGATATCTGAAGCCAAGCAGAGAGTTAGAGCACCAAAAGCTTTTTGATCACGATCAATCAGTTTCAGATCTCTTTCAGTATAAGAAGATGGGTCTTTGTTCTGAGAAACGACATCACCAACCGTAACCGTAGGTATATGAGGACCTGAAATAATCGATTCCAATTGATTATGATCTGGGTAGAAAAAGAAAGCTTTGAACATCTCTTCCAATCTTCAAAATTATCTCCATTAATGAGTCTTGGAGGTCTATTAGGAGCAACACTTTCAAGATCCGCAAGTGTAAGAGTAGTTAATTTCGACATGATAGTTTCGGGAGAAAAATTGATAATTTCGCTGACAAATTCGCTAACAAATTCGCTGAAAGAGGTGACTTGGCTAATAGTTTCGCTGAAACAATACTATCGCAGATACTTTCGCAAAAACAGACACTTTCGCTTGCAATTTCAGCAACACTTTCGCTTGAACAGAGACAACAATTGCTTAGTTTCGCTGCTAAATTCGCAGGAAACAAGCTTGAACTTTCGTTCAAAAATAGATTCGGTAGCAATTTCGCTCGATGATTGGTCAAAAACACTAATGAACTTTCGTTCAAGGGAATACTTTCGCTGAAACTCTAGAAAACAACTTCTGATCCAAAATAACTCATAATTTCGCTGAATGAAGATGACAGTTTCGCTGTAAGAACAGTAATTTCGCTGGTCGATCTCAAAACCCTTTTTAACCTCAAAATCAATCTGAAATCATCCAAAACTCAATGAATTTGAGATCTGATGATTGTAGAATCTTCCTCAATCAAGAACAAGCATAATTCAATCAATTTCCATGCCAAAAACAGCTGATAATCCAATGAAAATTGATTGAAACTAGATATTGACCAAAACCACAAAAAAACTCAACAAATCAAGAGCACTAAGGCTCTGATACCATATTGTTGGTCCATGTGATTGATGAACAGTACAATTGATAGGATAATTTGATCAATATCAAACACACAATCCAAATAACAACAATTGAGAAGTGAATATGATGAATCAAGACATAATTGGTACTCAAATGAACAAACTCACTCAATAACAATAAGCACAATTGTATTTCAATGAAGTAACTGCTTAGAAATGGTAGCTTGCAACAGAATTCCACGATTAGGGTTTTGCAAGCTTACCATACAAAGTGAAATGACACTAGTATATATAGCAGTCATAGATTCGCTGACAGTTTCGCTACCAGGGAAACTGTCATGCCGAAACTATAGTTTCGCCCGACAGAACACAAGTTCGCCGGGTAAACCAAAACAGCAAACTGTGAGCGAATGTATAGATTCGCTCACAGTTTTGCTGGACTGCCAAAATTGCTAATTACAAACAAAATACAAAATGAAACTTATAAAAGTCCTATTACAATGTAAAGTAAACATCTATACTAAAGTGAGTCCACCTAATGAAGACAAAAGCAACTATGCATGATTCAGAACATAACTTGGCTTTAGCCTCTGAAGATACCTGAGTTTCCTGTGAAGATGATGCATTTGAACAGGAACCCTTAGTAGACTCTAGGGCCATGAGAGCAAGATTTCCAAAAGGGTGTTCACCACCATGTTGACTAGCACCAGCATAGTATTGCTCAGTGTGACTAGACAAGTTATCAGGTAAGCTACTCCAGTCAACGACTCCAGGTGTGAAGAAGCTGTGATGAGGTTGTGATTGAGATGGAGATGGTTGAGGTTCTGGTAGTGCATGAGATTGTGGTACAATAGGAGCTTGAACTTGATTTGACTGTGGCATATAATAGCAGGGATAAAGATATGGCATTTGACCCTGAGGAATAAAATATGCAGGAGATTGAGGGTGTGATGAATGACTAGAACCAGCAGAATGTTGCCCTTTGAATTGTGAATTGTTATTTGGAAAAGTCAAAAAGGGTGCAGAAGTGTTAGATCCAGTTGATCTACACTCTCTTGCAAAGTGTCCAAGCCTGTGGCATTTGTGACACTTCAACTTGCTCTTGTCAAAACCGACTTTGGTTTTGTCAGAGAGTCCAGGAAATTTCCTGCCAGTTCTCTTGTAGAATTTCTGAGATCTGATATTGATCAAGGCCATTTGGCTCAAAATATCCATCTCTTCTAAATCATCATCAGCAATGCCCTTCAAATCATCCATGATAAAGCATAGATTGTCACTATTATTACCAGAATGACAATCAACACTCACAAAGGCATGATTAGAATTGTTTGAGGTGAAATCAATATGCTCATCATAGTGGCATTCTGATCCTGCATACTCTGACTCATGACTTACCAGGCAGTGTTTCCTGGTACAAAATCATCAGTGAGCTTTCCAGATGATGACAGTTTTCGTTTCTATTCTATCTCTCTCTCAAATGTGAGCAATTTCCCATGGAGTTGGGTGAGAGATAGTTTGTCCAAATTTGCACTGGAGCGTAGGGCAATAGTATATGTGTCCCATCTCTCAAGCAGTGATCTGAGAAATCTGTTATTCATCTGGCTATTTGTGTACTCATGTTTGACCATTTTTAATTCAGAGATCAAACAAGAGAACCACTCAAACTGTTGAGTCAGTGTCTCACCCTTCCTATGAGAGAATGTCTCATATTGTTGGGCAAGGACTTCTCTATTATTTGCCAAGACATCATCTGTTCCTCCAAATTGTTCTTTCAAGGCATTCCAGAGGTCATGGGTAGTTTCATAATGCATTAGCCCAGAATAGATTTCATTGGGCAGTGCCATGGCCAGAATTCCATGGGCTTTTGCATCAATCTCAAACAATTTCTTATCCTCATTTGAGTATTGCTCCCTCCTCTTCGGAACCATTTGATTGGTTTCCGGGTTATTCACCATAGGCTTGTGTGGACCATGTACCACTGATGTCCAACAACCTGAGCTGTTAACAGACAGGTGATGGAGCATTCGTCGTTGCCATATGTTGTACTCATTCCTAACCAGCATCGGAGGCTTGGTTGAGGAACCAGTATTGTGAGGATCATTGGAAGGAGTTGTCATTTTAGGTCCAAATACAATTTAATTCAAGCTTTTAAAAGATTTTACACAGACCACAACAGACTCAATGAAAACCAAGAATAAATCTCAGGATGAATGACCAAAAACACAGAAAATTCAATCTCTATAACCGTTTCTTGCAAAAATACTAATTCAATCAAACTTGGATCTTGGATAGCAGTTTCAAAGATCAATTATTAGATCGATCAATGATTAATCATGCTCTGAAATATTTATTGACAGGATCAGTGATCTCAAGTTTGATGGATTAGAGTGTAACGCAGCGGAATAAGAACAAGAATTAGACAAATTATAGCAAGAATTTGATATTCGTATGCATTAAGAACAAATACGGTTGTAACGAGAGAATATATTTCTGTGAAAAGGAATGTTTCAATAATATCAAATGTTTCTGCTCAATCATTTACATATTACAATTAGGTTGACACTCCTTATATAGAGTGCAATCACTGCTGATATCACGGGATAGTGACATCTGGCAGATTTGTTATAAAAATAACTAAAACTTAACAAACTACTGAAATGTTCACAACTACTAAGAACATATCAGAGTGCTAAGTATAAAACATAAAAATACTGATACGAAACTACTGAAACTACAACGACTGAAGAACAAGCTCTTCAGTCGTTTTACAAAACTACTGAAAAAGAAAAACATAAAACTACTGAAAGAAAACCGTCACAACTACTGAAGAAGACCTCTTCAGCTGTTGTGACAACGACTGATACTTTGTCTACAGCACTTGTGTCTTCAGACTTTGTCTTCAGCACTTGTGTCTTCAGACTTTGTCTTCAGCACTTGTCTTCAGACTTTGTCTTCAGCACTTGTGTCTTCAGACTTTGTCTTCAGCACTTGTCTTCAGCACTTGTGTCTTCAGACTTTGTCTTCAGCACTTGTGTCTTCAGACTTTGTCTTCAGCACTTGTCTTCAGACTTTGTCTTCAGCACTTGTGTCTTCAGACTTTGTCTTCAGCACTGTCTTCAGACTTTGTCTTCAGCTGTTGTGGACTTCAGCAGTTGTTGTGACGTCTGTGGGACTTAAGGTTTTTCTGATCCGGCTCATTGGTTCTTTTGGTCCAACATTTATAAGTGTTATAATTTTTATATAAAACTCTATATAAGATATAATAATGTTATTTGATACTAATAAATATAAACGGTTCCATTTGTTAAACATAATTATTTAACAATCCCTAATACCATATTGAACCCTAGTTTTCGTTAATTCGTAAAACTTAATATCATCAAACTTTAACCTTGTAAATATATATATAATTTTAGGTGTCTTGTGAAGAACTACATTGGATCACTGCTTATTACATTTCTTATTAAATATCATCATTCTATACTTATTTGATCAAGTGAGTATTTGTATACCCCCTTTTCTTATTTTCACACTTTGGGGTGAAACATGTTAACTTATTATCATTTCACTTGTAAACTTATTTGAGACTTGTAATCTTCATGGTAATTCATCATGCAAAGTTGTGGTTAGTTGAACTTTTGTGGTTACCATGTTATGGCGTTATATGTACAATCATTAACTATTGCTAGCCCAGTGAAGCCATAGATCTATGGGCAAGACAAGCCTACTTTGGTTGATCCAAGTACACTTAGCTGATCGTATAATCTTGTAAACATTTGAGACTTGTAAAACTTTGTCGAGGCTTAGTTGTTGCATTGTTCATAACATCCCTAATCACTTTATTCACTAACTTATGACTTGGATTGCCATCTTTTATATAATCTATGTATTTAAAACTATGGAATGCTCACCAACATTATTGTTGACCTTTTATTTTTAACATGTTTCAGGAAATACTCAAGCTTGATTTCTACACATTGAAGCTTACACATCTAGGAATGGACCTAGATAAATAAGTGAATTAAAATGATTTGTTACCTTTTATGTTATGTTTTTTTCTTTGAGACTTAAGCTTGTAATGTTACAATTGAATCTTATGATTAATTTATATTTGGGTTACTAATAGCGTTATGTGGCTGTGAACGATCTTAACTCTCACTCCTCGACGTTTCCACCGTCAAGGTTGGGGTGGGACAATTAGTTTACTTGTTATTTATAATATTTAGGATAATTACTAGTTAAATATTTAATAATTTATTAAATATCTATAACTTAAATGATTGAAATAATATAATTATATATGTAATATTGTAATAATCCATATATATATATATATATATCAATATTTTATTATGTTTACAAAATTATAAGACTTCATTTTATTAATTAAATCTTTATCCTTTAAATAAAAGTTATATATGTAACCCTAAGTTACACATATTTAAAATTTTGCCCTTATAGTTATATGTTTTTCATTTATGTAGTAATTTATAATTATCTTAGACTTTAATTTATTCTAGGGCAATTCCATGTTTTTATATCTAGCTAGATCAAATATTCACAAACATGTAATTATAGAATCATATTAGTATGCAATAGTATGACAATGAATCACAATGTAAGAAATAAAAGACTATTTTCACACATAGGTTCTTGAATTCAATCAACAATTATAGGGTTGCAAACGAACTGAACGTTCAGCGAACAGTTCGTGAACCGTTCGGGGGGGGGGGAAGTTTGTTTATTTCGTTCGTTTAGTAAATGAACGAACACGAACACAAAATTTCGTTCGTTTAGTTAAATGAACGAACATGAACACAAGTTGCGTTCGTTCATTTATGTTCGCGAACGTTCGATAATGTGTTCGTTTATGTTCGTTAGTGTTCGTTCGTGCACGTTCGTTAAAGTGTTAGTTTATGTTCATTTATATTTTTAATTATTGTGTCAGTTATTTTTATGACTATTATATTAAGTATTTATATATATATATATATATAATATATATATATATATATATATATATATATATATATATATATATATGTTAACTACTTATTATTTTTTATTAATTTTGTGTAATCTTTGTAATAAAAATATATAAATTTTATTCTAAAATAAATCTATAATAATTTGTATTCGTTTGTGTTTATGAATTTTTTTGTGTTTATTATGTTCATGAACAGTTGTTTGTGTCCGTTTGCTTTTGTTTGTGTTCGTTTGCGTTCGGTAAGTGTTCGTGAACAGTTCATGAACATGTTCATTTTCTTAATGAACGAACACGAACAAGAAATCTTGTTCGATAAGTGTTCGTGAACAATTCATGAACAAGTTTATTTCTTAACGAATGAACAAAACAAGGCCTTGTTCGTGTTCGTTCGGTTCGTTTGCAGCCCTAAACATTTACATATATAAATACCATGATAATTAAAAAAAGTTAAGCAAGTAGGTTAAGCATTAAAAATTAAGAATGTTACAAGTTGGTGTAGCATTAAAAATTAAGAATGTTGGCCACCTAGTAGTTGGTGTAACAACATTGGTGCTACTTACTTGAAAGTTAATATCTTCTTTCATTGGCGTACCAAACATTTCCAGGCTTGTCACAATATTGCTACCAACATTGGTGCTACTTACTTGGAAGTTAATATCTACATTTTATTCAAGATGTGATTTTGGCTCGATCACTTGTGTTTCATAATATTGCTACCAAACACCAGCTTGCAATTATCCTTACCAAAGGCTTGTCCTCTACTCATTTTTTATCTCAGATCCAAGCTACACATCGATATTGATGTTCACCTTATGGTGGAATGTTATAAAGATATTACTCCATCCTTCATATTTTTATTCTACATTTGTGATTTTTCTCATTGTTATATTACATTTGGCATGGCACAGGTCTACAATACCCTATTAGGTTTTTGTACATATGGATCGGCATAATGAGTTGTAAATTGTGAGAAAAAGATAAAAGATAATGAAACATTACCTTCTTTGAATTTCACATTTTGTTTAATTTGTGTCCCAACCAATATTTTCTACTCTTTGCATCTATAAAGGCCTCATACTAGTACTTTAAAATGTGGCCTAACACACTCCTTTAGTAGTTATCTAAGATTGAGAGAAAATAAGAAGCTCCACATAGAGTCACATTCCTTATGACCCCATAAATCAAAATAAATGTAATATAGGTGTAACACTGATTTTTTCTTTAAAGCCGACGAAAATAGAAAAAGAAATAAAGTCCAAAGTCGAGGGACCAAACTTGCCAAAACGGGAAAGATCTTGAAAGAATGGGGGATTAAGAGGGGAGGGCAGCCCACACCCTCCCCCATACTCACAATTTCGGCCAAGAGAGAGAAGAGGGAGAAAAAAGGGGTTCCAAGCTTGGTTTTCGTGGATTCAAGCGTGAAAGTTGAAGTGTAGCGGGTTGGATTGAAGCTCTACTCGACGGTGTTGTTTGTGTGAATTCTACGACCCCTCTTTTACACGTTTTCAACTGATTTGGGGCTAGAAAACATAGTTAAACCCGTTTTTGAAGTGTGTGTGTGTTGAATCCGTATGTATGTGTTTGTGTGTGATGCGAGTGGAGTTTGTTTTCGAGCTTGTGTGTACTAGAATGGTGTTGTGGTATGTGTTTCTAAGGTTTAGGATTGTAACATCCGTCACCTTAAGGTCCGTCGAACGACATAATTAACCATAGAATTATTTTAGTTATTCTTCATCTTCTTCATGAACTCCTGTTTTAAGGAATCATGTTTGCTTTATTACCCTGTTCCTATACTTCCTTCGTGATCGTGTACTAAGCATAAACCTTTTATAAATTTCATCACCATTATCACCAAATATATCATTTTTAATGATAACCAGTGTCATTAATAAAACCATTTTAAGCCATCAATTACCATAAAACACGCTTTTAACATTAATATGGCGAACATTCTAAAGTCGTTTTCAAACGAAGCAAACTTTGGAAACTCGGGGGCTAAGTGCAGGGACTAAAATTGACATTTTGCAAACCTGGGATGGGTATAAAAATCCCATTCCCAGCCATTTTCTTCATCCTCTCCATTTCTTCTTCATCATCTTCTTCTTCACTTCACATCTTCTTCTTCACTTCACATCTTCTTCTTAGCACCAAAAACGCCCCGTTTGGTCTCGTTTTCTTCGTTTACGCTTCGTCTACAACTTAGTCTACTCCATCCTTGCAGGTAGACAACCCTGGTTGTCCATTTTTTGCTCGTTTTACTACTGTCCATTTCTAGGGTTGAGGTGTTCGGGTCAACTCGAACACAAGAGGTCGTGTGGGTGTGTTTGATGACTTTCTGCGTGTGCTTCTTGTTTGTGTGTGATTGTTGTGTGATTCTGGAAGTCCTTGTTGTGTAAAACCCGTGCTTGGGGCAGCCGAAAGCTGCTCTGCATTTCAGCAGTCACGAACCTACAGTTCAGGCGACTGGGTCTTTCATGCGACTGAGCCGTGCGACTGGGTGAGTCAGGCGACTGAGCCGTGCGACTGTTTCTTTCGGGCGACTGAATCTTGTGACTAGGGATGTCATGCGATTGAGTCAATACGGATGAGTGTGTGTGCGATTGAGTCAATGCGGATTAATGTGTGTGCGATTGAGTCAATGCGGATGAATGAATGCATGCAACTATGCGTGTATCGCACGATTGAAGGCCAATCGTACGAATGAAGGTTCAGTCGTACGAATGAAGCTGATTCATACAAATCAAGATTGATTCGTGCGTATGGAGGTTAAGTCGTGTGATTGGGTGTTGTGTGGTACGACTGAATGCCAGTCGTACGAATGAGGGTTCAATCGTGCCAATGAAGCTGATTCGTACGATTGAAGGTTGATTCGTACGAATGGAGTGTTGAGTCGAGCGTCTGGTCCTGTTGTGTGACTGATGATGTTGAGTGTGAATTTCCTCTTGAACGTCTGATGATGATTAGGTAACATCAGTAAAAGTGTCATTGCTTGACCACAAATATTAAAGTCAATGCTATCAACATGCACATACTACTTCAATTGAAATCAACCTAACATTTTGTAATTATCAACAACCCATTTGGAACTACAAATATTTAACAAGTGCTATCTTTTATAACAATGGGATCTTTATATGGATGTCATAAGCAATGAAGACTACTCTTAGTACTTGGATCTGTATAAGATCTGATACTTGTGTCCGCTTGTGTGTGTGCTACCCACGACCGAACTGATACAACCCGAACTGACCAAACATTACTATATGCTTTATACACATCATTAATGCTTAACAATAACTATCAATAAGTGTTTGACTATTCATTGCGTTCAACTGTTGGGAATCTTGATCATTCATACTTACCACTTAACATGTGAGTTTCGTGGCCCCTTTTTATGCTTATACTACTTTACAAACATTTACAAACATGGGGGAAAAGTATGCTCACCTGTTTTCTATGTTGTACAACATACATAAAATTTACATACTTGGAATCAACGTGCTACTGTTTTGTGGGTACTTATCTGATACATGCTTGAGTCTGCTTTGTGGTTCTTTCTTACAACCATTTAATTCCAGTGTGGGAACCGATGGATAGGTATTGGTAGTACTACTTGGCTTGACACCCCCACCCTCGTGTTGGTATACTAGTTAGTACCAACAAAAGCCAGGAACGGGCCTTGGGTGAATATATTCCGACAAGATTCTTTGTGTATGTCGTTAGGCTTGGTTGTAAAGCTCTTGTCATGTGATTTTGCTTACTTATAACTATATGCACGGTATTCTGCAACAACTTTATACAACATCATTACTTATTTACTTTTAAACCTGCGAGCTCACCAAAAATTTTGTTGACCATTTTGAGCATATCTTTTCAGGTGATCATGCTAGCTGAGGTTCTAGGTGTGCTGCCTTAGTGGAGACCCTAGGATGCATTTTCGGGCTAAATTTGTCATTTTGAAAACAATTGTTGTATCTGTTTCAAACAACATTACGGTTTCTAACTTGTTCCCGGGTTGTGGGAATTGCATACAACGTTATTATCTATGTTTATCTTATATCATGTTTATGCTTATGGCTATGTTGTCGTGAATACTGACTAAACACGACACAAGTCCCTTTGTTGTCGGTGTCGTCATGACACGCTTGTCATCATTATTATTATTGCATCTCTATCGCTTACCATGTGTTATGACGATTCCGGTCTCGTTACATCCCCGTGTTTCCGCTCTTAGCGGGGTGTGACAGACTGGTATCAGAGCCATTGGTTATAGAGAATTAGGCAATACACTTGACCTAGACTATAACCTAGGAACCGTCATGTAGATTTGCATGCCAGGGTTGTGTGCATTTTATATCTCATACGTGTTCCTCATTACTTGTTTGGTTATCTATCTGTCTCGTGATCATTTCACCCTGTGAGGGAGCCCTTGTGCTCGCTCTTTACAGGATGCTTCTATTGGATCTTCTGTTTTCCTCTGCGTACCGAGTTGTTTTATCAATCCAGGTATTGAACCTGAAGAGATCTTCATAGATCATACTATTGCGTTTGACCTTAGACACTGGGATTTACCCCGAGGAGGTTATGTCTGAGACCTCGAGAGAGGAGGAAATAGGCAACCTCCGCTAGACTAAACTTGATTTCATGCATGGACATGCCATTATTATGATGGACTACTGTTTGGACATTACTTATACATGGTGTGAGAATTACATGATTTGTATGCAATGTGTGACAACCATAAGTATGGTATTAACTTGGAAAGTTAGACCTTAATGTGACATGGATAATGTGCCCTACAATGGTTATAACTTATGCATTTACTATTATTATGATTAGAACATGCCGCCTCGAAGACTTACCCGCAGCAACAGTGGCGGAAGTGAAGCCCCGAGAGGCAGAGGCAGAGGCAGAGGTAGAGCACTGAGAACAAGTGATGGTCCTACCAATGTCATCAGGGAACGGAAACTCTGACATGGCAGCCTTAATCGCTCAACAGCTGGCCGGACTGATTCCAACTATTGTGGCCCAAGTGAGCGATGCTCTTCAGAATTCTCACCCCCACGGGGATGGTGGCAATGATAATGAGGATAACGGGAACCCGACTGGGAACGAAAGCAATCAGGAGACTGGAAATGGTGGTACAGCAGGTAACGAAACTGGAATTGTTAATGAGACTGGGGTTGTGAATGCTAGACGGGGATGTTCATATAAGGAATTTGTGGCTTGTAAACCAAGAGAGTTTGATGGCAAAGGTGGAGCCATAGCCCTGACTAGATGGCTTGAAAAGATGGAGGTTGTGATCGACATTAGTGAATGCCTCGACAGTCAAAGGATCAAGTATGCCACGTGCTCACTACAGGGCAAGGCACTAACGTGGTGGAAGACTCAGATTCAGGCTAGGGGAAGAGAATCGGCGATGCAAATGTCGTGGGATGAGTTCAAAGCCCTAATCATCGAGGAGTACTATCCTCTCAACAAGATGTAAAAACATGAGCATGAGCTCTGGAATCATGCTATGGTGGGGGCTGGGCACGCAGCTTACACCGATCGTTTTCACGAGCTAGCAAGATTGGTTCCGCATCTGGTCACCCGGGAATCAAAAAGGATAGAGAGGTATATTTGGGGACTTGCGCCTCAAATCCGAGCAATGGTACTGCAGCTGCTCCTCCTACTATTCAGAGCGCAATTCTGAAGGCTGGCGCTCTAACTGATGAGATGGTGAGAACAGGGGTATTGGGCAGGGGAGCAGAGAAAAGGAAAGATGTTGGGGAAACGAGCCGGTTGAGTGCCGGGAAATTCGAGAAAAGGGCCAAGACAACCAGAAATTTTGCGGCCGTGACCCAGGGCAGGCGAGAGTATGTGGGTCCGCACCCCAGATGCGATAGGTGCAACTTTTATCATCCCCCAGCTATACCGTGCCGGGTGTGCGTGAACTGCAGACGCCCGGGCATTTAGCAAGAGACTGTAGAATCGCGCAGAATATGGTCGCGCCAGTCAACGCGGTTAACCCCGCCAGGAATGCCAGGGGCTGTTACAAGTGTGGAAGCCCTGATCACTACAGGAACATGTGCCCCAAATTGAATCGGGCACCGGGCCAACAAGGGAACAACCAGCATCAGACGATGGCTATAGCTGGAAATCAAGGCCCGGCAAACCAAGGGAATGCGACTCGGGGACGCGCTTTTGTCATTGGAGCCAATGATTCCCGTCAGGACCCAAATGTTGTCACGGGTACACACTTACTCAATAATCACTTTGCA
Source organism: Flaveria trinervia (assembly GCA_025506515.1). Classification (NCBI taxonomy): domain Eukaryota; kingdom Viridiplantae; phylum Streptophyta; class Magnoliopsida; order Asterales; family Asteraceae; genus Flaveria; species Flaveria trinervia. The sequence continues at coordinate 13,912,031 of CM046455.1, read as the reverse complement.
TCTGTACTATTTGACACTGGAGCAGACAATAGCTTTATATCTTCTGAGTTTGTGCAATTGCTTGATTTGAGTCCTAGTAGGCTAGAAACTAGCTATTCTGTAGAAATGGCCAATGGTAGGGTTGTTCAGGCCGACAAGATTATTAGAAAGTGCTCGATGATATTGGAGAATATAGACTTGATCCCCTTTGAGTTAGGAAGTTTCGATGTGATTGTGGGAATGGATTGGTTGTCGAAACACGGAGCCGAGATTGTCTGTCGGGACAAGGTAGTGCGAATCCCTATGTCAGACGGAGGAGTACTCAGAATTCAAGGAGAAAGACCGAGGAGAAACTTAAAGCTTATTTCCTGCATGAAAGCACGCCGGAGTTTACGAAAACAGTGCTACGCTTTTCTGGCTCATGTGGTGGAAAAGAAAGAAGAGGAGCAGAATTGGCAGATATCCCTGTAATGCGGGATTACCCAGATGTATTTCCTAATGATTTGTCCGGTTTGCCTCCTCCATGGCAGGTGGAATTTTGTATTGAGTTGGTTCCGAAGCTACACCGGTAGCAAAGACACCGTATCGGTTGGCACCATCTAAAATGCAAGAGTTATCTAGCCAGTTACAGGAACTACTGGAGAAGGGTTTTATTTGGCCGAGTCACTCGCCTTGGGGAGCACCAGTGTTGTTTGTCAAGAAGAAGGATGGGTCATTCCGTATGTGCACGACTACCGTGAGTTGAAGAAATTAACCGTGAAGAATCGGTATCCTCTCCCCAGGATGACGACCTGTTTGATTAGTTACAAGGAGCTTCGTATTTTTCCAAGATCGGCCTTCGATCTGGATATCATCAACTAAGGGTTTTCGAGGAGGACATACCGAAGACAACGTTTAGAACTCGTTATAGGCACTATGAGTTCTTGGTCATGCCGTTCGGATTAACTAACGCACCAGCTGTGTTCATGGACCTGATGAATCGGGTGTGCAAACCTTACTTGGATAAGTTTGTGATCGTATTCATAGATGACATACTTATCTACTCCCGATCGAAAGAGGATCATGAAGAACACCTTCGGGCAATACTGTAACTATTAAGGGAAGAGAAACTTTTCGCCAAGTTCTCAAAGTGTGAATTCTGGCTGCGAGAGGTGAAGGTTTTGGGTCATGTGGTTAACAAGGACGGGATTCATGTAGATCCCGGCAAGATCGAAGCGGTGAAGAAATGGGATGCGCCCCAGACACCTTCAGAGATTCGGCAATTCTTAGGATTGGCCGGATACTATCGTCGTTTCATTGCGAACATATCAAAGATCGCTCAACCGTTGACATTGTTGACTCAGAAAGACAAGAAGTTTGAATAGGGACAGGCACAGGAGCAAGCGTTCCAAACACTAAAAGACAAGTTGTGTAATGCCCCAATATTGTCCCTCCCAGACGGAACTGATGATTTTTGGTATACTGTGATGCTTCGTATCAAGGGTTGGGATGTGTACTAATGCAGAAAGATAAGGTGATTGCCTACGCTTCGCGACAACTTAAGGTGCACGAAAAGAACTACAAAACTCACGATCTTGAGTTGGGCGCTGTAGTATTCGCACTCAAAATATGGAGGCATTACCTGTATGGAACCAAATGCATCATCTACACAGATCATAAAAGCCTTCAACATATTAAGGATCAAAGGAACTCAATATGCGACAGCGACGCTGGGTAGAGCTTCTTAGTGACTACGATTTGAAATCCGGTATCATCCGGGGAAAGCTAACGTGGTGGCTGATGCTCTAAGCCGCAAAGAACGTGTGAAGCCATTTCGCGCTCGAGCTTTGGGATTGACCATTCAAACAAATTTGAAAGCTCAGATCCAAATTGCACAAAGTGAGGCGTTGAAAGAAGAAAACCTCGCGGGAGAAGAATTCCGAGGGTTGGATAAACAACTGATGTGGAAGGACGATGGTGTACTGTAGTTCGTGGATCGTATATGGGTACCCAAGTGGGGAGGTGTACATACCTTGGTCATGGATGAAGCACACAAGACGTGATATTCTATTCATCCTGGCGCAGACAAGATGTACCACGATCTGAAAGATCTGTACTGGTGGTCAGGCATGAAGAAAGACATTGCCACGTACGTCAGCAGATGCTTGACATGCTCGAAAGTTAAAGCTGAACATCAGAAACCATCGGGACTGTTACTGCAACCTGAGATTCTGGAATAGAAATGGGAGAACATAGCCATGGATTTCATTACAAAACTCCCTCAAGCGAGCAACGGGCATGACTCAATATGGGTCGTAGTGGATCGAATGACGAAATCAGCACATTTCTTGCCAATCCGAGAAGACTACAAAATGGACAAGTTAGCGAGATTGTACATAAAAGAGGTCGTGAAAAGACACGGAGTGCTGGTGTCAATCATATCCGACCGTGACGGCCGATTCACTTCACGATTTTGGCAGACACTACAGAAAGCGATAGGCACTCGATTAGACATGAGTACCGTCTATCACCCTCAGACAGATGGTCAAAGTGAATGAACCATACAAATGCTAGAAAACATGCTGAGAGCGTGTGTAATCGAATTTGGTGGTAGTTGGGACACTCATTTGCCATTGATTGAGTTCTCTTACAATAACAACTACCATACCAGCATTGGGTGTGCTCCGTTCAAAGCGTTGTACGAAAGGAAGTGTAGATCACCCGTTTGTTAGGCCGAGATTGGTAAAAGTCAGTTAACAGGCCCAGAGATCATTCAGAAAACAACCGACAAGATCTTCCAAATCAAAGATAGACTGAAAGCCGCTAGAGATCGCCAAAAGAGCTATGCCGACAATCGTCGGAAGCCTCTAGAATTCAACGTTGGGGTCCAAGTGTTACTCAAAGTCTCTTCTTGGAAAGGAGTTGTTCGGTTTGGAAAGAAAGGGAAGTTAGCCCCAAGATACGTTGGACCATTCGAGATTACAAAAAGAATTGGTCCAGTGGCTTACCGATTAAGGTTACCACAAGAACTCAACGGTGTGCATGATACTTTCCATGTGTCGAACCTCAAGAAGTGTTTGGCTGACGAATCACTTCACGTACCAATTAAGGATATCAAAATCGACGAAAAGCTTCATTTTATTAAGGAACCCATTGAGATCATGGATCGTAAGGTCAAATAGTTGAAGCGTAGTAGAATACCAATTGTTCGCGTAAGGTGGAATTCAAAGTGAGGGCCAGAGTTTACATAGGAATGGGAAGATCAAATGAAACTCAAATACCCACACCTATTCGTGGATGACACTCTTGGACCTAACTCTAGCTGAATTCGGGATGAAATTCTCTCAACTAGGGGATATTGTGACATCCGTCACCTTAAGGTCCGTTGAACGACATAATTAACCATAGAATTATTTTAGTTATTCTTCCTCTTCTTCAGGAACTCCTGTTTTAAGGAATCATGTTTGCTTTATTACCCTTGTGCCTGTACTTCCTCTGTGATCGTATGCTAAGTATAAACCTTTTATAAATTTCATCACCATTATCACCAAATATATCATTTTTAATGATAACCAGTGTCATTAATAAAACCATTTTAAGCCATCAATATTATAAAACACACTTTTAACATTAATATGGCGAACATTCTAAAGTCGTTTTCAACCGATGCAAACTTTGGAAACTCGGGGGCTAAGTGCAGGGACTAAAATTGACATTTTGCAAACCTGGGATGGGTATAAAAACCCCATTCCCAGCCATTTTCTTCATCCTCTCCATTTCTTCTTCATCATCTTCTTCTTCACTTCACATCTTCTGCTTAGCACCAAAAACGCCCCGTTTGGTCTTGTTTTCTTCGTCTAGGCTTCGTCTACAACTTAGTCTACTCCATCCTTGCAGGTAGACAACCCTGGTTGTCCATTTCTTGCTCGTTTTACTACTGTCCACTTCTAGAGTTTCAGGTGTTCAGGTCAACTCAAACACAAGAGGTCGTGTGGTGTGTGTGATGAATTTTTGCGTGTGCTTCTTGTTTGTGTGTGATGTTGTGTGATTCTGGAAGTCCTTGTTGTGTAAAACCCGTGCTTGGGGTAGCCGAAGGCTGCTCTGCACTTCAGCAGTCGCGAACCTGTAGTTCAGGCGACTGGGTCTGTCATGCGACTGAGCCGTGCGACTGGGTGAGTCGTTCGACTGAGCCGTGTGACTGTGTCTTTCGGGCGACTGAATCGTGTGACTAGGGATGTCATGCGATTGAGTCAATGCAGATGAGTGTGTGTGCGATTGAGTCAATGCGGATGAATGTGTGTGCGATTGAGTCAATACGGATGAATGAATGCATGCGACTATGCGTGTATCGCACGACTCAAGGCCAATCGTACGAATGAAGGTTCAGTCGTACGAATGAAGCTGATTCGTACGAATGAAGGTTGATTCGTGCGTATGGAGGTTAAGTCATATGATTGGGTGTTGTGTGGTACGACTAAATGCCAGTCGTACGAATGAGGGTTCAATTGTGCTAATGAAGCTGATTCGTACGATTGAAGGTTGATTCGTATGAATAGAGTGTTGAGTCGAGGGTCTGGTCCTGTTGTGTGACTGATGATGTTGAGTGTGAATTTCCTCTTGAACGTCGGATGATGATAAGGTAACATCAGTAAAAGTGTCATTGCTTGATCACAAAGATTAAAGTCAATGCTATCAACATTCACATACTACTTCAATTGAAATCAACCTAACATTTTGCAATTATCAACAACCCATTTGGAACTACAAATATTTAACAAGTGCTATCTTTTATAACAATGGGATCTTTATATGGATGTCATAAGCAATGACGACTACTCTTAGTACTTGGATCTGCATAAGATCTGATACTTGTGTCCGCTTGTGTGTGTGCTACCCACGACCGAACCGATACAACCCGAACCGACCAACCATTACTATATGCTTTATACACATCATTAATGCTTAACAATAACTATCAATAGGTGTTTGACTGTTCATTGTGTTCAACTTTCGGGAATCTTGATCATTCATACTTACCACTTAACATGTGAGTTCGTGGTTCCTTTTTATGCTTATACTACTTACAAACATTTACAAACATGGGGGAAAAGTATGCTCGCTCGTTTTCTATGCTGTATAACATGCATACAATTTACATACTTGGAATCAACATGCTATTGTTTTGTGGATACTTATCTGATACATGCTTGAGTCTGCTTTGTGGTTCTTTCTTACAACCATTAATTCCAGTGTGGGAACTGACAGATAGGTATTGGTAGTACTACTTGGCTTGACACCCCCACCCTCGTGTTGTTATACTAGTTAGTACCAACAAAAGCCAGGAACGGGCCTTGGGTGAATATATTCCGACAAGATTCTTTGTGTATGTCGTTAGGCTTGGTTGTAAAGCTCTTGTCATGTGATTTTGCTTACTTATAACTGTATGCACGGTATTCTGCAACAACTTTATACAGCATCATTACTTATTTACTTTTAAACCTGCGAGCTCACCAACAATTTTGTTGACCATTTTGAGCATATCTTTTCAAGTGATTATGCTAGCTGAGGTTCTAGGTGTGCTGCCTTAGTGGAGACCCTAGGATGCATTTTCGGGCTAAATTTGTCATTTTGGAAACAATTGTATCTGTTTCAAACAACATTACGCTTTGTAACTTGTTCCCGGGTTGTGGGAATTGCATAGAATGTTATTATCTATGTTTATCTTATATCATGTTTATGCTTATGGCTATGTTATCGTGAATACTGACTAAACACGACACAAGTCCCCTTGTTGTCGGGTGTCGTCATGACACGCTTGTCATCATTATTATTATTGCATCTCTATCGCTTACCATGTGTTATATTGATTCCCGTCTCGTTACATCCCCGTGTTTCCGCTCTTAGCGGGGGTGTGACAAGGATGGTTGATTTGGGCTTAGAGCGAGTTTGGAAGGGTTTGGAGGCCGAAAAGTGCAGATTGGGTTTGGGATGAACTGCATTCTGCATCAGCTTGGGTTAGGTGACCGAATGTCATGCGACTGGAGGCCTTACGGTCGAAAGGAGTGCGACTGAGGTTCATTCGCATGTTAGTCGTGCGACTGAGGTCCATTCGCTTGTGAGTCGTATGACTGAGGGCCATTCGCATGGGGAGTCATGCGACTGAGGGTCCATCCGCATTTGTGCTCATTCGCACAAGGTGTCCATCCGCATTTGTGCTCATTCGCACAAGGTGTCCATCCGCATTAGTTCCATTCGCATGGTACTCATCCGCATTGAGTTCATCCGCATTGGGTCCATTCGCATAGGGCCCATTCGCCTGGTGTTCATCCGCATTGCACTCAGTCGCCTGGGAGGCCATGCGACTGAAGGGTGCCCATACGCCCAAGTAGGGCTTGTGCACCCGAGGGAACATAGTTTATTTACCGACTTTCGGGGGAAAGTGCAGATGTAAGTTTTTGACGTGGAAGGTTCCCAGGGGTTCATGTAAGATTACTTTTGAGGCCTTAGAGGTTATGTTGGGCATGGATGACGATGATGTATGATGTTGTATGTTTATGCATGATGGTATGTATGTTATGTGTTATGCATGTATAATGCCCATTATGATGATGTTGACCATGTATGTTTTGTTCCTTGCTTTGTATGATTATTTTCCCGTGGCTTACGTTGAATGGTAATGAAGTAAAATAAAAGTATTATGTACATAAAGTTGAGATAATGAAAAGAGAAATGAAATGATGAATGCATGCATTAATGAATGAATGAAAGTATGAAAGGCTTGCTAGCAAACGTAAGGAGGTTCACACCCAATGAAGGGTGTTAGCTCAACAGTGTGCGGGTTAGCTACCCGAGAAGGATGCACACTAGGGCTTGATCTGTGTGATTAAGCATATGTATGGAGGGTCACACCTAATGAAGGGTGTTAGCTTAACTGTGTGAGGGTTAATTACCCCAAAAGGATGCACACTAGGGTCCAATCCTTGTGATTGACCATATGTATGGGACCCTTGCTACTCACCCTAGGTAACTTGAATCAGCTTCATGCACAATGTTCGGGGTCTATGAAAGACCTCAGGCCCAGTACCGGCTTTATGCATATGATAGGGTGAAGCACATGGCATTGGTTCGGATGAAAGTAAAGATGTAATGATGAATGTACGGAATGAACGAACATATAATGAAGATAATAATGATATTATCTATGTGTATGTATGATGTGTGATCACATGCAAAGTACATTATGCTTTTAACGAAAGTAAAGTACGTTTTATTTTAAAACTAGAACTCACTCAGCAACACTGACTTTTATGTGTTTCCAGTTGGCAGGTAATGTTGCTGAGGATGGCACGGGGCGGCTACTCAGCTCTTTTGGGATGGCATTCTTTTGTTTAATATATTTTCATTGTAATGCGAATGAACAATGTTTTGAAATGAACGATGTATTAACTTGCAAAACCATTTATAATGATATGAAATGTTAATTTTATGTTTCTGCTGCAATGTTTTATGAATGATAAATGTAAAGTTATATGTTTTATGTGCAATAATTTTCCAGCTGTAAGCGTCCCGGGAACGGGGCCTTACAAGTTGGTATCAAAGCCAAAGTTTAAGTGAAACATGTAAATTTTCAAAAAAAACCTAAACTTAAACTGAAAATGGGACGGAAAGGGAAAGGATGCCAGACTGAGTAGTTGCGTGCTATTAGGTATTTTCGTAATGTTAACCGGTATTAGGTGCGCATGTTATGTGGTTATGTGTTGTTTGTAGATTTAAATACTGATGTAGTCAGGATAGGTAATGTTTGGGGTATGAAGAGTAAAGTAAGTGGCTAATCACAACTGACCACTGTAATTAGGGACTTACTATACTTGACATAAACTAAGCTGTTCCCTTGAATGACCGTGTTGGTGTTTGAATCTTTCAGTGTGTGTGTGGATGGTCGGTGGTAGATCTTCAAAGGCTTCACGTGGTGGAGGTCGTGGTGCTGAAGCACGACCCAAGAGAGGAAGACCTAGATTTGAAAAGGTGGTTCATGAGGAACCAGAGACCCCTTATCCAGAGGGTGGTGATGAGAGTGCAAACTTAAGGGCCTTGGTGAAAGAGGCTGTGGTTGAAGAGGTGCATCAAGTCATGCAGATGATCTTACCATCTGTAGTGACTGAAGTGATCAAAGTTGTACGAGAAGGAGAAAGGATGGAAAGCAGTAGACCTACGGGCGAAAGGAGACAGCCCGAGACTGAGACGGTTTTGTCTGAGGACGAAGAAGAAGAGGAGGAAGAAGAGCCTACACCGAAGGCAACACGAGGCTGTAACTACCGGGCGTTTCAGCGACGCAAGCCCCCTACTTTCAATGGTAACGGCACATCTGCTACTGCTCACCGGTGGGTGAGAGAAATGGAAGCTGTTTTAAATATCGGCGAGTGCCGGGAGGATCATAAAGTAAAGTTTGCTGCCCACTTGCTTATGGACTTGGCTCTGTGCTGGTGGGATAATATAGTCCAGGCCGAGGGTAGTCGGACAATTGGGAGCATGAGATGGTCCGAACTGAAGAAGTTGGTGATTGAGGAGTTCTGTCCTCATAGAGAAATGGACAAAGTTGAGAGAGAGTTCCTGCAGATGGAGGCGGGAACCATGACACATCAGCAGTACACCACCAAGTTCAACAAGATGGCACGTCTGGTGCCAGATCAGGTGATGCCTCTGTCGCGGAAGATTAAGAGGTACATTCAAGGCTTGCCAGCGGATATTCGCAGGCACATGACCGCTACCTGACCGAGCACGTTTAGGTCGGTAGTTGATTTGGCAGGAAGACTGTACGATGAGCGAGAGGTGGTGGTGGCTAAGGAAAGCAAGAAGGGTGGTGGTGATCAGAATTAGAATGGGAAAAGGGTCAATCGGGGTGGTGCCTCAACAAGTAACAAGAAGGCACGGGTGGATGACCGACGTATGGTCACATCGGGTGCAGGGTCGAGGAGGTGTGGCAAGTGTGGGAAGGAGCACACTGGCGAACGTAGATTGGGATTTAATGTGTGCTTCAAATGTGGGAAACCTGGCCACATGGTGAGGGAGTGTAAGACTATGAAGTGTTTTAATTGTGGCGAGGAGGGCCATATGATCCGAGACTGCAAGAAGCCGAGGGCTGAAAGTTCTGGTGCAGGGAAGAAGACGACTGGGGAGAAGGACCAAGGGCGAGTGCCAGGGCGTTCACGATGACACAGGAGGAGGCTAGGATGGACCCTAATGTTGTGTCTGGTACATTTCTAGTGAACCAAACTTTAGCTTCTGTGTTATTTGATTCTGGTGCCAATAAAAGTTTTATCTCTGCTGCTTTCTGTGCTAAGTTGCCTCTTAGTAGTAGATGTGTTGATGCGCACTTTGATGTAGAAACTACCATAGGTAAGTTTATCACGATTTCGAAGGTGAAGGAGGAGGATATTCCTTAAACAGCTTTTTGTACTTTTGTATGATGTATTTTGTATTTTTGTATATATTTTGTATGAATGACTCAATTTGAGGCCCACATATAAAAATTATAAAGATCAGCGAAATTAAAAAAAATAAAAAAAATATTTATGAAATTAAAGCTTCAACCTGCGATTCAAAAATTGTTTCTGCGAAATTATCATTATCTCCCCACTTACACCCAAATCACCACGAACACCAGCAGACTCTAGTTTCGTCTTCGCCCCTAAATCGACTTTCTCAATCATACCACAAGTAGCTAGGGTTTCAAGCTCTTTCTGAAGCTGGGTTTTGGTGTAAACACCACCATCTCTAAGCGAAATCATTTCAAAAAAAATGAATCATCCGAACCTACAGTAACAGACTTAACCTTATCAAGAAACACAAGCTCAGAGTTGTACACAGCAAGTTTCGGAAACACATGATGCACCGACTGTCTTTGGGATTTTTTTTTGGTCGGATGAAGCAGCTAATTCTTGGATACTCCTTGCAAGTTCCGCACAACAAACCGGCTTTTTCTTGTGTTTATGAGGCATACGAACAACGGCTCTTGTAGCAGAAACAACGTCACTTTGGATCTGCATCAAAGTGGACCTTTTAGACTTGCGGTTATTAGTGGCGATGGCCGTGACCGGTTTGCTGAAGGGGCTGGCAGCACGCTGATGCGACGCTGTTGAAGGCTGCGTTGACGTGGAAGACGGTGGAGGCACCGATGTAGGGCTGAACTGATGAGATCCATCAACGTGGTTCCGGAAGAATCAGCCATGATATTTGATTACGATCAGAATGCGAAACAGAGATGATCCGGTTGATATTTAGGAGGAGGAAGAAGCAGAGGGATGGTTGATGGTGGTGCTATTTCGCTCCGAATCCGATCTCATTTCTCAGTCTCAAAATTAGGGTTGTGTGTGCTGTGTTTTGTGTTAGGGTTAAAGTTGGTGTAAGTGTTTTGTGTGGTATAGTTTAGAGTTAGGGTTAGGGTTTTTGTTTAGTTGTGGGTTTTTCTTGGGCTGGGTTTTTCAAGTTTAGGTTTATAAATTGGGCTAGTGGAGATTAAAAATTGGTTGGATTTTATAAAAGAATTGGTTAATAGACTTTTCTCCAATTGGTTTAATAATGGGTTTGGATTAGGTAATCAATTACTTGTTAATTGGGTTCATTATGTGGGCTTATTAAACATAGAAAATAAAAAACTTGGACTCATTCAAAATCAAAGAAAGAATCATTTTTTTTCATTCCGATAAAGAAATTTTCACCGATTTTGAAATATTTATAAAAATAAAAAAAACCAAGCTAACCTGGCAGCTTGATCCCAGTTGCTAAGATTTTCTAGCGTAACATTTAAATATAATATTTTTTCCGGGGGAGAATTATTATAAACTTTTTGGGAAAAAAAATTTTGGGGCGTTTATTTGTTTAACTTTTTTAATACAATGTCATCTTCAGAAGACTTTAAATCAGATAATCTCACAACGGCACAAAGCCAGTTTGACTCTTTGCAGGTACAAAGAAAAAAATTGTCAGATTTAATTGATCGATTTTTGAAAGTGGCAAATAATCTAAAGAAGCATGTTCTTGATCTCAGTAATCATGAACAGATTCAAAAGCTTCTTGACTCTCTTCCGTCTGCATGGAATCATCAAGTTAAAATGCTAAAGCAAGAAAGAGGTTATGTCAACACAAAACTTATAGATATGATCAACAGACTAAAATCTCTCGAGCTGGATATCCAAAGAAACGAATTTCTGCAAGCCGTGTTCCCACATCAAACCCACGCGTTTAATACTCATCTTGTTTCTTCTGTAACAAGCATACTTGATTACAAAATAGAGATGATTGAAAAGTTAAAGTTATTGAGAACTGATTCGGATTTAAACTCTAAATTCAAAGAAACAGTTGAAGAGAATCGTGAAGCTTTAAGAGTCGACAATGATAGTAAACTGGAGTCTGTGAGAACCAATGATGATAAGGATGGAAAAACTGATAAAAGAGAAAAAGAATCCGAGGATGGCGAGATGCTGAAGGTCAAAGAAGAGGAACAACAAGAAATCACAAGGGTTTGCAACTATGGAAAGAGCTTAGCTGTAGAACAAACTATCATGGGTCTTCCTTATGAGACTGTTCAGGATATGTGGTCTTCGTCATGCAAAATCCGATTATTTGGGATTTATAAGGCTAACAGATTGTTATTGGAAAATGATAAAGAATTAAAAATAATCAATAAAGAATTAAAGAAAAATGCAATTAATTTTTCAAGAAAACTTAATGAAGCATTGGCTGAAAATGATCTATTAAGAAGAACAATTTTGGAGCGTAACGTTGAAATTAAATTATTGAGAGAAAGAGCTGTTTTAGCTCAATTTGAAACGACAAAGCTTCAAACGAAGCTTGATAAATGGACCCTGTCACACATGAAAAAGGATGAGCTTATTGCTAAACAACAAGGGGCGCGGGTAAAACATGGGATTGGATATAAATCTAATGGTAAAACTGTATTTAACTTTATGTTATTCACCAATTCCCAGACCTCATCCTAAAAATGATTTGTTTGAACAACCTACTAATAATCTGCATGTAGGTTTGAGCGGTGTGAATCTTAATGAGGTGCGAGATGATTATGATTCTACAACTGGTATGGGATACAATAAACCGAATGTTGACAGTCAAGCTAACAATTGTTCAGTCCCGGTTGTTTGTAAATCTATATCTACTATTTCTTCTAACTTTTTTGATAAGTTTAAAGCAGGTGAAATTCCTACTTTTGAGCCTGTCAAGGTAGTGAAAGATGAGATAAACCAGGAATCATCGAATCATCAAGTTCTAACAACGACAAATTATCCTATTTTTGTCAATCAAGATCCTTTGGAAGCAGATCTGTGTATACAAGAGTGGATAAGCTCGGATGATGAATCACACACAGAGGAGGGTGTTGGTTCCTCACAGATCAAGATATCTCCTGACATTGTCAAGTCACAAAAGCTTCCAAAAGCTAAATTAAGATCAATACGGATCTCATCTCCAACTGCAAAACAACCCAGTCAATCAGTGAAGATCTCTTTCCCTATTCAGCATAGCAAATGCCAAAACAAGCAATAATCTGCTACAAGATCAAAACAATCCTCATCCCCACCTGCATCACAAGGGTTAGTCAAGCATCAAAAGCCTTTCAAGGCTTGTTTTGAGTGTGGAAAAGAAGGGCATGTGGTAAAGAAATGTCCTCAAAGGCTTGCTACGGATGGTAAAGGCAAAACGAATTGCTTCTCCAGCTGTAACTCTACAAAGAATGTTCCAAATGGTAAAGGCAACACAGGTTGCTTCTCTGGATCAAGAGGTAAAAAGAACACATCTTTGAATGGTTGGATGAAAAACCCTCCATCCAAACCTTTTCATGTGAAGCTGGTTTCACATGATTCAAAGATGAAAATGACCAAAGGTTTAACACCAAATTCTTTTCCTTCCGGTCTTAAACAAAAAATGACTTCCAAATTTAATTCATTCAAATCCAAATTAATTGAACCGAAAAAAATTTGGCAAATTAAAAAGAAGGATACAGCAATCCCTGATTATTTAAACGGTTGTGTGCAGAAGCTTGTTACTTATCTTGATGAAAAAGGAACTTCCAGGACTACGATGGCCTAGGTTCCCCTTTCTAACTAATTTGTTAATGAGTGCAGGAACAATTAAGGAGGACTGTTAGTAATCCGGTTTACTGACAAGGATTGTTCCTAATTCAAAATTGAGGCGGAACAAACAGGTTAAGGTCATGGTATTATATCCACAATCTAGATTTTTATCTGCATTATCACAGTTCTCATTTCACATTCACTGCATATTTCTTGATAATTCATTTCTTATCTTGATAATCGGTGTAGTTTGGAAGACCTTCTTTGGTAAATTTCTATTTTTGTATAGTTTTATAAAAATAAATAAATAATAAAATAAAATAAAATAAAATAAAAAACATAAAAAATACAAAAAATAAAAAAAGTTTGGAAAAATAAAAATTTAGGGGGAGAGTATAAGTAAATAAAAATGAAAAGAGAACTGGGAATTTGATTCTTGATTCGAGATGATTGAGAAATGATTGTATATCTTCTTGAAATGCTGTTTTGGTATGACTTGCGTTTTTAAAATGAGAAAATAATAATAACTAATGTTGTTATCTGATTCACATCTTATTTTTAAGTGCAAATTATAGAAAAATCAACAGATGCTTTAATGATATGCTTGGTAGACTCAACTTGAAGAATAAAGTAGACAACAGCATAATGATTTAAATTAAAATATATGTTTAAGGATGCCTGGATTTACGCAATCATTTTGGCCTGCACAAAAACTGAGTCCCGACAAAAATTGGATTAAGAATTGATCTTTCACCCACTATGATACAAATCATATAAGCCATATCCTTGAGTCATGTTTGGTGTATTTATATGTCTTGTGTTTGTGCTAATCTCCTCTGCTGTATGGTAGTACTGACCTGGAGTGATGATCTCCTCTGCTGTACGGTAGTACTGACCTGGAGCTCTCATCAGCACATGATTAAATGGTCATCTCCTTTGTTATACATGACTATAGACCTAGAGCTCTCATCATTTTAATCTAAGTTGTGTCAAATCATCTAAATGATGAATTCATCACAGAATGCAATATTCTATTGATAATCACTTACACACTCATGTACAAGCCTTGTTCTATAAAGATCGTAACAAAATTCAAGAAATCCTGAGGTTGGGTGAGGGTTTTTGCCAAATGATTGTGGCTTCCTAACATTCTAAAGCATCTAATCAAACCTTAACAAATCATATGTTGTTTGTTGAAAAAGATAAGGCATGGTTTAAGTGGACAAACATATTAGTAATCATTATTGATCTGTTTAAGAATTTCAAAATTCATTCAAAGATTGTGATTAGATTCAGTATGAGTGTGATCTTATTGCTTGTCGATGTTTAAATTCATCTTTGTGCTAAAGTATATCTTGAGGATATGATCTCATGATTGATTCAGTTATCGGTTTAAAAAAAACAAAAAAAAAGTTGATAGATACAAAAATAATATAATAAATGTATATAATAAAATAAAAATTATAATAAAATTTCATTTCAAAATTCTTTTAGGTCTTCCATATTATGTTGTTACAATTTTATCATTTTTTATGCATTTCACAGAAATTGCACACAAACGAACACGGGTTCGCTTGTTTTTCACACACAGATAAACACGGGTTTATTTTGTTAAAATGAAATGATCTAATTAGAAATGTCGAGAATGTGTTTGAGAATGTGTTTCAGATTTTTGCGTTAAGTGATGGCCGATCATCAGTTGAGTAGTGTACTTGATCAGGGAACCTGTTCCTCAAAATTGCAGAAGATACCGACCTAGGAATCCTCCTACTACATCTTCTGAAGCACTCAAGATTAGAGATTTTGGAAATCTATTCCAATATCCATGCAAAGGTTGCATTCAGAAAGGGAGGAGCACATAAATAGGGGGAGCTTATGAAATAAATAATCTTTCTAATCAAATTTAGTAAGATTCAAATTGAATAGCTTTCTACTATTGACTTCTCGGTGCTAATTTTGTTTGAAGACGTTGATAATGATAGACTAAGGGGGAGTATTGTTGGAGCTGTAAAAGATAGTCTATATTATCAACACAGTGAAAGTAAAAAAAAGTCAACATCACGGTCAAAGTCAACAAAAAGTCAAACCCGACATGTTCGAGACGAGGAACCAAGACGAGACATTGAAGATTTAAATGACTAGGAGTTTTATTGTAATAAATATATTTTGTGTGAACAAAATATATTTTGTCTTGTTTTTAGTCATTTTTATGCTTTATATGTAATTTTGTATTAATTAGCCTAAGTCTAGGGGGTTAAGTGCAATTAGTGAATATTAGTCTAGACTATAAATAGGTTAATTGTCATTAGTGTTGGTTAATGATTGAATGACCAATTGATTGGGATTTTCACTTTGTACAAATCATATGCAATCAATATAGATCAAAGGGGTTTTATTGTGTTATCATTGTTTGATCTTACAAATCTTCATAATATTTGATTCAAGTGTTTATCCTGGAGTTACAACATGTTATGGTCATTACGAGTTTCTTGTCATGTATTTTGGTTTGACCAATGCACCAGCTACTTTTATGGACCTGATGAGTCGAGTGTGTCAGCTGATATTGGATAAATAAGTGAGTGTGTTTATTGATGATATCCTGATTTATTCAAAGAGTGAGATTGAGCATGCCGGTCACATTCGGGAAGTTTTGGAGATGCTGAAAAAGGAGAAGTTGTACACTAAGTTCTCCAAGTGCGCTTTCTGGTTGCACGAGGTTCAATTGTTGGGTCATGTGGTGAACCCTGACGGGATTATGGTGGACCCAGCAAAGGTAGAGGCGGTGATGCAATGAAAGTCTCCAAAGACGCCATCCAAGATTCGTAGTTTCTTTGATTTGGCGGGCTACTACAGAAGATTCATCCAAGACTTTTCTGAGATCGCTTCTCCACTAACTAAGTTGATCCGGAAAGATGTGAAGTTTCTATGGGTCAAGCTCAGGAGAAGGCGTTCGAAGAATTGAAGGCGAAATTGACTCAAGCTCATGTTATATCGTTACCCGATGGAAGTGAAGATCTGGTGGTTTATTCTAATGCTTCCTACTCGGGGTTGGGGTGTGTGTTAATGCAGAGAGGGAAGGTTATAGTCTATGCATCCCGACAGTTGAAGGTTCATAAGGTCAATTATCCTACTCATGACTTGGAGCTAGCAGCCGTGGTCTTTACGTTAAAGATTTGGAGGCACTACCTTTACGGGACGAGTGCACCATATTTACTGACCACAAGAGAATGAAGTACTTCTTTGAGCAGAAAGATTTGAATATGAGGCAGAGGAGATGGTTGGAGCTTATAAAATATTATGATTGTGAGATCCATTACCATCCGGGCAAAGCCAATGTGGTGGCGGATGCTCTTAGCCGAAAAGAGAGGCCCGAGCCAATTCGGATGAAAGCATATCAGTTGATCATGACCATGGATGTGATGAAGCAAGTCAAGGAGTTACAAGATGAAGCGTTGAATGAAGATCATCTTAACTCTGAAAGAATGAGAGGTCTGGTCGCAGAATTGGGTGAAAACACGCTAGGTGTTAGAACTTGATTCGGAAGGATGTGGATTCCTTGTTTTGGGGGTCTACGGGTGAAGATTTTGGATGAAGCTTATAAGACTCGATACTCTATTCATCCCGGTGCCACAAAGATGTATCAAGACATGAAGAAGATTATTGATGGCTGGGTATGAACGCAATATGGTGGAGTATGTGAGTAAATGCCTTACCTGTCTATAGGTGAAAGCTGAACATCAGAAGCCGTATGGGAAGATCCAACCTTTGGATATACTGGAATGGAAGTAGGAGCACATCACCATGGGTTTCATTACAAAGTTATTGTGTACCCCGAAAGGGTATGATGCTATATGGGTGATTGTTGATCGTCGGACAAAGAGTGCTCACTTCGTATCGATCCACGAGACATATTCATTTGAGAGGTTGGCGGATCTATTCATCAAGGAGATTGTCACTCTTCATGGTGTACCGATGTCTATTGTGTCGGATCGTGACACCTGGTTTACATCTAAATTTTGGAAGAAATTACACGACGTGATGGGGACGAGGTTACATCTTAGCATGGCTTATCATCCTCGGATAGATGGTCAGTCAGAAAGGACCATTCAGACCATGGAGGATATACTTCGGGCATGTGTTATCAATTTTGCAGGAAGTTGGGATGACCACTTTCCATTAGCTGAGTTCTCATATAACAACAGTTATCATGCCAGTATTGGTATGCCTCCTTATGAGATGCTATACGGTAGGAGATGCAGAACACTCGTCTGTTGGGGTGATACTGGTCAGAAATAGTTAGGAAGCGTCGAGGTGATCGAGGCTACGACTGAGAAGCTTGAAAAGATCATGGCCTTTATGAAGGCAGCCAAAGATAGACAGAAGTTGTATGCTGATAAACGACATAGACCGAATGAATTAACGTGGGTGACCGGGTTATGTTGAAGGTCTCACCTTGGAAGGGTATCATCCGATTCAGAAAGCGGGGCAAGTTGAGCCCAAGGTATATAGGACCTTTCCAAATCATTGCTCGAGTAGGAGAGGTGGTCTATAGACTGGAATTACCCGACGAGTTAAGTGGAATTCACCCGACATTCCATGTATCTCGTCTGAGGAAGTGTTTAGCGGATGAAGAGATGGTTGTTCCACTGGGGGATATCGAGGTGGATGAACGGCTCAATTACGTGGAGCAGCCAGTGGCATCGAAAAGAGAAGATAGTGGGGAATAAAGTGGTTCCTCTTGTGCATGTACAGTGGAAGCACAGGAAAGGATCCGAGTTTACGTGGGAGAATGAAGAGGAAATGAGATAGCATTACCCATGTTTGTTCGAGGAATAACAGGTTTCGGGGACGAAACCTATTTAAGGGGGTGGACTTGTAACAGTTGAGTATTTTCTTTGAAGCCGACGAAAGTAGAATAGAAATAAATTCCAAAGTCGAGGGACCAAACTTGCCAAAACGGGAATGATCTTGAAAGAGTGGGGGATTAAGAGGGGAGGGCAGCCCACACCCTCCCCCAAACTCACAATTTCGGCCAAGAGAGAGAAGAGGGAGAAAAAAGGGGTTTCAAGCTTGGTTTTCATGGATTCGAGCGTGAAAGTTGAAGTGTAGCGAGTTGGATTGAAGCTCTACACGACGGTGTTGTTTTTATGAGTTCTAGGACCCCTCTTTTACATGTTTTCAACTGATTTGGGGCTGGAACTCATAGTTAAACATGTTTTTGAAGTGTGTGTGTTGAACCCGTATGTATGTGTTTGTGTGTGATGTGAGTGGAGTTTGTTTTCGGGCTTGTGTGTGCTTGACTGGTGTTGTGGTATGTGTTTCTAAGGTTTATGATGGTTGATTTGGGCTTAGAGCGAGTTTGGAAGGGTTTGGTGGCCGAAAATTGCAGATTGGGTTCGGGATGAACTGCATTCTGCATCAGCTTGGGTTAGGCGACCGAATGTCATGCGACTGGAGGCCATACGGCCAAAAGGAGTGCGACTGAGGTTCATTCGCATGTGAGTCGTGCGACTGAGGTCCATTCTCTTGTCAGTCGTACGACTGAGGGCCATTCGCATGGGGAGTCATGCGATAGAGGGTCCATCCGCATTTGTGCTCATTCAAACAAGGTGTCCATCCGCATTAGTGTTCATCCGCATTAGTTCCATTCGTATGGGACTCATCCATATTGAGTTCATCCGCATTGGGTCCATTCGCATAGGGCCCATTCACCTGGTGTTCATCCGCATTGCGCTCAGTCGCCTGGGAGGCCATGCGACTTAAGGGTGCCCATAAGCCCAAGTAGGACTTGTGCACCCGAGGGAACATATTTTATTTATAGACTTTCGGGAGAAAGTGCGGATTTACTTTTTTGACGTGGAAGGTTCCCGGGGTTCATGTAAGATGACTTTTGATGCCTTAGAGGTTATGTTGGGCATGGATGACGATGATGTATGATGTTGTATGTTTATGCATGCTGGTATGTATGTTGTGTTATGCATGTATAATGCCCGTTATGATGATGTTGACTGTGTATCTTTTGTTCCTTGCTTTGTATGATTATTTTCCGTGGCTTACGTTGAATGGTAATGAACGAAATGAAAAATATTATGTAACGTAAAGTGGAAGATAATGAAAAGAGGAAGGAAATGATGAATGCATGGATTAATGAATAATGAAAGTATGAAAGGCTTGCAAGCAAACGTAAGGAGGTTCACACCCAATGAAGGGTGTTAGCTCAACCCTGTGCGGGTTAGCTACCCTAGAAGAATGCACACTCGGCTTGATTCGTGTGATTAAGCATGTGTATGGAGGTCACACCCAATGAAGGGTGTTAACTCAACTATGTGCAGGTTAATTATCCCCGAAGGATGCACACTGGGGTCCAATCCTTGTGATTGACCATATGTATGGGATCCTTACCGCTCACCCTAGGTAACTGGAGTCAGCTTCGTGCACAATGTTCGGGGTCTATGAAAGACCTCAGGCCCAGTACCGGCTTTATGCATATGATAGGGTGAAGCACATGGCATTGGTTCGGATGAAAGTAAAGATGTAATGATGAATGTACGGAATGAACGAACGTATAATGAAGATAATAATGATAATATCTATGTGTATGTATGATGTGTGATCACATGCAAAGTACAGTATGCTTTTAACGAAAGTAAAGTACGTTTTATTTTAAAACTAGAACTCACTCAGCAACACTGACTTTTATGTGTTTCCAGTTGGCAGGTAATGTTGCTGAGGATGGCACGGGGCGGCTACTCAGTTCTTTTGGGATGACATTCTTTTGTTTAATGTTTTTGCATTGTAATGCGAACAAACAATATTTTGAAATGAATGATTGTATTAACTTGTAAAAGCATTTGTATTGATATGAAAAATTATCTTTATGTTTCCGCTACAATGTTTTATAAATGATAAATGTAAAGTTATATGTTTTATGTGCAGTGATTTACCAGCTGTATGCGACCCGGGAATGGGGCCTTACATATGATATCATCTAATTAAACAACTTTCACATGATCTATAGTCACGAATAACTAAATCGTCAATGACCTCGTGCTTCTTTAGTTCGAGTATGATCACTCATATGACTAAGCCTATGCTGCTGAACATTACTGATCATTTTGAACTAGTTAAGATCACCATGGAACCTTTAATCATCCTAGCTTTCCTATTCCTTACACTGACATAATTACCCCTTTCAAAAGTTGCAAAAGATACAAGATTTCTTTCTAGATTAAGAATGTATATTACATTATTAAGTTTAACCATGGTTTTAGTATTTACTAGGTAGTGTAACTGACACTAATCTAATACCATGGACCTTGCACAATCTATCATCTTCCAATTGAACATAACCTTTTGGTTCCATGACTAGTTCCTTAAAAAAATTATTAGGATTCATGTGCTATGAGCATCCTGAATCTAACACCCATTATTTATCAGATCTAATCTTAAATACCATAAGACCAACACTATCATATCCACTTTGTAGTACTTCTGGTGATTGATTTCCTTGACTATAGGTTAATTTAATTTTCCTTTCTTTCTTCTCCATTCTGGACAAACCCTTTTAAGGTGTTCATCAAAATTACACAGGCAACGTCTTCTTTTGCTTTCGAATTTAGATCGAGCCCTACCACTTCTATTCTTTGTGGCCTTTGCTTTGACTTACCTCAAAGAATCTATCCATCATAGTCATCTTACTTCACTTTCTCTTTTCTATAACTCTTTAGAGTTCATAGATGCAACTATTTCTTTCATCAAAAAATTATCTTTACCAACATCAATGTATATACAAAATGCTCATAAGAATACATCAAAGAGGTTAGAAAAAATAAATATATCTTCCTTATCAATATGAACATTAATATTCTCAAGAACAAGGATTATCTTGTTTGAATATGTCGGAGTAATCTTCTAACGACTTTCTAAACAAAATTATAAAGGTATACAAGTGATTATTGAAATGTAACATGTTTACGAATGAATTCATCATGTATAGACCTTCCAAATTAGTCCTTAGCCTATAGCTATAGTTTCTTTTAATACATCTCTAGAGACCTGATTACCTAAGCTTGGAATTATGGTGTTGTGAGCCTTTTCCATCACTAATCTCTTCTTTATGTTAATCATACTTCATGAATATGCCTTTCCCTTTCAAAATAACAACCATTATTTTGATGGATAAATAACACCATCATCTTTTATTACCACCTGATGAAATCGTTTCTTCCATCAAATTTCTCGATATCAAACTTCAGTGCCAGTCATAATGGCTCTCTTCTTTTAAGATCTTGATGTTGAGCCAATAATGGCTCTAATACATGTTAAACTAAGTATGGAAATCAATAATAACCAAAAGCAATCAACATCATAAGAATGCAATTGATTCTTTTAAAGTGAATTACAAAATCAAGAATGAACTAAAATTAAAGTGTGTGGAGCTAACACTAACAATTATAATTAATAACCCTAAAGTTGTTAATTTTTATTAACATTTCGATTCTGGAAATTATATATTCAACCCCTCAACTATGCATATCGTGTTATTAGCAAGAAACACGATAACAAAACAAAATTAAACATTGAGTTTACAACAATTGACTTTTGTTTACTAGTTTATATTATACTAATTACCAACATATCTATGCATAATAGGCTTGTCCCTTATACATAGAGGGGTTTTCAAAAAATTTGAGTTTTCATCTTTAACCCAAAGGTTTTCGTATTTTGCAAAGTAACCATCTAAAATTTCATTATTTTTTACTTTAAACCCAACACTTTATCTTTTACAATTTAATCTTATAAAATTTTATACTTTAAACTTTGATCCCTTGTACTTTTCAAAATTTTCAAATTTTCATATTATGTTCGGTCTAGGTTGTACAACTTAACACGATACAAACATGCATGTGCGGTTCACTAATTTTACGTTTCTCTTTACATTTTGTTCTAAATTTTGTGAGTTGACACAGCACAATGTGCGTAAATGTTTTATCAATATATTTTTATATGTTTTACACTTTGGTTTTATTTTTTTGTATTAACACACTGTAATTTAAGTGTTAATGGTCATTAATGATGGTGTAGCACTGGTGTTATTTTGCACGGTTTTACGCCCCATAACACAGAGAGCTTAATTCTAGTTTGTAACACCCGGAAATTTATTAAAGAAGAGAAAACAGGGGTGAGAAGAAAGAAAAGCAAAATAACCCAAGTTAAGTGGTTAAAGTTATGCAAGAGGCAAACTTTAATATAATTTTATTCAACAGGTGGAATGCCACCCATACCCTCCGCTCCATCATTTCATTCGGCTTTTCAAAGAGAGAAAACAAAGTTTCTCTCTATTTTAGAGAGAAAAAGAAGTAGAAACTACTCAAAGGTGAGTATTCTTGTGTTTATGATCGGTTTCAGCTGGGTTCTCAGCTTTTGGACCGACCTTGTGTGCTTGTGTGTGTGTTCGGTTGTGCGTTTTGGTGTGTTAGTTGTTTGAGCTCCGTGTGCTTTTGAGTCTGGAAAAGTTTTGCTCTAAGGCTACTGATAGTGAGTTCTAAATCCCCGGTTTTACTGCTTTTAACTTTTTTAGGGCTGGAAATGAATGTAACCATCTTTTTATAATGTTCGATTTATGAACCAAAGGCTTGTTATTATGTTTTTGGGTGTATATGTATGTTTAAGTATATTCTAGTGCTGTTTTAAGTTCGTATGCCTGAATTTAGGTGTTTAGCATGATAGAAATGAGTTAAAAACATGTTAGAATGATGATTTGGGTCCGAAATAAAGTAGGCTAAATAGGATAGTTGCCAATGCGCCTAAGTTTTTGCCCATGCACCTAAGTCTGCCCATGCGCCTAAGTGTGTGTCCATGTGCCTAAGTGCCCATGTGCCCACTGTCCATGCGCCTAAGTAAGGATCATATGCCCAAATAGTTATCATGCCCCCATATAGTGCTCATGCGCCCAAACAATGCCCATACGCCTAAATGCCTTCAAAATATTTCTGAATTTTTTGGGAGAATGGAATTTAGAGGTTATGACCTGGGATGTTTTGATGGTTATTTTTATTGATGTTATGCATGTTTTAGCCTGATTCTTTATGTTCTTTATTAATTATTATTGCATGGCTTTACGTGGTGTGTTTATGCTATTATACTTATAGTATTATGTAATGAAGTCGAAGTTAATGTTAATGAGAAGTGTAAAGAACGAATGAAATTCTTGCAAGAATAATAACAGGAGGTTCATAATTCATTGAGGCATAGTTAGATCCATATTGTGCGGTTTGGCTAACCCATGAGGATGCACACAGGGGTTTAATCCTTGTGATTAACCAAATGAACGGGACCCTTGTTGCTTGCCCTAGGTACTGGAGTCAGCTTCGTGCACAATGTTAGGGGTCTATTTATAGACTTTGGCCCAAATACCAGCTTCGTGCACCATGTTCGGGGTATAGCATATAACATTGGTCTAGTTTAAAGTGAAAGATAATGATAAATGAACGAAGCGTACCATGCGTACGAAAATGAAAGATGACGAAAGATAATAATAAATATTATCTATATATATGTATGATGTATGATCATGTACGGAAGTAAAAGAAAGTTTTTAAATGAAAGTAAAGTATTTTATTATTATTAAACTAGAACTCACTCAACAATGCTGAATTTTATGCATTTTCAGTTGGCAGGTAATTTGTTGATGAGGGTAGCATGAAAGTGGCGCTACTTGGCGAATAAAAATGCGCATCCATTTTATGTAGAATAAATATTTTTATGTTGTAATGAAACTAAACATTATTTTGAAATTCCAAACAATGATGTATTATTTGACAAAAGTAATTATTAATGCATGAAATGGTTTTTGTTAAACTATTTCGCTACAATGTTTGATGAATTGAAATGTGTTTTAAATTTTATGTGTGATGAATGTTCGACTGCAAGTGTTGTAAGAACGAGACCTTACAAGTTGTTAATAGAGACAAAGTTTAAGAGAAATGGGTAAATTATTAAAAAAAACCTAAACTTAAACTAAAAATAGGACCAAATGAAAGGTTGCCAGCCCAAGTAGCTATGTTCCATGACGTAATTTCTTTTAAAAAGGTTAACTGGTATTATTTACGCATGCAACTTGATTTATGTGCCCTTAGCATATTTGACTACTGATGTAGTCTGGATAAGAAATGCTTGGGAAATGAAGAGATAAGTAGCTAATCACAATTGGCCATTGTAATTTGGGTCTTACTATACTTAACATACCCTGAGCTATTACCTTGAATGACCCTGTTGGTGTTTGAATCTTAAAGTGTTTAGAGGATGGCTGGTAGTAGATCTTTGAAAGCTTCATGAGGTAAAGGTCGTGGTGGATGTGGTGCTAGATCACGGGTCACTAGGAGCCGAGCTAAGACCTGCAAAATGACTCATGAGAAGCCTGAGACCCATCACCAGGAAGGTGGTGACGAGAATGCCAATCTTAGGGCCTTAGTAAAGGAGGCGGTCGTTGAGGAAGTTCATCAGGTAATTTAGATGACTCTGTTGTCTAGCAGTGACTGAAGTGATTAAAGCTCTGAGAAAGGATGAGAGGAAGGAACAGAAGAAGATCTTTGAGAGGGGGACTAATGGGAGATGAGAAATGGAGCAACCGGAGGCTGAGACGGTTGTTTCGAGCGATGAGGAGGAGGAAGAGGTTGTGCAAGAAACAACACGAGGTTGTAGTTATGGATCCTTTCAAAGGTGTAAGGCTCTAACTTTTGATGGCAATGGTAACACTACTGCTGCTCACCGATGGGTGAAAGAAATGGAGAGTATGTTAGAGATCAGTGAATGCAGAGAGGATCCAATGGTGAAGTTTTCCACCCACTTATTTGTGAACTCAACCTTATGTTGGTGGGACAATATTGTCCAGGCCGAGGGTAGTAGGGCAATTAGAAGGATGAGGTAGAGTGAACTGAAGAAGCTGGTGATCGAGAAGTTTTGTCCTCATAGGGAACTTGACAAGATCAAGAGAAAGTTCATAATGTTGGAGGCCGAAGCATGACACACCAATAGTATACTATAAAGTTTAATAAGATTGCTAGGTTGGTGCCGGATCAGGTGACGTTAGTATCAAGAAAGATCAAGATGTATATTCAAGGTTTGCTGGCAGATATCCGTAGGCACATGATCACCGCCCAACCAAGTACTTTTAGGTCGGTGGTTGATTTGGCAGGGAGCTTGTATGATGAGAGAAAGGTGGCAGTGGTTGAGGTGAAAAAGAAGGGTGGTGGTGATAAGATCTCGAATAAAAATCGGTTTGGACATGCAGGTGCCACTCCAGGTAACAAGAGTGCAAAGGTGGAATATCGGTGTGTAGTTACGTTAGGTTTAGGGATGGATAGGTGTGGTAAATGCATAAATGAGCACACTAAAGATTGTAGGTGGGGATTTAACATCAACTTCAAACTTGGGAAGCACAATCACATGCCAGAGAGTGGACGGTTGTAAGATGTTATAATTGCGGTGAAGAGGGCCATATGAGTAAGGTTTGTAAGACGCCGAGGGCTGAAAGTTTTGGGGCAAAGAAGAAGGTCGGGAATGAAGGGCAGAAGACGAGCGCCAAAGCTTTCACTATGACTTGGGAGGAGGCTAGGACGGACCCCGATGTTATGTGAGGTACATTTCTAGTAAATCAAACTCTTGCTTCTGTGTTATTTGATTGTGGTGCTAGTACAAGTTTATTTCTACTGCTTTCTATGCTAATTTGCCTATTAGAAGTAAAAGTATCAATGAGCTCTTCGATTTAGAAACAATCATTGGTAAGTTTACTAGGATTTTTGATCTGATAGAAGATTGTGACATAGAATTAGAAATCCATAGGTTTCCTACTAGTTTGTTTTTGATGACCTTAGGTGGGTTTGATGTAGTCCTAAGGATGGACTGGCTAGTAGCCTAAGAAGCATATATTGTGTATTGCAAAAAGATGATTCGACTGACAGCGTTGGATGAAACTTTGGTGACAATCTATAGTGATCGAGTTACTATGGTTCCAAAGATGATTTCGATGGTGGTGGTAGGGAAGTGCATGAAGCGTGGATGTAGGGCCTCCTAGCTTATGTAAAGGATGTGGACAAGTTAGTACCAGAATCGTCTGACGTATCGGTTATGTGTGTGGTGTGCCACTGGACCGCGAGTTTGAGTTCCAGATTGACTTGTTACCTAGTGCTCAACCTGTTGCCAGGGCACCGTAACGATTAGCTCCAACTAAGATGAAGGAACTAATGGTTCAATTTCAAGAATTGTTGGAGACAAGGTTCATTCGACCGAGTATATCTCCTTGGGGTGCTCCGAACTTATTTGTAAAGAAGAAGGATGATAGTATGAGGACGTGCATCGACTACCGCGAGTGAAACAAGTTGACAATGACGAATCGGTATCCACTACCCAGAATTGATGACTTTTTTTATCAGCTTCAAGGTGCTAGTTGGTTTTCAAAAATAGATCTTCAATCTGGCTGTCATCAACTAAAGGTGAAGTAGCAGGATATTCCTAAGACAACTTTTCTCACGCGTTATGAACACTACGAATTCCTCGTTATGTCCTTTGGATTAAACAATGCGCCCGCTGCTTTTATGGATTTCATGAATCGGGTGTATCAGCCGATTTTGGAAAATCAGTGATTGTATTTATCTATGATATCCTGATTTATTCGAGGAGCGAGGAGGAGCATACCAGACACATTCGGGAGGTATTGGAGACGCTTAGAGAAAGAAATTGTATGCCAAGTTCTCCAAGTGCACGTTTTGGTTGTGCAAAGTTCAGTTTCTTAGTCACGTGGTGAATCCCGAAGGGATTATGGTAGACCCGACAAAGGTGGATGCGGTGATTCAATGGAAGTCCCCAAAGATGCCATCCAAGATTTGTAGTTTTTTTGGGATTGGCGGGTTATTATAGGAGATTCATCCCACACTTCTCAAAGATAGCTTCTCCATTGACCAAGTTGACTCGTAAGGACTTAAAAGTTTGTATGGGGTCAAGAACAAGAGAAGGCTTTTGAGGAGCTAAAGAAGAGATTGACGCAAGCTCTAGTCTTGTCATTACCCGAAGGAAGCGAAAACTTGGTGGTCTATTCGGATGCTTCTTACTCGGGGCTAGGTTGCATGTTGATGCAAAGAGGGAAGCTTATACACTATGCATCCCGACAATTAGAAATTCATGAAGTTAATTACCCTACTCATGATTGGGAGTTAGCGACTATGGTCTTTGGGTTGAAGATTTGGAGGCGCTACTTATACGGGATGAAGTGCACTATATTCACCGACTAAAAGATCTTGAAGTACTTATTTGAGTAGAAGGATTTGAACATGAGGTTGAGGATATGGTTAGTGCTTATTAAGGATTATGATTGTGAGATCCATTACGATCTGGGTAAGGCTAACGTAGTGGCAGATGCCTTTAGCTGAAAGGAGAAACTTGAACCAATCCGGGTGAAAGGTTACCAGTTGGTGATGACCTCCATTGTGATGACATAGATCAAGGAATTCCAAGATGTGTCGTTGAAAGAAGATTGCCTTAACTCCGAAAGGATGAGAGGTCTAGTGACGGAGTTGGGTGAAAATACTCTTGGAGTTAGAATCCATTTCGGATGGATGTGGATCCCTCGTTACAGAGACCTACGAGGGTGAATCATGGATGAAGCTCATATGACTCGATAATCAGTTCATCTCGGTGCTACAAAGATGTACCATGATATGAAGAAAAATTATTGGTGGCGGGGTATGAAGCGTGAGGTAGCGGAGTATGTGAGTAAGTGTCATACTTGCTTACAAGTGAAGGCGGAGCATTAAAAGCCATATGGGAAGGTCTAGCCTTTTGATATACCCAAGTGGAAATAGGAGCATATCACCATGGACTTTATTACGAAGCTACCTTGTACAGCAAGGGGGTACGATGTTATATGGGTAATAGTTGATCGTCTAACGAATATTGCTTACTTTCTGCCAATCCGTGAAACGTATTCATCTGAGAGGTTAGAAGATCTATTTATCAAGGAGATTGTAACTCGTTATGGTGTGCTAGTGTCTATTGTGTCAAACCATGACACCCGGTTTACATCCAAGTATTAGAATAGATTTCATGATGCGATGGGGACAAGGTTACATCTTAGTATAACTTATCATCCTTAAACGGATGGTTAGTCAAAGAGGACTATTCTGATGCTTAAGGATATGCTCCGGGCATGCATCATTGATATCGAAGGAAGTTAGGACGAACACTTACTCTTAGCCGAATTCTCATACAACACCAATTATCATGCATGTAATGGTATGCCACAATATGAGACTATACGGTAAGAGGTATAGAAAGCCCATGAATTGGGGTGATATTGGATAGAAGGAGTCAAGGAGTATTGGGGTGATCGAGACTATGATTGAAAATCTAGAAAAGAACAAGGCCTTTATGAAAGTAGCAAAAGATAGGCGAAAGTCGTATGCTGACAAGAGATGTAGACCCGTTGAATTCAAGGTGGGCGATAAGGTTATGCTGAAGGATTCACCTTGGAAGGGTATTCAGTTTAGAAAGCAGGGTAAGCTGAGCCCAAAGTATATAGGGCCTTTCTGACTCCTTGCTCGAGTAGGAGAGGTAGCTTATAAGTTGGAGCTGCCCAATGAGTTAAGTGGGATTCATCCAAAATTCCTTGTATCTCATTTGAGAAAGTGCCTAGCTGATGAAGATATGATTGTACCAATGGAGGACATTGAAGTATATGAACGTCTCTATTATGTGGAGCGACCAGTGGCAATCATTGACTAAAAAGAGAATAGGTTACGGAATAAAATGGTTTCAATCGTACAAGTACAGTGGAGGCACAGGAAGGGATCCGAGTCTACATGGGAGACTAAGTAAGAGATGACACATCATTACCCACAACTATTCGACGAGTAATAGGTTTCCGAGACAAAACTATATAAGGGGGGTGGACTTGTAACATCCATAAATTTATTAAAGAAGAGAAAAGATGGGTGAAAAGAAAGAAAAGCAAAATAATCCAAGTTAAGGGGTTAAAGTTGTGCACAAGGCAAACTTTAATATAATTTTGTTCAAAAAGGTGGTATGGCTGCCCACACCCTCTGCTCCATCTTTTCATTCGGCTTTTTAGAGAGAGAAAGCAGAGTTTCTCTCGGTTTTAGAGAGAAGAAGAAGAAGAAGCTACTCGAAGGTGAGCTTTATTGTGTTTTTGATCGGGTTCAGCTGGGTTTTCAGCTTTTGGACCGAACTTATGTGCTTGTGTGTGTGTTCAGTTGTGTGTTTTGGTGTGTTAGGTGTTTGAGCCCTTTGTGCTTTTGAGTTTGGAGGAGGTTTGATCTAAGCCTACTGCAGGTGAGTTCTAGATCACCGGTTTTACTACTTTTAACTTGTTTTGGGGCTGAAAATACATGTAACCATCTTTTTATAACATTTGGTATATGAACCGAAGGCTTGTTCTTATGTTTGTGTGTCTGTATGTATGTTTGAATATGTTCTGGTTATGTTTTAAGTTCATATGCCTGATTTAGGTGTTTAAAATGATGGAAATGCGTTAGAAACATGTTAGAATGATGATTTGGGTATGAAATAGTGTAGGTTGAGTAGGACAATGCCCATGCGCCTAAGTTTGTCCATGGGCCTAAGTTTGTCCATGCGCCTAAGTGTGTGCCCATGCGCCCACTACCTATACGCCTAATTAAGGATCATGCATCCAAATAGTTATCATGCGCCTGCATAGTGCTCATGCGCCCAAATAGTACCCATACGCCTAAATGCCTTAGAAATATTTCCCAAATTTTTGGCAGAATGGAATTTAGAAGTTATGACCTGGGATGTTTTGGTGGTTATGCTTATTGATGTTATGCATGTTTTAGCCTGTTTCTTTATGTTCCTTATTATGTATTATTGTATGGCTTTACGTGGTGTGTTTATGCTATTATATGTATAGTATTATGTAATGAAGTGGAAGTTAATGTAAATGAAAAGTGGAACGTAAAGAATGAATTAAAGTCTTGCAAGAAAATAAAAGGAGATTCACAACTCATTGACAGGTTGTTAGCTCAACTGTGTGTGGTTGAGCTAACCTATGAGGATACAGATAGGGATCTAATCCTTATGATTGACCAAAGGAACAGGACCCTTGTCGCTTGCCCCGGTTACTGGAGTAAGCTTTGTGCACAATGTTAGGGGTCTATTTATAAACTTCAGCTCGATACCAGCTTCCTGCATAATGTTCGAGGTATAGCATATGGCATTGGTCTACATCAAAGTGAAAGATAATGATGAATAAACGAAGCATACGATGTGTACGAAAAAGAACGATGATGGAAGATAATAATAAATATTATCTATGTGTATGTATGATGTTGATCATGTACGGAAGTAAAGGAGTAGTTTTAAATGAAAGTAAAGTATTTTTATTGTTATTAAACTAGGACTTACTCAGCAACTTTGACTTTTATGCATTTTCAATTGGCAGGTAATTTGTTGTCGAGGGTGGCATGGAAGTGGAGCTACTTGGTGAATAAAGACTGACATCCATTTTTATTTTGAAATAATGTTTTTGTGTTGTAATGCAACTAAATGTTATTTTGCAATTTCAAATAACAATGTATTATTTGGCAAAAGTAATTATTTATACATGAAATGGTTTTTGTTAAATTATTACGCTGCAATGTTTTATGAATTGAAGTGTGTTTTAAATATTACGTGCGACGAAGAATGACGCTTTACAAGTTGGTATCAGAGCCAAAGTTTAAAAGATATGGGTCAATTATTTCAAAAACCTAAACTTAAAGTGAAAATGGGACAAAATAGAAGGATGCTAGCCCAAGTAGCTAAGTGCCATCAGGTAATTTCTCATAAAAGGTTAACCGTTATTATGTACACATGTTATTTAATTTATGTGCTCTTAACAGATTTGAATACTGATGTAGTCAGGATAGAAAATGTTTGGGGAATGAAGAGTAAAGTAGGTGACTAATCACAACTAGCCACTGTAATTAGGGACTTACTATACTTAACATACCCTGAGCTATTACCTTGAATGACCGTATTCATGTTTGAATATTATAGTGTTAGAGGATGGCTAGTGGTAGATCTTCAAAAGCTTCGCTAGGTTGAGGTCACGGTGGATGTGGTGTTGGACCACCGATCACTAGGAGTCGAGCTAAGACTGGCGAAACGACTCAAGAGGAGCCCAAGACCCATCACTAGGATGGTGGTGACAAGAATGCCAATCTGAGGGACATAGTGATGGAGGCAGTAGTTGAGGAAGTTCATTAGGTCATCCAGATGATTCTACCTGTAAGGCCCTGTTCCGGAACGCTCACAGCTGGTCAATTATCACACATAAAACGTTTAATTACATTAAGTTAATACAACATTGCAGCAGAAACATTTAAACAAGCATTTCATTTCATTATAACAATCGCATTTGCAAAATAATACAACATTCATTACATAACATCGTTTGTTCGCATTACAATACAAAAACATTATACAAGAGAATGTCATCCAAAATGAGCCAAGTAGCCGCCCCGTGCCATCCTCAGCAACAATCATCTGCCAACTGGAAACACATAAAAGTCAACATTGCTCAGTGACTTCTAGTTTTATAAAACTTTATATTACCTTTCATTCGTTAAAACATTTTCTTTACTATCACAAGTGAACACACATCATATGTACATCAAGGTAATAATTATTATCTTCTTTCATCGGTCGTTTCGTACATTTCACTCATTTCACACATTTCGTACTTATCGCACTTTTCGTACATTTATTATCTTTTCACTTCTATCTAGTTGTCGTCATATGCTTAACCCCCCTCTTGAACAGAAAGCCATATCATCTACGATTAAGCAACAAAGACCCCGTATCACACACATCGCACATATCGCATGTATGGAGTAGTCACATAGACTAACTCCCTCTGTGTGTGAACCCTTAAAGGTTAGCGAAGATCACACATTGTAAACACACAGTTGAGCTAAGAACTCTCAATGAGTTGTGAACCTCCCTTGTTTTGCTTGCAAGACTTTTCATTCGTTCATTATGTTCCACTTTTATTATCTTAAATCTTTCACTTCGTTAAGATAATACTTTACATTCATTATCATAATCACACCACGTAAAGTCACGTCATCATACGTAATAAGGAACATAAGGAAATATATGATACATAACATACATAATCATTATACATCATCATCATGCATAAACATTAATCACACATCATCATACATGACATATCATACATCACCCATCACATCATCTATGACTTCAAAAAGTCAACCTACATATCCCCCGGGAACCTACCAAGTCAAAGCCTACACTTCACTTTTCCCCAAAAATCAAAAAAAAATAATCTAAGTCTTAGGCGCATGGGCACTATGTAGGCGCATGGCCTTTTAGGCGCATGGGCAAAATGTAGGCGCATGGCCTTTTAGGCGCATGGGGAACACTTAGGCACATGGGAATTTTTCAGGTGCATGGGCACTATTGGGGTGCACGGGCAACACTTAGCCTATTCTGGGCAAATCCTAGCATAGGCACTATGCAGGCGCATGAGTGCCTAGGTGCATGGGCTTTCTAGGCATCTGCACACTTAGCCAAATTCAGCCTTTTCTAAGCATATGGCTACTATTTGGGGGCATGGGGTTTTGGGCGCATGGGAACACTTTTCCAGTTTATACCGTTGGGCGCATGGGCCACTATTTAGGCGCATGGGTAGTCTAAATCACAATTAAACAACATAATTCAGTCCCCAATCATTATTAACATGTTCTAAGCTAAATCTTAGATTCTAAGCTATAGAAACACATTCATAATATCATCAGAATCAAAATAACACCCAAATCAAACCCCACCTACAAACACATACACACATATACATACGGGTAAAAACCAACTTTTTATAAAAATATTCATACATGCATTTCCAGCCCAAATCAGTTTAAAACAAGTAAAAAAGGGGGTTATAGAACTCACCTTAGCAACCTCTTGGGTATGACTTCCTTCAAAACCCGAATGCAATTGAGTTCTATCAACTAGAAACCGACCAAACACACACAACCGAACACACAAACACATATAAGCACACAACCGAGGAAAGGCCAGTTAAGAACACCACAAAACCATGAATTTTTACCTTGAATTTGAAATTTGCTTCTTGTTCTTCAAATATCCAAACCTTTCTGCTTCTCAAAATCCAATGACAAAAGTGAAGTATGAGACAAATGGGCGGCCATACCACCTTTATCACCAACTTTGAAATTTGTTCTTTTGGACAC
Source organism: Flaveria trinervia (assembly GCA_025506515.1). Lineage (NCBI taxonomy): Eukaryota > Viridiplantae > Streptophyta > Magnoliopsida > Asterales > Asteraceae > Flaveria > Flaveria trinervia. The sequence goes on along the minus strand of CM046455.1, from coordinate 13,878,703 downwards.
TTTTTACCCCTCAACTTGGGTTTTATAGCTTTTCTTTCTTTCCTTTCAATTTTATTCCTTCTTTTGATCCTTTAAAACAACAGGGTGTTATAAGTCCACCCCTCTTATATAGGTTTCGTCCCTGAAACCTGTTATTCCTCGAACATACGTGGGTAATGCTGCCTCATCTCCTCTTCAGTCTCCCACGTAGACTCAGATCCCTTCCTGTTCTTCCACTGTACACGCCCAAAAGGAACTACTTTATTCCTTAGCCTCTTCTCCTTACGATCAATGAACGCCACTGGTTGCTCCACATAATTCAGCCGTTCATCCACCTCGATATCACCCTGTGGTACAATCATATCCTCGTCAGCCAAATACTTTCGCAAATGAGATACATGGAATGTCGGGTGAATTCCATTTAACTCATCTGGTAACTCCAATCTATAAGCCACCTCTCCTACTCGAGCAATAATTTGGAAAGGCCTTGTGTACCTTGGTCTCAACTTGCTCCGCTTTCTGAACCGAATGATACCTTTCCAAGGAGAGACTTTCAACATAACTCTATCACCTACCTGGAACTCAATTGGTCTTCGTCTCTTATCGGCTTACGACTTCTTCCTATCCTTAGCTGCCTTCATAAATTCTTTAATCTTTTCAAGCTTCTCAGTCGTAGCCTCAATCACCTCTATATTCCCAACTCTTTCTGACCAATATCACCCCAACACACGGGCGTTTTGTATCTCCTATCGTATAACATCTCATAAGGGGCATACCAATGCTAGCATGATAACTATTGTTATATGAGAACTCAGCTAATGGTAAGTGGTCATCCCAACTTCCTCCAAATCAATGACGCGTGCCTGAAGCATATCTTCCAGCGTCTGAATTGTCCTCTCTGATTGACCATCCATCTGAGGATGATAAGTCGTGCTAATATGTAACCTCGTCCCCATCCATCTGAGGATGATAAGTCGTGCTAATATGTCACGATCCAACACAATAGACACCGGCACACCATGACGAGTCACAATCTCTTTAATGAACAGATCTGCTAACCTCTTCATCAAACGGTTAATTATCACCCATATAGCATCATATCCTCGTGGGGTACGCGGTAGCTTCGTAATAGTCCATGGTGATATGCTCCCACTAACACTCTGGTATATCCAATGGTTGGATCTTCCCATACGGCTTCTAGTGCTCGGCCTTCACTTGTAAACAAGTAAGGCACCTGCTCACATACTCTGCCACATCGCGTTTCATACCCGGCCACCAATAATCATTCTTCATGTCTTGATACATCTTAGTAGCACCGGGATGAATAGAGTATCAAGTTTTATGAGCTTCATTCATAATCTTCACACCTAGATCCCCAAAATAAGGAATCCACATCCGTCCAAACCGGGTGGGTTCTAACACCGAGTGTGTTTTCACCCAACTCTGCGACTAGGCCTCTCATTCTTTCAGAGTTAAGATGGTCTTCTTTCAGTGCCTCATCTTGAAAGTCTTTGACCTTTTTCATCACATCAGAGGTCATGACCACTGATAAGCCTTCACTCGAATCGGCCCGGGTCTCTTCTTTCGGCTAAGGGCATCCGCCACCATGTTGGCCTTGCCCGAATGGTAATGGATCATGTAGTCATAATCATTTATGAGCTCCAACCATCGCCTCTACCTCATGTTCAGATCTTTCTTCTCGAAGAAGTACTTAAAGCTCTTGTTGTTAGTAAATATGGTGCATTTCGTCCCATAGAGGTAGTGCCTCCAAATCTTTAATGCAAAGACCACGGCTGCTAGCTCCAAGTCATGAGTAGGATAATTTACCTCATGAACTTTAAATTGTCAGGATGTATAGGCTATAACCTTTCCTCTCTGCATCAACACACATCCCAACCCTGAGTAGGAAGCGTCTGAATAAACTACCAAATCCTCACTCCCTTCAGGTAATGACAGGACTGGAGCTTGATTCAACCTCGCCTTTAACTCCTCAAAAGCCTTCTCTTGATCTTGACCACATACAAACTTCACATCTTTCTGGGTCAGCTTGGTTAGTGGAGAAGCAATCTTAGAGAAGTCTTGAATAAATCTCCTATAATAGCCCGCCAAACCTAAGAAGCTACAAATCTCGGACGGTGTCTTCGAGACTTCCATTGCATCACCGCCTCCACCTTTGCTAGATGCACCATAATTCCTTCAGGATTCACTACATGACCCAAGAATTGAACTTCACGCAACCAAAACACGCACTTGGAGAACTGAGCATAAAACTTTTTCTTTCTCAAAGTCTCCAAAACCTTCCGAATGTGACCGGCATGCTCTTTCTCGCCCTTCGAATAAATCAGGATATCATCAACAAACACGATCACTGATTTATCCAACATCCACCCACACACTTGATTCATCAAGTCCAGAAAAGCAGCTGGTGCGTTGGTCAAACCAAAAGACATAACGAGAAACTCGTAGTGTCCATAACACGTGCAGAAAGCTGTTTTAGGAATATCCTGCTCCTTCACCTTCAACTGATGATAACCAGATTGAAGGTCTATCCTCGAGAACCAACTAACACCTTGGAGTTGATCAAACAGATCATCAATTCTCGGTAAGGAGTACCAATTCTTCACTGTCAGTTTATTCAGCTCACGGTAGTCTATACAATTCCTCATCTACCGTCTTTCTTCTTCAGAAACAGGACCTGAGCACCCCAAGGAGAGATACTCGGTCGAATGAACCCCTTATCAAGCAACTCCTGCAGTTGCTCCATTGATTCTTTCTTCCTTATTGGAGCCAACCGATACGGCGCCTTAGCAATAGGTTGGGCACCCAGTATCAGGTCAATCTGAAACTCAATCTCACGGTCCAATGGCACTCTTGGTAAGTCTTCGGGAAACACGTCTGAAAAGTCACACACCACCGGTATATCAGATAGTTCTGATGTTGGCATATCCACATCCTTCACGTAGGCCAAGTAGATACTACATCCACGCCTCATACACTCTACCCCCACCACTATCGAAATCACTTTCGGAATCGTAGTGACCCGCTCACTATAAACCGTCACCGAACTCCCGTCAGGTATATCAATCAAATCATCTTCTTGCGACACACAATGTTCGGCTCATAATCCGCCAACCAATCCATTCCTAGGACTATATCAAACCCGCCTAAGGTCATCATGAATGGTCTAACAGGAAACTTGTGACCTTCTAATTCTATGTCACAACCTTCTATCATATCAGAAATCCTGATAGACTTACCTATGGCAGTTTCTACATCAAATGGCATATCTATACTCCTATTGATAGGCAGTTTAGCACAAAAAGCAGCAGAAATATAAGTTTTACTAGCACCAGAATCAAATAACATAGAAGCTAGTGTTTGGTTCACTAGAAACGTACCTGACACAACATCATGGTCCGTCCTAGCCTCCTTCTGCGTCACCGTGAATGCTCTGGCACTCGCCCTCTGCCCTTTTGTCCAGGCCACCTTCTTCCCTACACCGAAACTTCTAGCCCTCGGCTTCTTCCATTCTCGACTCATGTGGCCCTCCTCGCCACAAGTATAGCACCTCCTTACCCCATAGTTCTTCGCCACATGTCCGGTCCTCCCACAAAGGAAATAGACATTGGATCCCACTTTACATTCTCCAGCATCATCTCGTCCACACTTAACACACCTCCTCGACCCCGCACCGGATGTGACCACACGTCGGTCATCCACCCATGCACCTTTGTTGTTTGGAGCGCCCCGGCACGTCTAAACCGCTTCCCGTTACAATTTCGGTCACCACCACCTTTCTTGTTCATCTCAGCAACCACCATGTCACGCTCATCATACAACCTTCCCGCCAAATCCACTGTCGACCTAAATGTGCTCGGTCGGGTAAAATCATGTGCCTACGGATATCTATCGGCAGCCCTTGGATGTATCTCTTGCTCTTTTGTGTCAAAGGCATCACTTGATCCGGCACCAGCCATTCCATCTCATTGAACTTCGTGGTGTATTGCTAATGCATCATGGTTCCCGCCTCCAGCTGCAGAAACTTCTTCTCCACCTTATCCATCTCCTTATGAGGACAGAACTCTTCAATCACCAATTTCTTCAGCTCAGACCACCTCATTCTTCCGATCGCCTGACCACCCTTAGCTTGAACAATATTGTCCCACCAACACAGAGCCGAGTCCACAAACGAGTGGGCAGCAAACTTCACCTTCTGGTCTTCCCGACACTCGCTAATGTCAAGTACAACCTCTATCTCTCTCACCCATCGGTGAGTAGTAGCAACAACGCCATTACCATCAAAGGTAGGGGGCTTGCATCTTTTAAGTGCTCCGTATTGCAGCCTCGTGCCACCTCCAGCTCAGGCTCTCCTTCCTCTTCCTCATCCTCAAAGAAAACGTCTCAGTCTCTGGTCGCTCCCGTCCTCTCGAGGACTATTCCTCTCCCTTCTTTTCTCCTTCCCGCACAGCCTTTATCACTTCGGTCACAACAGATGGTAGGATAGTTTGAATGACCTGATGCACCTCTTCAATAACAGCCTCCTTCACTAAGGTTCTCAAGTTAGCACCCTCGTCGCCAACCTCTAGACGAGGGGTCTCGGGTTCTTCATGAACAACCTCTTCGACTCTAGGCCTTCCTATTGTGACCCGTGGTTCAGCACCACGTCCACCACGACCTCCACCACGTGAAGCCTTTAACGATCTACCAGCGGCCATCCTCTAAACACGCTATAAGAATCAAACACTAACACGATCATTCAAGCGAATACCTCATTTTATGTCAAGTATAGTAAGTCTCTAATTATAGTGGCTAGTTGTGATTAGCCACTGACATTACTCATCATAACCCAAGCATTTCCTATCCTAACTACATCAATATCTAAAATCTACTAATGGCACATAAACCACATAACATAATACCAGTTAGCATTAAGAAAATACCTGATGGCACGCAGCTACTCAGACTGGTATCCCTTCCCTTTCCTATTTTCAGTTTAAGTTTAGGTTTTTCTTTTGAAAATTTACTCGTTAACTTAAACTTTGGCTCTGATACCAACTTGTAAGGACCCGTTCCCATGACACTCACAGCCGGTCAATCATCTCACATAAAACGTTTAATTACATTAACTTTAATAAAACATTGCAGTGGAAATATTCAAACAAGCATTTCATTTCATTATAATAATTGCTTTTGCAAAATAATACAACATTCTTTACAAAACATTGTTTGCTCGCGTTACAATGCGAAAACATTATACAAGAGAATGCCATCCAAAATGAGCCAAGTAGCCGCCCTATGCCATCCTCAACGACAATCACTTGCCAACTGGAAACACATAAAAGTCAGCATTGCTGAGTGAGTTCTAGTTTTATAAAAATTTATATTACCTTTCATTCATTAAAACATTTTCTTTACTATCGCACGTGATCACACATCATACATACATCAAGGTAATAATTATTACCTTCTTTCATCGTTCGTTCGTACATTTCGCACGTTTCGCACATTTCGTACTTATCACACTTTTCGTACATTTATTATCTTTTCACTTCTATCTACATCCCGTCATATGCTTAACCCCGCTCTTGAGCACAAAGCAATATCATCTATGGTTAAGCGATAAGGACCCCATATCGCACATATGGAGTAGTCACATAGACTAACTCCCCCCGTGTGTGAACCCTTAAGGATGAGCAAAGATCGCACGCTATAAACACACAGTTAAGCTAATCACTCTCAATGAGTTGTGAACCTCCTTTCTTTTGCTTGCAAGACTTTTCATTCATTCATTATGTTCCACTTTCATTATCTTAAATCTTTCACTTTGTTAAGATCATACTTTACGTTCATTATCATAATCACATCACGTAATGTCATGTCATCATATGTAATAAGGAACATAAGGAAACATATCATACATAACATACATAATCATCATACATAATCATCATGTATAAGCATCAATGACACATCATCATACATCCCACATCATACATCACCTGTCACATCATCTATGACTTTAAAAAGTCAACCTACATATCCCCCGGGAACCTCCCAAGTCAAAGCCTACACTTCACTTTTCCTCAAAAATCAGAAAAATAATCTAAGTCTTTGACGCATGGCACTATGCAGGCGCATGGGGAACACTTAGGCGCATGGGAACTTTTCAGGTGCATGGGTAGTATTAGGGCGCATGGGCAACACTTAGCCAATTCTAGGAAAATCCTAGGCGCATGGGCTTTCTAGGCATCTAGGCACTTAGCCGAATTCAGCCTTTTTCAGGTGCATGGCTACTATTTGGGCGCATGAGTTTTAGGCGCATGGGAACACTTAGGCAGTTTATACCGTTGGGCGCATGGGCCACTATTTAGGCGCATGGGAGGTCTAAATCACACTTAAACAACATATTTCAGTCCCCAATCATCATTAACATGTTTTAAGCTTAAATCTTACATTATAAGCTATAGAAACACATTTATAACATCATCATAGTTATAATAACACCCAAATCAAACCCCACCCTCAAACACATACACATACATACTAAGCTTAAATCTTACATTCTAAGATATAGAAACACATTCATAACATCATCATAATTATAATAACACCCAAATCAAACCCCACCCTCAAACACATACACACACATACATACGGGTAAAAACCCACTTTTTATAAAAATATTCATACATGCATTTCTAGCCCCAAATCAGTTTAAAACAAGTAAAAAAGGGGTTCTAGAACTCACCTAAGAAACCTCTTAGGTATGACTTCCTTCAAAACCCAAATGCAATTGAGTTCTATCACCTAGAAACCCACCAAACACACACAACCAAACACACAACACATATAAGCACACAACCAAGGCAAAGGCCAGTTAAGAACACCACAAAACCATGAATTCTTACCTTGAATTCGAAATCTTCTTCTTCTTATTCAAATATCCGAAAACTTTTTGCTTCTCTCTCTAAAAATTCGATGACAAATGGGCGGCCATACCATGTTTATTCACCAATCTTGAAAGTTTTGTTCTTTTGGACACTTTTTATCCCTCAACTTGGGTTTTATAGCATCTGTGATGACTAAAGTGAATAAAACTGAGGGAGGATGAGAGAAAGGAAAAGAAGAAGACCTTTGAGAGGGGGAATGATGAGAGAGGAAAAGGGAGCAACTGGAGACTGAGACGTTGTCTCGAGCGATGAGGAGGAAGAAGAAGTTGTGCAAGAAACAGCACATGGATGTAACTATGGAGCCTTTCAAAGATGTATGCCCCCAACTTTTAATATCAATGGTAATGTTGCTGCTGCTCACTGATGGGTGAGAGAAATAGAGGCTGTGCTAAAGATCAGCGAATGTAGAGAGGATCAAAAGGTGAAGTTTGCCACCTACTCATTTATGGACTCAGCCTTATGTTGGTGGGAAAATGTTGTCTAGGCTGAGGGTAGTAGGGAAATTGGAAGGATCAGGTGGAGTGAACTGAAGAAGCTGTTAATCGAGGAGTTTTGTCCTCACAAGGAACTCGACAAGATCAAGAGAGAGAGAGTTCCTGTAGTTGGATGAGGGAACCATGACACACCAGTAGTATACTACAAAGTTTAATGAGATTGCCAGGCTGGTGCTGGATTAGGTGACGCCAGTATCAAGAAAGATCAAGAGGTATATTCAAGGTTTGCTGGTAGATATCTGCAGGCACATCATCATTGCCCGGCCAAGTACTTTTAAGTTGATGGTTGATCTGGCGGGGAGGTTGTATGATGAGAGAGAGGTGGCAGTGGTTGAGGTGAGCAAGAAGGGTGGTGGTCATCAGAACTGGAATGGAACCGGTTTAGACGTGGGGGTGCCACTCAGGTAACAAGAAGACAAATGTGGATAATCAGCATGTGGTTACGTCAGGTTTAGGGATGAAGAGGTGTGGTAAATGTGGAAGGAGCATAATGGGAAGTGTAGGTGTAGAATTAAAGTCTACTTTAAATGTGGGAAGCCCGATCACATGGCCAAGAGTGTAGGGCCGTAAGATGTTATTACTGTGGTGAAGAGGGCCATTTGAGTAGGGATTGTAAAAGGCCGAAGGTTGAAAGTTCTGGGACAAAGAAGAAGGCCGGGAATGAAGGGAAGAAGGCCGGGACTGAAGGGAAGAAGGCCGGAATGAAGGGCAGAAGGAGAGCGCTAGAACATTCACGATGACCCGGGAGGAGGTTAGGACAGACCCTGATGTTGTGTCAGGCACGTTTCTAGTAAACCAAACGCTTGATTCTATGTTATTTGATTTTGTTGCTAGTAGGAGTTTCATTTCTGCTGCTTTTTGTGCTAATTTGCCTGTTAGAAGTAGAAGTATCGATGAACCCTTTGATGTAGAAACTGCCATTGGTAAGTCTGCTAAGATTTCTGATCTGATAGAAGATTGTGACATAGAATTATAAGGCCATAGGTTTCCTACTAGACTGTTTGTGATGACCTTAGATGGGTTTGATGTAGTCCTAGGGATGGAATGGCTAGCAGTCTATGAAGCAAATATTGTGTGTCGTAAGAAGATGATTCGACTTATAGTACCGGACGAGAGTACGGTGACGATCTACGGTGATCGAGTTACTACGGTTCCGAAGATGAATCGATGGCGGTGGTAGGGAAGGAATGAAGCATGGATGTAGCGCCTACATGGCTTATGTAAGGATATGGACACGTCAGTACCATAATTGTCTGACATACTAGTTGTGTGTGACTTTCCCGATGATTTTTTAGAAGATTTACCCGGTGTGCCACCGAAACGCGAGATTAAGTTCTAGATTGACTTGATACCTAGTGCTTAAGCTGTTCCAAGGGCACCATATCGATTAGCTCTAATTGAGATGAAGGAATTGATGGTTCGGTTGTAAGAACTGTTGGATAAAGGGTTCATTCGACCGAATATTTCTCCTTGGGGTGCTCCGGTCTTGTTTGTAAAAAAGAAGGATGCTATTATGAGGATGTGCATCGACTATCATGAGTTAAACAATTTGATGATGAAGAACCGATATCCACTACCTAGAATTGAGGACTTATTTGATCAGCTTCAAGGTGCCAATTGGCTTTTGGAGAATAGATCTTCGATCTGGCTATCATCAAATTAAAGTGAAAGAGCAAGATATTCCTAAGACAGCTTTTCGCACATATTATGAACACTATGAATTCCATGTTATGTCCTTTGGATTATCCAACACTCTAGTTGGTTTTATGGATTTGATGAATCAGGTGTGTCGACTGATGTTGGCTAAATCAATATTGATATCCTAATTTATTTGAGGAGTGAGGAGGAGCATGCTGGACACTTTCGGGAGATGTTGTAGACGCTTAGGAGAGAGAAATTGTATGCCAAGTTCTCCAAGTGTTTGTTTTGGTTGCGTGAAGTTTAGTTTCTGGGTCACATGGTGAATCCCGAAGGGATTATTGTAGACCCGGAAAAGGTGGATGCGGTGATGTAGTGGAAGCCCCCAAAGACGCCATCATAAATTCGTAGTTTCTTGGGATTGGCGGGTTATATATTCATCCAAGACTTCTCCAAGATAGTTTCTCCATTGACCATGTTGAGCCGTAAGGACATAAAGTTTGTATGGGGTCAAGAACAAAAGAAGGATTTTGAGGAGCTAAAGATGAGATTGACGCAAGCTCTAGCTTGTCTTTACCTAGACGGATGTGCATCCCTCGTTATGGAGACCTACAAGGGCGAATCATGGATGAAGCTCATATGACTAGGTACTCCATTCTTCCCAGTGCTACAAGATGTACCATGATATGAAGAAAGATTATTGGTGGCCAGGTATGAAGCTTGAGGTAGCAGAGTATGTGAGTAAGTGCCTTACTTGCTTATAAGTGAAGGCGGAGCATTAGATGCCATACAGGAAGGTCCAGCCTTTGGATATACTCGAGTGCAAGTGGGAGCATATCACCATGAACTTTATTACGAAGCTACCTCGTACGACAAGAGGGTACGATGCCATATGGGTGATAGTTGATCGTCTAACAAGAGTGCTCACTTTCTGCCGGTCCGTAACAGCACTCATCTAAGAGGTTAGCAGATTCGGTTACCAAGGAGAATATAACTCGTCATAGTGTACCGGTGTCTATTGTGTCTGACTATAACACCCGGTTTACATCAAGCTTTAGAAGAGATTTCATGATGCGATTGGGACAAGGTTACATCTTAGAATAGCTTATCATCATCAGAAGGATGGTCGGTCAGAGAGGACTATTCAGACGCTTCAGGATATGCTTCGGGCATGCATCACTGATTTCGGAGCAAGTTGGGACGAACACTTACTGTTAGCTGAATTCTTATACAACAACAGTTATCATTCCAATATTGGTATGCCACCATATGAGATGCCATACGGTAGGAGGTGTAGAACACCCATATGTTGGGGTGATATTGGACAGAAGGATTTAGGGAGTATTTGAGGTAACCGAGGTTGCGACTGAAAAGCTGAAAAAGATCAAGGCCTTTAAAGGTGGTATGCAAGATGCAAAATAAAGGTGGAAAAGAAAGAAAAGAAAAATAAACCAAGTTAAGGGGTTAAAGTTATGCAAGAGGCAAACTTTAATATAATTCTATTCAAAAAGGTGGTATGGCCGCACACACCCTCTGCTCCATCTTTTCATTTGGATTTTTAGAGAGAAAAATCAGAGTTTCTTTTGGTTTTAGAGAGAAGAAGAAGAAGCTACTCTAAGGTGAGTTTTATTATGTTTTTGATCGGTTTTAGCTGGGTTTTCAGCTTTTGGACCGAGTTTATGTGCTCTTGTGTGTTGTGTGTAATAGGTGTTTGAGCTTAGTGTGCTTTTGAGTTTGGAGGAGTTTTGCACTAAGGCTACTGCAGGTGAGTTTTAAATCCTAGGTTTAACTGCTTTTAACTTGTCTTGGGGCTAAAAATGCATGTAACCATGTTTTTATAACATTCGGTATATGATCGAAGGTTTTGTTTTTATGTTTATGCGTTGTAGGTATGTTTTGGTTATGTTTTAAGTTCATATGCCTGATTTAGGTGTTTAACATGATGGAAATGAGTTAGAAACATGTTAGAATGATAATTTGGGTCTAAAATAGTGTAGGCTGAACAAGACAATTGCCCATGCGCCTAAGCTTTTACCCATACGCCTAAGTCTGCCCATATGCCCAATACCCATACACCTAACTAAGGATCATGCGCCCAAATAGTTATCATGCGTCCGCATAGTGCTCATGCGCCCAAATAGTGCCCACACGTCTAAATGGATTAGAAATTTTTTTCAAAATTTTGGAATAATGATATTTAGAGGTTATAACCTGGGATGTTTTGATGGTTATGTTTATTGATGTTATGCATGTTTTAGCATGTTTCTTTATGTTCCATATTACGTATTATTGTATGGCTTTACGCGGTGTGTTTATGCTATTATATGTAAAGTGTTATGTAATGAAGTGGAAGTTAATGTTAATGAAAAGTGGAACGTAAAGAATGAGTGAAAGTCTTGCAAGAAAAATGAAAGAAGATTCACAACCCATTGAGGGGTTGTTAGCTCAACTATGTGCGGTTTAGCTAACCCATGAGGATGCACACAGGGGTCTAATCCTTGAGATTGACCAAACAAACAGGACCCTTGTTGCTTGCCCCAAGTACTGAAGTCAGCTTCATGCACAATGTTAGGGGTTTATATATAGAATTCGGCTCAGTACCAGCTTTGTGCATAATGTTCGGGATATAGCATATGACATTGGTCTTGATGAAAGTAAAAGATAATAGTGAATGAACAAAGCGTACGATGCGTATGAAAACGAATGATGACAAAAGATAATAATAAATATTATATATGTGAAGTATGACGTATGATCAAGTACAGAAGTGTTCCTGGAACGGGGTCTTACATAGTCATGGCTAATTGGCTTTCTATCACTACTTGTACAAAAATATATATATATACGTAGATTTCTTATTAATTCTTTTGGCAATCTTTTACGATGAACAAAAAAACAACGAAGGCCTCGGTTCAAAACCCTTAAATCGTACTACAGAAATTGTTTTACTAATGATCTAAAATAACATTTTCTTCTATTATAATGCAATTGCATAGTAAAACAATCTTCAAAGTACGATTCAAGGCCCCTATGCCAGACAGAATATTATAACATGTGTTGTTCTAAAACATCTTCATACTCTTAGCATGAAAAGAAGTCTTATTGTTGATCAAGTTTTACGCACACAAAGACCCCTATATGGGTCATTTTCAATAGGGCTCAACTCCAAGTCTCTTTTAGCAAAAGGCAACCCCAAAAAAACTAATTTAATTTTAAAAGTATAAACCTAATAAACACTACTTATGATATGTATGCAAAGATAAAGTGTATTAGTAGTTATTCAATTGTACTTATTTTCTCATAAATTTATACAAACCCCTTAAGTTAAAAACCATTTTAGAACCACCCGATACTATTTTAAGAAATTAGCCCATCTACCATCGGTCCAGTAATTAGGGGTTTAAAAAAATATCCTAAAAACCAAATCCTAAATCCAAAATTTCGGATATCCGGAATTTCGAATTCAGATTCAGACAACGATTTGAAACTTTTCAGATATTCGGATATCCGAAATATCCATAATATTTTTATAAAAATGTAAAAATATTAAATATTAATTAAATATATAGGAAATTTTCACATATTTCGGATATTTTAACAAAAAATTCAAATGTCCGATAAAAAATTCAATAAAAATTATTATACTTTTATCAATTCTATTAAATAATATAATTTTTTTGAATTCGGATATCCGAACGGATATCCGTCTACGAATCAGAAATTTCAGATATCTAAAATTCAGATTAAGATTTGGATAGTGAAACCCACGATCCAAAATTTTAAGATATCTAAATTTGAACACCCCTACCAGTATTCATTCAACCCAAGTGCACAATTCGGTTTAGGCTAACAAAGCGGCTCAAATTGAAACTGAAACCAGTTTAAGTTGTGGTGAATTCCATTCAAAATCTGTAGGGGATGGAAATAGTTTGGTTTTGGTTCAGTGAGAGAGTAAAAATCCTACCCATGTTAACACAATGTATGTTGGTTCGAGACCAGTTCATATTTAAAACTAGTAGTGTTTGATATTAATATTTTTTAAAAATGAAAAACATCAAATATACAACAAATTCATTTTTAATTAATTTTTATATTTTAACCACGAAAAAATATATTCACTAAAAATATAATATAAGGAATTGATGCATTCTATTATTATGTTGTATGCGAACAGATATCAACTAGTTAAGTCAAGTTTACACAAGTACTATATTCAAATGAAAATTAAACACAACTAATTGTTAATATCCGTTGCGCGTTGCCGTGGTGTAGTACACATCATGATGAATATTGACTATAATCGATCTAATTTGTTTTCAAAATAAATTTACATCCAAACGTAAACTAACCTCGAATCTATACCTATTATGTCAAAACGTTAAATAACTCGATTTTGTAATGTCGAATTAAACTTATTATATTTGACCGACTTTTTTCAAACAAATTATACATTGAAAACATTTTAATTTAACTTGATTTGTTTCCGAATTAAATTCATATTAAAGTGTAATTGTACTCGATTTTAAACTGATATGTACATAAAACGAACTTCAAGAATTATATTTATTTTCATAAGTTGTAAAAAATTCTAACTTTCGCTATGATATAAAAAATTCTCCTTACCAATATTCAGACAGCCCAAATCATAAATAAGCTAATATACACGTTATTAATTTATGGATTAAATCAATTATTGTGCCATGAGTTTCGCTACTCACCGGTCCGCCATGGGGTTAAAAGTGAAGAAAAGGGAGCACAAAACCCTCCGATTCACACCCACACTACCCGTCCCAACTCCCCTTCATCTTCCTCTCTCTCAAGAACACCAGCCAATGGCCGGTTCTCAGCATCATCGAAAATCGTCACCACCAGAATCACCTCGTTGCTACCTCTGTATTCGTACCGGCTAGGGGCGTCATTCGGGGTTTAATCAGGTTTCGGATTTCTTGGGTCGGGTTCCTTAAGGTTTTTAGTTGTAGAACCGAACACCAAAACCAAATAAGTAATATTTAATCGCTTTTCAAATTTATTCGAGGCGGGTTAGTTTGGTATTCAGGTTTAAATAAAACCGTTAAGGTTTAAATTATTGTTATCTCAAATGTCTGTGCAATCAGTATGTGTGTGATAAAATGCGTGTATGAATTTAACATATGTTATTAATATAAAAATTTGTTTATTATTTAATCCAAAAGTTTCCGCATGTTTAGGTTCAATTTACTATGAATATTCAATTTTTTTAAGGATAGTATAGTTTGATAATTCTTAAAATTCACACTATAAATTGAACCACAACAATAAAATATAAAGATTGGAAAACCATATTTTTCCGTAAATGGTAACATAACACACATATATAAATCTTGAAATTTTTTAAAAACTAAGATTCGTATTAATCGGGTTGACCAAATTCTCATAATATTAACCCAAATACCAAACCATTTATAAAAATCAGGGTTGATTTAATGTAATAATTGGGTTGGGTTGTTCAGGTTAGTCCTTAATCGGGTTCATGTTGATGTTGTTCGGGTTTGATATTGAGTTCGGGTAAAAAAACACACCTTTAGTAGCAGCGATGGTTTTCCCGTTCTAAAAAGCCATCGTGACGGTGGAGTTCGATTTTATATGCCTGTTTCAGAGTCTACATTTTAGACTTGCTTTCTAGTCGCCGGTAATGACCTGTCAATATAAATCAAATAAACATTTGATTTCTTTGATTCTGATTTTGCATTCTCCACTGTTTTGATGACGAAGTAGATCTTGATAGAAATCAAAGATCCTTTTATATATGTCCCCTAACTCTCTGTTTCATTCTCTGATCCCGACACATGTTTTGGTTTCATCGTTAACCGGTTGTTTTCCTATAATGACATCGATGACTACAATAAGATGGTTTTGAGGTTATAGAACTGGCAAACATACATGCATTAAACCTCATACACAAAGCCTAAAAACTTTAGGAAGACAAAGAATATTGATATTTGGAATATATATTTTCTTATTCTGGGATATATATGCTAGGCCTTTATTGCTCCAATCCTTTCCTACCATCAGGCCGTATTATTTGCCTCAAGTTATGGGTTTCCTTTTTTGGAGGTTCTCTTCTTTTGTATTTAACTAAGGCCCTGTATCGATCTTCAAATACAAGAAAGATATGAATTATTTGACCATCGTTCTTTTGATGGTATCAGAGCGGTTCATACCTAAAACACAAACCTAATCGCCGGTGACCATCTATTCCAACATGGCCGGCGACAAACCTGATGGAAGCTCGAAAATTGAAACCACACCAGACATAAATTCCCCTTTGTATATTCATGCCTCGTATTATCGAAACAAATGCATGTCAATGACACCCTCTCCGATAGCAACTATACCGATTGGTCCCAAGAGATGTTGAACTTTCTCTTTGCCAAAAACAAAGTTGGTTTTGTTGATGGCACGATGAGAAACCTGAAAAAACACTTCCTCTGAATATATGCCTGGATGCGTTGCGACGCTATGGTAAGGGTTGGCTCCACAAGCCATGGAGAAAGATATCAGGAGTAGTGTTAAGTATGCCAACACTGCTTCTGAAATTTGGTCGGACCTATGCGAAAGATTGGAAAGGAGAGCGCCCCTAGGGCATACGAATTGAAGCAAACGCTTTCCGTGACCCACCAAAATGGGGTTTCTGTTTCAGCTTACTACACGAAGCTTCGTGGTCTGTGGGACGAGATCCAATCAGTCTACCAGCGCCATGTTGCACTTGTAACAGATGCACCTGTGGAGTCGGGAAGAAGATGAATGATTTTAGAGAAAAAGAGAAACTGTACGAGTTTCTTATGGGTTTGGATAACGATTTTGCAGTGATAAAAACTCAGATTTTGGCCATGAATCCAATACCCACATTAAGAAATGCCTACCATCTTATTGCTGAAGATGAACGACAAAGAATGATATCGGTGAAAAGAAACCGTCACCGAAGGTGTTGCCTTCAAAGCATTTGCACCCGGACGCCGTGATAACACCAGCAAACGACAAGATAAGCATCAACAAAGGATAAAAAACATGGTGATGCAGCTGAACAACAGTGCACTTATTGTGGAAGAAGTGGACACAACCGTGATGGGTGCTTTAAATAAATCGGGTATCCAGATTGGTGGTTGGGCAAAGGGAAACGTGATGAAGCAAAACCAAGGTGGCTCATTTGAGACTGCAATGAGTCATGTACCGGTTTGACAAAAGAACAATATCAATCATTTAAACCACTTTGCAAAGGGTGATATCAAAGACGACACTATTCGAATGGCGAATATGGCAGGTAAAAGGGGCTGGGATGATGGGGTGTGGACTCAGGTGCCACAGAACATATAACTAATGATAAAACCATCCTTACAATAAAACCTTGTGTCAAAATGAGCAACCTGTTATCATTCCTGATGGAAGTGCCATCCCTGTAAAGGGAAGAGGCGATTGCGCTCTAGAAGGGGGCACAAACATTAAAGGAGTTCTTTATATTCCTAATTTTAATTGTAACCTCTTATCATAGTCGTTTAACTAATAATCTCCAATGTTCTGTTACTTTTTTTCCTGATTTTTGTGTCATACAGAAGCTTCACACGAGGAGCTTGATTGGTGCTGGTAAATGCAAGAAAGGTCTATACCGAATGGGGATGTTCAATAGTGAAAGAAGGCTATGATGATTACTGGGGATACTTGGCATAAAAGGTTGGGACATGCCTCCCAAGACAAGCTTGCTGGGATTGATTTCCTTAAGAGTATTTCTTTAAACAAACTTTGTGATCTTGTTCTAGGGCCAAACATACTAGACTTCCATTTTCAAGAAGTTTTATAAAAACAAGTTCTTGTTTTGAATTGATACATTGTGATATTTGTGGAAAATACCGTACCCCGTCCTTCTCAGGGGCCAATTATTTCTTAACTATCGTTGACGATTATAGTAGGGCGACGTGGTGTTTCTCCTAAAATTTAAACATGAAGCCAGTAAGTGTTTAAAGGATTTTTGCAATATGGTGAAAACACAATTTGAAAAACTCGTTAAGAGAATTAGATGTGATAATTGAGGGGATTCACATCTAATGATATGGTTAATTTTTACAAGGAAAAAGGGATTTTACTTGAAACACTTGCCCTCATACACCCCAACAAAATGGGGTCGTTGAACGAAAACCCGACACTTACTCGAAATTGCTCGATCGCTAAGATTTGAAGCAAACTTACCCAAGAGTTTTTGGGGTGAATGTGTTTTGACAGCCACTCACATAATTAACCGATTACCATCTACAGTTCTTAATGGCAAAACTCCTTTTGAGTTGTTATTCACCAAAAACCGGATTATGATGATATGCGTGTCTTTGGTTGTTTGGCATACTATCGAAATACCGACACAAAAGAGACAAACTCGAAGAAAGAGGAGGCCTGGGGTCTTTATAGGCTACCCTCCTGGGACTAAAGGTTACAAGATTCTTGACTTCGAAACCAAGAAAATCACAATTTCTAGAGATACAAAATTTTATGAAGAAAACTTTCCCTTCAAGAATGATGTAATAACATATGAAGAAGTTGATGCTCTTGACCCACTGAATAAACCCATCTGTGATGATAGTGAAATTTTAAGGAGTCCCACTCTTTATAAGCCCAACGAAAATGATGAGCATGTCAGGCTCACTGTTGATGAGCCCACTGAAAACAATGCACCAAGTCAGCCCAACAGTGAATCTGTAGTCCATGAAACTATCAGAACACCTGAGAGGGCCAAAATTCAAACATCCAAGATACAAGCCCATTTCCGCAAGAAGAAACGGTCAACAACAATGAATCCGAACTGCCAAACTCTGAAATCACCAGAACCAAAAGAACTAGATCCCAACCAGCTCACTTAAGTAACTATCATGTGAAGCTCCCCCCTTCGGTTGACCATGCAAAACCTGCACCAAATCAAGACTCCTCAACGGTACATCCCTTATCTAATTTTGTTTCATATGAAAATTTTTCTACATCTCACAAAGCTTTCCTAGCGGCCATTACTTTTAATAATGAGCCTAGAACTTTCAATCAAGCTGTTCAGGACGAAAATGGAGGGACGCCATGAAGAAAGAGATACGAGCCCTTGAAGAAAATGGTACATGGACTCTAGTAGACCTACCAAATGGGAAACATGCCGTGGACTCGAAATGGGTTTATAAAATTAAATACAAACCAATGGAGATGTGGAACGCTACAAAGCCCTCTCGTTTGCAAAGGGGTTTACTCAAATGGAGGGGGTAGATTATCATGACACTTTTGCTCCGGTCGCCAGTTAGTAACGGTTAGAAACTTCTGGCCGTTGCCGTCAAGAAAAATTGGATTATCAATCAACTTGATGTAAATAACGCCTTCCTACATGGAGACCTAAACGAAGAAGTCTATATGAAGTTGCCACAAGGATTCACCAAAGCAAGTGACAAAAGAGTTTGTAAGTTGAACAAATCTCTTTATGGCCTAAACCAAGCCTCTCGTAATTGGTACCAAAAATTCACCTCCTCTCTTCTCGAGCTCGGATTCAAACAATGCAAAGCTGATTATTCTCTCTTCATTTCAAGCAAGATAAGTGCTTCGTAGCAGCCCTTATTTACGTGGACGACGTCATCATAGTAGGAAATGATGATAGAAAAATACAACACACGAAAGGTGAACTTGACAAGCGCTTTAGCATCAAAGACTTGGGTACGCTAAAGTACTTTCTTGGCATAGAGTTGCTCGTACACGTGAAGGTCTTGTTCTAAGCCAAAGAAAGTATATCCTAGACATTCTCAAAGATTGTGGATTGCAGGGTGCAAACCAAGTGCCTTTCCCTTTGAGCAAAATCTAAAGTTGGATAAATGTGGTGAAGAACCCCAAGTTGAAGCTAATCGGTATAGACGCTTGGTAGGGAGACTACTTTACCTACGGCCACTAGACCTGACATTGCATATTCTGTAAATGTGCTAAGTCAGTTTGTAGCTGACCCAAGACAAGGTCATATGGACGCTGCTCACAGAGTCTTGCGTTATCTAAAGGGAACGCGGGACAAGGCATTCTGCTACCTCTATGGAGGATGTAATCTCACCTCATATTGTGATTCCGACTGGCTTGGTTGCCCATATACCAGGAGGTCTAGAACTGGGTATATTCTCCTTCTTGGAGGGGCACCATTTCTTGGAAGACAAAGAACAGTCGGTTGTATCCCGTTCCTCTGCAGAAGCAGAATACCGATCTATGGCTTCCACTGTCAGTGAAATTCTATGGATGAGGTGGCTTCTCAACGAGTTGGATGTCGCTTTGAGTGGACCGACTCCTCTTTTTGTGACAACCAAGCGGCCAGGCACATCGCTAATAACCCTGTCTTCCATGAACGCACCAAGCATGTCGAAATGGATTGTTTTTTTGTTCGGGAGAGAGTCGAGTCTCAAGAAATTCTACCTTTGCGAATTGACACAAGGATGCAGATTGCGGATTTGCTTACAAAAGGACTGGGTACTCAACAACTTCGCTTCCTACTTGACAAGTTGGGCATTAGAAATCTACATACTCCAACTTGAAGGGGAGTATTGATATTTGGAATATATATTTTCTTATTCTGGGATATATATGCTAGGCCTTTATTGCTCCAATCCTTTCCTACCATCAGGCCGTATTATTTGCCTCAAGTTATGGGTTTGTTCCTTTTTTGGAGGTTCTCTTCTTTTGTATTAACTAAGGCCCTGTATCGATCTTCAATAACAAGAAGATATGAATTATTTGACCATCGTTCTTTTGAAAGAACCCAAGATGCGAATCGAGAAACAAGATGAAGGAGAACAACGGTGGTAGCAATAGAGAGAGAAGATGAATGGTAGTTGTCTTGCTATGCATTCTTGGCTTGTACAATTATACTCACTACTGTTTATTTAGCTTCGTTTTTTATATATAGGATAATTTTGTACAGTGCATTTTGTGTATAACCGTCCACAAATATGCATAACATCGTATACACACTTCATTATTTTTAAAACTTTCAAATAGTACAATACATATTTTGTTTAACTATTTGACAACTTTCACAGGAAATCTTCAAGCAAGAACCTTTTCACCTTCGGACTGTCCCTATGAAAGGGAATAACAGTTAAGCAAATGATAAATTAGATGGAATTAAAGAACACTATTAATAAGAAACGCCCTGTATATCTACATTAAAATGTGACCAAAGCAATGTAGTATTTAAATTTTGTGACATTGAGCGTTTTTACGTAATAAGAACAAGAGAAATTTGATCAAACCAATACCCCCGATGTATACATTAAGATAGGTAAAATAACCCATAGAAATCAAGAAAAATTGTCAAAACGGTTATATAACCGTTACACAACATTTAAACTACCAATAGCTAGAATGTGTTTACTTTAAAACTTGTTTGAGATAGGAACGAGTTTGAGCTAAATAATTTGAAACCAATTGGGAATGTTAGTTTGTTTTGGTTACGACTGTCAAAGAGGGTGGCGGTTCGGAAGCGGTTCGATTTTATTTGTTAGCTTGTTTGCGAACTGGTTATTTTTTGTAGCTCTAATCATTATGAACACTTAAATACTAACCTAAATTACTATAATCCTTTAAAGCGGAAATTTTAAAATTGAAGAACCGAAGGGAATGCCACCCACATTGCATGTCTTGGCGATTGGTATGGATCAATATATTAGTATGGATTATGAAGGGTTTGCTTTAAAAATGTTAGAGGGCTCATAATCACTGTTGTGAGGGTCGGATCGGACCGGCCGATCCAATCAGGAATCGTCATGACCACCGGTCCGATCAGGTGTAGTTCGTTTTGGAGGCAATAAGTTGACCGGTTTATCCCGAATTGGCGGTTGATCAAACCGGGGGTTGGACTGGTTGGATCGGTTTTTTTTATATATTTTAAAAGTTTTGGTATTTTTTCACATATGTTTATTAAAAATAGTTATAATTTTTTTCCGGTTCTCATAACTGGTCCGACCAATGAACCAGTAGAGTGTCTGTTTCACTTTCCAATCCGATTTTAAAAACATTGCTCAAAATTCATTAGATCGACTATGTAAAATAAGTTCATCTGCTACTGTGATTTTGTTTAATTATAACAATTATCATGGCACCAATGAATTTTCTCTACATATATAGTGCGTGTATACATATATTAGGTTAGTATCACGTGTATTACATGGGTTGAATAATAAATAATAAATAATTAGTAATAAAAATTTATAAATTATAAATTATGTTTGAATATAAAATATGATTATAATTGCATATAAATAGCTCTTTCAAGTAATAAATAATAGATAAGTTATAGGTAGATAGATATATAAATAAATAGATAGTCTGTAAACTCATTTATTAAACAGATTATAGTTAGTAATAAACACGAAAAGTACAGTACGATATTTTAAAATAATATATATATAAAATTATATATATGCGTACTTGTTCAAGAGATAAAATAATTATACTATTTTTAACTCTCTTATCCAAATAGTTTTATTTTTAAATATTTGTTTTAAGATTTTTAAAAAAATTATTGTTATAAAATCTTGTTTATTAAAAACTCAAGTTTCTAATTATTTTGGTTGTTTTAATAAATTTGCATTTACAAAATTCCATATTTTTATAATTATTTTAATAAAGGACTGATTTAAAATATATATTCAAAATGTTAATGTTTAGAAAAAATATGAATTTTAATTTTCTTAATAAGATTTATTTCTAAAAACACAGTTTGATTTAAAAAAAAGAGTATATTACACCTTTAGTCCATGTGGTTTGATTGTTATAACGCTTTAATCTAAGAGTTTAAAAACGCTCGATTTAGCCACTATCGTCTAAAATCTGTCACAATTATGTCCAAGATGCTAACCCCCATCTATTTTTTTACGTTAAGTGAATTCAAAAAGACAAAATACATTGGACTTAAATTGTTACTTCAATATTATGTATAAAACTATATAGATATATATATACACATTTATATAAACACACACACACTCTCTCTCTCTCTATCACTATTCTCTCCTAAAACCATAGCCATTTCCCACCTAAGCACCACCTTACAACCATCACCAGATAGCCATCGCACCCACCCTCACACCACCAGAACCGCTTCATAGGCACCGCCATATACCATCTGACAACCACCACCATCGCTATCTCTTTAAACTTTCATCCTCACCTACTAAAGCAAACTAACTTGAATCAAAATCCAAATTAAGGACGGAAGCTAACGTCATCCTAACGTCATCACTAGAGCCACCGTTGCTGGCGACCACTCTGGCTCCGCCTACAAGCTTGTGTGCTTCAAGAACTTCATCTGCCACAACTCAATTTCCAGCAAATTCACCGTCAAAAGCTTCCACCATGTCAAGTTCTAGTGCTCCGACACCACCAACGCCACCAACCCCGCCCGCCGCTTCTCTTAGGCCTCGGTATGCCCATCGTCGCCAAATCCGACACCTCTATTGAAAACACCACCCACACCTCCTACATCTTTTGCTCTAGCCACCTCAACTTCCTCTTCACCGCCCCTTATTCCCACCTCCATCACCACCACCGCCTTTGCCTCCATCCCCACGTTCTCTCTTTACATACACACACACCCATTGCCAAACTTCCATCTATACCACCACCACCTCTTTCACACTACCATAGGCACTTGCAATCTTCATTCACAGGTGATTTCACCAACGTTTCTCTTATTACCACGACACAATCATTCCCATGTTTTTCGCTACCAAGACACCACAAATGCCCCTCTTTCTCTTCTAGATCTGGGGTTTGAATGACATCAGTGGTAATGTTGTGGTAATAGATGACAGAGAGAGAGAGTGAGAGAGAGTTGCCGAAAGAGAGAGAGAGTGGATGGAAAGGGGTCGTTGTTAGATGGTGGTTGTTGGCGAGTGATGGGTGGTGGTGGTTGTTGGCGGGTGGTGGAGGTCGCCAACAAGTGGCGGTGGAGATGGTTGAGATGTGGTCAAACAATGAAAGACGTTGGGGTTAAGGTTTGATATAGTGAGGTGAGTGAAACTCATGTTTTATTTATTATAATATAATAACAATTTTAATCCAATGGTATTTTGGTCATTTTAAAATAATTTAATAGAGAAATTGGATGAAGTTAACAGTTTGGACTTAATTGTGATAAATTTCAAACCATAGTGGTTAAACCGGACGTTTTTAAAATATTGGATGAAAAACGTTATAATCACCAAACCACATGGACTAAAAGTGTAATTTCTCTAAAAAAGTGTTGATAAAAGAGAAAAATGTGTCAATTGACCATATAAATGTTTATGAACATAAAGAAATTGTTTAAGGGTATTAAATTACATAATATTGTTTTAAAGGAAAATAAAATAAGAATGTTTAAAAGATAATAAGTGTTGAAAATGTGATTTAAGAAGCTAAAAAGTGGCAAAAGAAAACGTTTTATTAGTATTAGTATGTATAAATATATACTTCTCTGATTGAAGTTAGTATTTAAGTATATCTATATTTGGTCGGTGTCTCTGGACGGGCCCTTTTTCACTACAAACCATTATTTTAAGCCACCCCTGATAATTCTTAATTTTTCTGCTGTACTATAAAAACTTTAAACTAATCTACTCGCTTATTTTTGTTACAAGGAGATAGTGTGCACGTTTAATTAATTTAAGATTGCGGTTGACATTATTAGCTGGTAGCCATAACAAATTATTGTAATAATGTCCGCCTCCTTTACAAATTTTTAATTTAGTTTCTTCCTATGCGTTTTTGTTTCTTCTTCATTTTTCTAATGTTGCTTTAGTTTATGTTCTTTTCTTTTATATAGAGGCGGTTTGTGGTCAATAATCATATCGTTTAACTAAACTGAGGCGGGGCTTTTGTTGTCATTTGTTTATGGCTTTCGCTTTATTTTATTACTCTTCTTCATACTTAGTTAACAACAAAAATACAACTTCGTTTTTACATCTTCAAAACTATTCTACTCTCACAACTAGCATGATCAAACTACAAGGAAATGACGAAGTTTATTAGCAGAAAATTAGGCCGTTTAGAGAGTCAAGCGAGCTGCCGAATGCCTCAAGTTAAGCCATGGTTGAATGTGCATTATTTAAAAGTAAAACTGAGAGTGACCATCAAGATATTAAAACCTGAGTTTTGGGCTACTTTTATAGGCTAGATTCGATAATCCAAGTTGAAGATATAATAATTTTTCATAGCTTATGAAGATTGGATCTCGAGTATTTACATATACATGTTGCAAGTGCCCATTAACTACATGAACAAGATGACAAAGTATAAATGGTAGATGAATCATACCTACCAATGCCCCAAAACAATTAAAAGCAAAGATATGAATTAACAAGTAAGAAGTAATATTAGTTGTTAAAGTTGGCCTACTTATGAAACTTTATAGCTAGAGAACAAGATGACAAGGTCCAAGCTTTGTAATAATCCAAATACGCAATGTGCTTTTCTAAAGGATCGAGTAGCAGCAGTCTTTTATCGTATCACAAAACCCAAAAGTTTGAAGCAGATGTCGGAAAGGGGAGTCTTGATTTGAATATACACATACCATTAAAATATACAACTTCCACTTAGATTAAAAGTGTCATAATTTTGAATAGGTTTAGTAGTCAGTTGTTAGTTTAAACAAACAAGAAACGTGAACTTGGAGGCCTATATAAGCACATTCTTCCTAGCTATTATCACCACACATTTGCATTTCATTCATCACTATCATAAAAAGAAATGGCTTACTCCTTTAGGCTCTGCTTCCTTTTTTATCTTGTTCTCATTTCTGTAAGAGTCTCAGAAACCCGAATTCTTACTAAGAATAATGGAGGGAAACTGATCGAGCGCGCACAAAAAATACTAGAGGTAAGTGTTCAAAAACATGATATGGTGGAACTAAACAAGCGTTATAGCACGAACCGCGTGAGCCCTGGTGGCCCTGACCCAAGACACCATTAGCATTCTATATCTGGTGGATAAATTGGGAAATAAAATGCTAAAATGACCAAGTCAGAGATTAATATTTTTCTTACTTTGTAAGTTTCTGGCTGTAGTCGCTATTGTAAGTTGTATGAAGAGAATTATAGTTAAGTCTAATCACTTTTCTGTGGCTTTTTATTGGTGGTTAGTAAAGGGATGAGGACTGAAAAGTAGTGTCATAATTATTTATGGTCTATGCCCATATATTTTAGTAGAGTTCATATTATAATATTCTTGATCACTCCCTCCTCTAGCTTTTCTCACTTAGTGGTGGTCCATGACTATATATAAGCCTGTAGTTAAGGCATATTGGCTTTTGATAATGGTACATAGGCATGATGCATTCGCAATATGCATCCACTGCGTGAAATAAGGCACTTGTTTGCCAACTTATATCATAAAGGTGTCATCTTTGGAATATATGATAACCGAAGCCATGACCTAAAGGTCGGCATATGCATTTTGATCTGGATATAACGACTTGATTTCTTTATAAAATCTATAAAAACATGAGGTATAGGATTGTTTTCCGTCTATGTCATCATGCACTTTAGACATGTATGCATAAGATGTTCTAAAGTTGAGAATGAGTGACAAAAGTTGAGCTAGGGCTTACGAGTTAGGGTTTTGATGTGAAACGATTGAAAAGTTTGTTTTAAACATGGTTCGTTTACGAGCTAGGGTTTAAAAGAGGCACCACTAAAGCAAAGCCCACTTTTGATTGTATGCCTCTTGTGGTGGAACATTTGTAAGACATTATTTTGTTGTCGAGTCATATCATTGTCAGCTATCTAACACAATAATTTGATGTGCTAAAAGATAAAAGGAATGTTTTTAATCACCATCATGTTTATAGGGACTCAACACGACAATGTTTTATATGTATTTACTAATTCTAATATACATATATAAATACTAGCAAAACATTGTCTTGAAATACCAAGTATTTGTGTTACCTTTCTAACCTAGAGAATCAATCATATTATTGATGGTTTAATTGGTCACTAAAAAGACATAGAATTATGTAAGAAGGAGTGGATTATTCTTATAAAAGGACTTAAAATCTTAGAAAGTGTAGAAAGCCATAAAAAATGTCACATGTCTAATAATAGAAACGGGGGGCAAATGCATTCATTTACAAAAGATTCATGCACATACAATCCCCCACCCCATAAACCCAAATCATCTAACATCTGTAACTTTCTTATTTGTCAATTTTTTTAAAAAAAGCAATAAAATCTAGGTTTTCATCATTCAAATGAGTATTATATTGTTTTGTCTTTCTAAAAAACAACCTAATTAATCTGGGTGGGAGGTTTTGGGGTTTCAAAGCTGGGTAATTTTATAGTGTTTACACTTGGGTGATTTTATGGTCTATAAGAACTGAGTATTTTGATTGGTCAGAACAAGTCAACGTGGGTTTTTGCAATAGCAAAAGGTTCACGTTTGTTCCCTATAAGGTTTAATGAAATGCTGATTGCACCCAAAACAAACTAAGTTTTTACTGTATGCATGCACTCAGTGCAAAGTAGAAGTTGTTTCGGAAGTTTTACACCCTGCATCAGAAATATTCTGAGTGTAAAATCTTCTGAAGCCAAGATCAATATCTTCCGAACCCAAAAATGAAGTCTACTGAAGCTTCAAAGACAAAGTCTTCCAAAGCCAATAGAGTGAAGACAAATTTCTTCTGAATACTTTGAAGAACATGTTTTCTCTAATGTATTTTACATAAAGCTGACCAACTTTCTGCTACAACTCTGAAGATTCACCAACTAGTATAAGTTGGTGAAAGGTCTATGTTTTTTGTAACTATACATTGAGGTCTTGAGTCTATATCTTTCTATTTTATGTACCTTTATCATTTCTGTAATATATTAGGATGTGAGCTATGACATGTTATAGTCACTAGTAAAAAAAACATATCTGCCTTTTTACTCTACATTGATTTTGTTGTCTAGATCAAATTTATCCAGTCGACCTTTCAAGTATGGCCGACTATACAATGTAGTATAAAATATCTCAAGTCCTTATAACTTATTTCTCATGCTTTGTAACATTTGTAATAAAACTTGATAAACAATATACTACAATATTAAAAACCAAACATCCTTGTTCTCTTGCTTACTTGTGTTCTTAGTATCATAACCAAAATCCTGGTTCCCTATTTGATATGTTAAATGTTATGAACACTTTTCTCATTATGAAACTAAGTGTATTGACCATCCTTTCAATGATCCTGCAATTGGTATCAGAGCGTTTCGGGCTCTTAATTGTAAGATCTCACCATCTTAGATCCCTTAATCTCACAAAAAACTGAACACTCAAATGGCAGCTCTCATAAAGGTTGATATGGAAACTGGAACCATGACAAAGTCCCCATTGATCACTCCTGAAGACTTTGATACTTGGTGTCAAAGAATGAAAGGCTTTATCAAGTCCAAAGACTCTAGGATATGAGAATATGTTGTCTCTGAACCTCATATACCAAGCACCTCTTCAGCTGCTGCTTGAGGTGGTATGATTCCAAAAAAGATGGTTGAATATTCTTAAGAAGATAGAAAGAGAATAGACATAGATCAGAAAGTCATGACCATCAAAGTTTTCATAGAATCTGCCTTTACTCTATCTTTGGTGATGAGATTTAGTAATAGTCTCTGTGTTTTTGTCTAAACTTTAACTTTTCTAGCTTGATATCTTGTTCTTTGAACCTAGATCTATAGGTTATAAGATGTGAGTAGTACCATTGTTGAAGAAAGTTCAAACTTATCAACAGTGAGCTTAGCCCAAAATAAGTTCACCATCAAGACTATTTATTTTCGAATTGAGGTCATCATTTCTTTTAGTAAATTCATTTTAGGGCATTCTTTATCATGTAAATTATGTCATGATTAATAAATAGTTTTATTAAGACCTTCTAAGTTTTCTTTAAAGATATTTTTATTAATTTTATATTTTCTTGCTTGATATTAAAGTTTTTAAACTTCTAAAATCAAGTTTTCATTATGAAATTGATATCTTTGGACTTTCTCAACTCAATCAATAGTACATAATTGATTGTATACCTCATTGTTAGTTTTGGATGACTCTGCAACATCTAAAACTTCCTTGACCATAACTGCCTTAACATAGTCTTTTTTTTCATTAAAACATCCTTTGATATTGCTGGAACAATCTCAAAAGCTTTGTTCATTTTTTCTTAATCATGAAGTTTTATTGGAGTAGTCTCGTCAACACTTTGAACACTTTCAACTTGAGCAATGTATGCAATAATAGTTTCAACAACATTTCAGTTATTCCAGCTGGAATTTCATATTTTTGAACCTTCACATCTTCAACAATTTCTTCCATTCTCTTTCTTTTTCTTCAACTCTCACATATTAATTACTTTCACTTTCTCCATCAATCACAGTGTTTTCTTCAAACATTCCTTCTAGCAAATCTTCAGACACAAACTCAAATGGATTTTTTGATTTCTCATGGATTTTTTGATTTCTCAACATTTTTACACTTCTACAAACAAGGTGATGGAGATTTTACGATCTAGTATATCCATTTGATTAGACCAGTCATAGTCTACATTGATTTGAGAAAGTAATGTTTTTATTGCTTAACGACCCTCCTTTGTCATTCTTTGATTCAACTTCTACTGTTACTATCTTCTTGCCTCCTTAAAATTGATTTGATTTGGTTCTATACATTTCCTATCAAACTGCCTGGGTTTGTCACATTTGTAATACTCGAGAGTAACTTTATCAAAACCAATTTTTCTTGTATTGTTCGGGTCGAACATCTTTTTGTTGGATTAATCGGGTTTAGTTCACCGGCCATCGTTTAGCGGGTCAGCTGGTGAACGGGTCACGGATTAAGTTGTGGATCAGTTCATAGGTTTAACATATTTTAGTTTGATTATTTGATTGTTTTAAGTCATATGTTTATTAAAGTTTAATGTGTCAAAGGTAGTGGGGATTGTTCTCCTAGCATTTAGGATATTCACGTAGAGGTTGTCTTTTCTTTAGGATCAAGTTTGTTTGTTTCTATTTAATGTAAACTTTGTAGTAGTTCAAGCACTAACATAATTCTATATTGCGTGAGTACGTGTTGTGTGTGTTGTGTGTGTTGTGTAAGGCTTGAACCAACATTTGGTATCAGAGCCTAGAGCTCGAGAGAAGGTCGGTTTGAGAGTCAACCGTCGAAGGTTATAGCCCATCGCTGCAGGGCAAACGCAGCAGGGAACCGGGTTCATTTTGGGACAGTAGGTAGGGGTGTTTATTTTCGGATATCCGAATTTCGATATCCGAAATTTCGGATAGTGGATTTCATTATCCGAATCCGAATCTGAAATTTCGAATATCCGATTTTCGGATATCCGAAATCTCGGATTCGGATTCGGATATCCGTTCGGATATCCGAATTTCAAAAAAAATGTATTATTTGATAAATTTTATAAAAATATAATAATTTTATAAAAATATAATAAATTTTATTAAAATTTATTTCATATATCCAAAATATTTATTAAAATATCTGAAATATCTGAAAATATCTAAATACGTAATTAAAAAATTTAATATTTTCAAAATTTTATAAAAATATTTGGATATTTCGGATATCCGAAATATCCAAAAATTCTCAAAATCACTATCCGAATCCGAATCCGAAATTTCGGATATCCGAATTTCGGATTTTCGGATATTTCAGATTCGGTTTCGGATTCAGATATTTTTGAACACCCCTAACAGTAGGTGGTTGTTTCGGACTCTTCAACAATAGAAGATGGAGACGGGGAAGTGTTTCGGTGCAACCGCTATCGTGTTGGAAGTACCATTTGGTATGACGGGGGTGACCGGTGATAAACATTGATGTTTCGGGGCTGTTAGAGGTGATCAAAGAACCTTTGATCGGCATGTTTCGTGATAAGAGTTTTACCGACGAAAGTGCGTGAAAAACGGGCGTTATGGATCTGTCAAAGCAGGTGGCTTTGGGTTTGATTTGTTTGGCAAGTGAAAGAAAGCGGTAGAAGGTGGTGGCTTTCTTTTCTTGGTCGGTGGAGAAGCCTCTTTGAACAAGCGTGATCGGTGAAGGTAAGTTTGTGGCTATAAAAAGAAAGAGATTGGAGAAACTACATAGTGTTAACATTATTGCATTGGAGTTCAAGTCAGGTGACTTTGGACGTGACGCGGGAAGAGCTCGTTGATCCGTGAAGAGTCAAGACGCTAATGAACGGGGTCCCAACGGGATTCCATGTGTGATGTTATAAGTGTGGTGATCATGATTCGGGTTGAACCGAGAAGACTTTGGGCGTGATCGGGGTGAAGATCGGGTGTCCGGCAAAAGTCAAGATGGTGATTCAACTTTTGTGAATGAATGGTGTGAACAAACCGATTAAAGGGGTGAATGTTGGGTTAATTGGGTTTAGTGCACCGGTCATCGTTTAGCGGTCAGCTGGTGAACGGGTCACAGATTAAAGTTGTGGATTAGTTCATAGGTTTACAAGATTTTAGTTTAATTATTTGATTGTTTTAAGTCATATGTTTTATTAAAGTTTAATGTGTCAAAAGTAGTGGGGATTGTTCTCCTAGCTTTTAGGATATTCACCTAGAGGTTGCCTTTTCTTTTGGATCAAGTTTGTTTGTTTCTATTTAATGTAAACTTTGTAATCAATGAAGTAGTTCAAGCAGTAACATAATTTTATATTGCGTGAGTGCGTGTTGTGTGAGGCTTGAACCAACACTTTTATCATGTTCTGTGTGAAAAATATTTAGCTCTGGACACAACCATAGCCATCTGATGCTTGATATGATTCTCTTCTACATCATCCTAAAAAATTGATCAAGTGCTTCAAAGCTCTGATACAAATTGTAAAATCCAGGTCGTTCAAGATATGATCAATCTCGTAAAACAAACACGGAATGAATGTAGGACAGATTGGTTAAGCATCGCACAAGATTAAATAGAACAAGAATGTAAATACGTTTTTGCACTTCTACTCCACTGATAATTTCTTCGAACTTAAATCTTCAAAATCGATTTTGATTTCCCAAGCCTCTTGGTTTGATCCCTACAAAACACAAATGCGAAAGCTAATATGGGCAATCATAATCTGTTGAATACCCCTGAGAGTAGTAACAACAATAGGTATAATGGGATCCCCGCATAGATCAAGCCTCGTGACCATAAGTGTCGACTCCGTAGGGGTCCTTGTAGTAGAGATCCATGAGAAAAAAACTGGTAATAAAAGAAGTTGAAAAAATGAGCAGGGATACTAACTAGGAAAGTTAAAGGATATAAAGAAAATACACCATGCACAAAAAGAAAACAAAACAACTAAAAGGCTACTAATCATCAGAAATGTAAACGTTTGTAAAATTTTTAGAATATAACTAAATTCTTCGTGATCACCAGGCTATGTTAAAGAAAATAGTCTTGTTTCTTTTAAACAACTTAGGAGTATTAGTGGGTGCCTCATCTTAACCTCTAACTATATTTGTCTCCTACTTAGAGAGAGAGTAAGGGTTCTCTTCTGCCTTTCCGCCTCCCTCTTTCCGGGCATCCTCTACATTTCCGCCTTCGCCATCGCCACCGTAACAAACACCGCCCCTGTGACTATTGGTGGGAAGAGGCGACGATGATCACCGGAGGTGGTTGGCGGTGCTGATGAATATTGCACATAAAAACAGAGAATTAATATGTGAACAACCGCGTACGGCGTCATTAAACGTGCATGCATTTTGATGTACGTCTCGTCAAATGTATTACGTTTGTATTTAACGTATAGATTCAAGCTACCCAGTAATTTAGTTTAAAAACAAATGGATGGATTGTAACTAATACTTTATTATAGCATGTATCATGCCGCCATAACGCGGGTCCACCGATCTAATCTACAACATTAACCTATATAATTTTTAAACTTAACCTTCAAACTTCTTAAATTTCAATTTAACCCTTTGCGTTATATAATATCCTTTTTTAACCTTCTGATTTCTTAACTAAATTACTTTCTCTTCAATATATTTCGTTCGTTAACTTTTTTCTAAAGAAAATTTGTAACTATGTTTAATTCTTTTCTTGACCTTTTGATATAAATTATATTGTAAAACGGAAATGAGGTATTTTTTTGGTATGCTAAGTTATAGTCGGTTGATGGGTGCATCGTCAAATGAAATTGATACCAAAGAAATATAATTGTATCGTTATATAATTGTTTTCTATTTATGTTTCGATCTCAAAAACCTGATTGTCACGACTACATATGTTTCTTTTATACCCTAAACCACGTGACATACGAGCCGCACCACACCAGCTTAATTGCTATTAATATTAAATCACTAATTTATAAACACATGTATCAATTTTAGATTAGTGTTGGTTTTTTAATTAATGCCTGAATTTGGGACATTTTGCAAAGCATGAGGAGGCACCACGTATCTATCAAAAGGTCCAATCCTGATATATTTATCATTATCTTGACCTAGGAAGTCAATCATTCCCATGAAGTTATCAAGTCAATACTTCTATATATTAAGACATGACACGTGAAGTTTTATCTTATCTTGTTTCAGAGACATATGATAATAGTTCTTCCAAATAACAAACACAAATTGGTGGAAAAAATTACCGAAAAGTGTCTTTTATGTACATGTGTGTATGTATATCATTCTACAAGCCCCCAAAGGGGGTGTACCATCAGTAGTAAAATTACCTTCACTAAAAGTATGTGGGTTCGAATAGCTATTATAAAAAATGTTAATCTTTATACAATAACTAATTTAAATATATTAATTGTTCGGCTATGTAAATCTAAACTTGTTAAAGAAACAACTCACGTATAGATGGTCCCTTAAGGGAAGAAAATTTGAAGTTAAAAACGTAAGAATTAGGGTTTAATAAAATGGTTATATACAACAATTTGATTTTGATTTATTATATATGATATTAGCAAATTCTAGTACTGTACATATTTTAAATTCGTTTAGACATATATGATCTTTGAGAAGTTCACGAAAATATACATGATATTAATTAGAAAGTTTTTTAAAGATATATATGATATTCTAATGTTGGTTTGGGTAGATAGGATATTTTGAATGCTTTTAGGGCTATTTATGATATTTAAAAAGTTGTATAAGAGTATGTATGATATTTTTATTTTTGTTTGGGTATATATAATTTTTCAAATGTTTATAGGGTATGCATGAAATTCTTCTTACGAGGAATTAGTCATTTATACTTATTTCTTTTGGCTATAACACATAAAAACCATATTTATATCTCTTTTCCCCTCAATTTAAAAGGAATAAAGATATCACTAGCTAGTGTTTCTCCGATCCTTTCTTTCTTATCTTTGAACTAACCATAAAAGTTTAAACAGTGAAACAATAGTACTCTATTTTCGTCCTTTTCTGAAATTTAATAGTTGACGTAGTTTTATAGTTAATTAACTCTTAAACACAAATCAAAATGTAAACACATCATTTTTATGATAAACTGAAAACAACTCAAAACCAATTACAATAAACTCTCATTCTATAATATTTCACATGGTTATGATATGTATTGTATATATATAATACTAACCCAACTTGGCTAACAAGTAATCTAATATGCTAATTAATCCATTGAGATCCCCACTTGTGCCCCTCGTCATGGCCGGTCTACCTAGCGACTTACTCGATAATTAAACTTCTTTCACCACTCGAATTTTCGAGTCGGGTTTAGGAAGGTATTCATCTCCACTCAAGTTCACCATTTCCTTACACTTGATACTTCCAAGTGGCATTGTTAAGATGCCCGCTAGCTGCTCTTGTCCAGATACAAACCGATAAACGTCTACTTGAAAATTATCCACACATTCCTAAATAATGCCACTATTGCTTGCTTTTAAGAAGACCACGTGATAGAATATGATTCGTAGTAAAATAGGACCAGTTATGCTCCTTCCTTCATCTCAATCTTGATTAGAATTACTACCACTACAATCGATAACTCGATTTTTGTTCTTTCTCCCACACTTGATACCATATCCAATGAATCCTTGCAAATATCTTTAAAGATTTTTCAAAACCATATAGAGGATTCACGAGGGCTTTGCATATATTGGTCAATCACTTGGATGGAATAAACCATATTTGCTGTTGTATACAACAGGTTGTGTAATCATCCTATCAACTTTTGGTATTAGGTTTCTCTCTATAGCTATCTTTAAAAAATTGCAAAGATAGATCGGGATGCTTGTCTTGTATGCATGGAGTAGCCTTCCTTATGAACCATCCCTAGATGTGAATATGTGGACTAGTCTGAATACATGTTGAAGGTTAGCTTAAGTTGAATGAGTTCTAGTTTAGGTAATTGAAATATATGATAAAAAAAACTTTTAATTCACACAATTGTCAGTTTGATATATCAACACATTTAGAAACTTGCATAATTTAATTTGATATCAACTTAACTTTCTACATCATCATGATCTACGAGAATTCCATTATGAACAATCACGCCCCTGAAATAATTCAAGGCTTGAGATTCATCTTCATTTGTTCTCCCAAATCAAATTTTTATTCTTCTTGAGGATATCATAGAACTCTTTACATCTGTATGGGATCTTGAAATGAATTTGTTAAAAGCCGCGATCCTTCATCACAATCTTTGCACATCCTTAGTTTTTATAGAGATTTTAGGTTCAAGATAACTTTAACTTGTTTTGGCCTTACTTCTAGCCCTGTTTTGGTTACCATATATCCCAGAAACTTAGGTGGGCCTACTCCCAAGTGACACTTTGAAGGGTTGAGCTTCATGTTTTGTTTATCTAAGATGTCAAAGGCTTCTTCAAGATATTAAGATGATCCTTAGCTTTCTTTGACTTGACACCATATCTTCTATGTATACCTTCATTAGGTCGTAGTTATCTTTAAATATCATATTCACCAATATTTATCAGCTGGAAATTATGTTTCTAATACCAATAGGTATAGCAATAAAATAATATATACATGTTCGAGTCATAAAGGTCAATCCTCTTGATCGGACGTTTCCATTTATATTTGCTAGAATCTTAAGCATCTACCCATAAAGGTCAATATCTCATGGCCTGTTGTGGCATCAACCATTTAGTCTATGTGTGGTAAATGGAAAGAATCTTTAGGACAAGCTTTAATGGGGAGGTGAGGTCCGTCCATACAAACCCTTCATTTTCCATTCTTATTTGCACCAGCACTATATTATTGTAACACCCGCCTCCCAGGACACACTTTGGGGAGTGCTACGCATCAGATATCCAAAACACATAGTAATGAGAGGATAAATAGCGGAAGTTAAACTATACCTATACATTATAGCGTATTATACATCTGTATTCTAATACAATACTAATATTACATCAGTTTAACTATAGAATACATTCAAATCCTCAGCAACACTTTAGTTTTTTTATCCCCTCGTAAGCTTAGTCCATAATCTCTTTATCGTGTAATCACCTGGCACCTAGGATGTGTGTCCATAAAATAAAACCATTTGGGACTCAACATACCGCTTGTGAGTCCATGAACATACATTCTTCATATTTCAAAACATATTAATATGATTATTGCATCAAGCAGATGCAACCATGACAAATAGATAGGAACAAAGTAAACACAATATAACTTCACATAACCCGACTATGTATACAAACTCCACTAGCTAAAATAGAATCATACAAGCATCCCTCAAGAATCCTATCAAGCATTGTCACATATCAAAGATGCTATTGATAGTCAATTCTTTAGTTATTACAAGTTATCAGAACATCACATCCCATTTTAGAAAAACAGCTCAGAGAAACTCACTTTAACTAATCTGATCAGTGATATGTCTGCTAAGGTTTACTACTATCAAGTATTATCCTATACATAAAATAACATTATGTAAGCTACATTCTAGCTAGCAACTATCTCAGGGATGATTCGCTATCATTTTCTATTTGTTGACATTATTTGACACATTGTCTTACCCTATGCCAAACATTTGGTACAACCCTTACTAGTTGACATATATCAAACATTTATGTCATGCCTGTGCCAACCCTCGGGGCTACACAATACCTTCCCCATTTAATAACCCTAACACCTAGTAACAACGACAACAACAACAACAACAACAACTGTAACATCTTGTATTTCTGGTTTAATTATAAGTTACTATCGTTAATTCTTGTAAGGGTTATTATTGGCATTTATGAATCTTAGGGGCTATCTATGTTTGTTTCTTTATCATTATTAAAATTTTATTTATAAAAGTTAATAATTAAAGTATTAAATATATAATAATAACAATATTAACATAAATAATAATAATAATAATAATAACAATATTAACAAAATCAATAATAATAATAATAATAAAAATAATAATACTAATAATAATTATAATTTATAAAAATTATTAGTCTTTGAAAAGGTCTAAACTTAATCAAGTTAGAGGGTTGTCTTGCCATTTTATAAACTTTAAAAGAAAGTTTTTACATAAAATAATAACAACTCGAATTTCAAGGTGCCAAAGTGTAAAATTTAAAGTTTCAAATCCAACCCCCACCCAATTTAAACCCGACGGACTCCGGCCAACACTCCGGCCAAAGTCCAGTGATGTTGAAAACTCCAAAATCCTTCGAATCGTGAATCCCAATCGTTTTTAACTATTTCAGGAACAAGAATCGAACCTGTTACTACACTTTAATTCGATTTAAAGGGTTGTTATGAGCATTCAAACATGAAACCGAAGTTTGACGTTAACCATAAAGTCGTTTGAGCATTTAATCCTAATTATAATTAATCAAACTAACATAAACAATCACCTGACTATTGAAAATCTAATACAACTTTCTATTGCATCTGTAACACACAAACACCTCTCATTGGATTCACTCCGAAATCACGACTTGCATTTCAATTGAACATCGCCAATTTATCAAATTAAACTAAAATTGATAAGGGGCTTTGGATCCAGAGTATCACTCTAATCTGTCCACGAGTTTAATTTGGTTTTCATAGTTTCTGCCCACAATTTGAGTCAAGTTTCAATCGCGGCTTGTTCATCGTTGTTCTTTACGGGTTAAGCTTCAATCGGTAATTGAAACTACCTAAACATTCGTTTCATCATATGGAATCAAAGCCCTATGGTTCCAAGCCTTAAACTAGTCGATTTGGTCTTCAATTT
This sequence comes from Flaveria trinervia, assembly GCA_025506515.1. Taxonomy (NCBI): domain Eukaryota; kingdom Viridiplantae; phylum Streptophyta; class Magnoliopsida; order Asterales; family Asteraceae; genus Flaveria; species Flaveria trinervia. The sequence goes on along the minus strand of CM046455.1, from coordinate 13,841,457 downwards.
TGATTCAAATCAAACTAGGGTTCTTAAGAAATTGGGGCTATTTTGAAACTGGTGTTCTTAAGATTTGGGAACCAAGTAAAACCACGGCTAAAGCCTTGGTTCACTGGTTCCCCACTCGTTTGTCAATCTAGAGGTCCGGGTTCGAACCCGGGCACCCTCAACATATTTTTTTAGGCTTTTTCAGCCTTTAAAAATATAGAAAATTACTAAAAATTATTAAAAATCAATTTTGTAAACTTAAATTATTTTGAAGACACTTAATCAATTTCTGAAAATTTATATTCTTATAATACTTTTATATTTTTATAAAACAAAGGGTATATTTAGTTTAATTTGATTAAAATAGACTTTAAAAAACTGACTTAAATCACTAAAAATTATTATTGATTCAAATCTCTCTTTTAAATTAATATGGTTAAATAGTTCTTAATTCTTTTATTATAAAAAGTTATTCAAACTTTATAAACTTTCAAATTATTATAAGTTTCCCTTTTCATATTTTATATTCTGTATAAAATATATATTTTTAAATGGAATATGAATGAATTTAATTACTTAACAATCTCAAATTCCTATCGAAACCCTAGTTCGTATAAAATGTTAATCTTATTATTTAAACTTAAACTTGTAAAATATATATATTTAGGTAACTTGTGAAGAACTACGTTGGAACGTTGCTTATTATATCTCTTATTAATCGTCATTTTATACTTATTTGATCAAGTGAGTATTTCTATACCCCTTTTTATACTTTCACACTTTGGGGTGAAACATGTTACATTATAAACTTTACACTTGTAAACACGTTTGATTCTTGTAACTTATGGCATTTCACCTGGTTGTGGTTAGTTGAACTTTGTGGCTACCATGTAATATCGAATATATGTACAATCATTAACTATTGCTAGCCTAGCGAAGTCATAGATCTATGGGCCAGACAAGCCTGCTTGGTTGATCCAAGTACACTTAGCTAATCGTATATACTTGTAAACGTTTGAGACTTGTAAAACTTTGTCGAGGTTTGATTGTGCATTCTATCTTACATCCCTAGTTACCTTGTTCTCTAACTCATAACATGAATTACCATCTTTTATATACTTATGTATTGCAAACTATGAAAATCTCACCAACATTATTGTTGACCTTTTATTTTTAACATGTTTCAAGAAATATTCAAGCTTGATCGCCATTTTGAAGTTGTTCACACCTAGGAATGGACCTAGTTAATTTAATGAATGAGCTTGTTATATTTCTATTTTGTGTTCTTATTGAGACTTATGCTTGTATTGTACCTTTCAAATTTATGAATAATATATTTGGAATTAATAATAGCGTTATGTGGCTATGAACGATCTTAACTCTCACTCCTCGACGTTTCCGCCGTCAAGGTTGGGGTGTGACAGATTGGTATTGTGACAACTCATCCAAAACTCACCCGATTTCGATTTCTGTGTGCCAATGCAGTAGACCAGTGATGGAAACCAGTGATGGAACACTCTCACCATGTAACGCAATTTTTGGGACGAAAATTCTTTCAACATGGGGATAATGTGACATCCGGTAAATTCCGTTACCAAACTCCGTTAGTTCCGTTAAGTCTTGTATACACGTGTCGTGAGCACACACTAGTTGTCGTTTAATGTTGGTGACCTAATAATAATGAATAATGTTAATTTGATGTGAATCTAAGTGATTATGTGAGTATTGGGTTATGTTTATGTGTTTACACATTTTTAAAAGGTTAATTAGAAATTTATCGCGTAACGCGGAAACGTGCATATTTATTCGTATGTCTTGTGTTTTTATAAAGATAAGATATATAATGAATTTTATAAGTTTATATCTTTATATTATGAAGTTATTTACAAAGAGTTTAAAGCTTAGTTTTTATAAAATACAAATTACAAGGGTAAAAAGGGTAAATATGTAAATTAAAAATTAATAAAACAAACCCTAGCCCCCAAAGCCACCCTTCGGCCGCGATCAAACTTCTCTTCCCCTCTTCTCTTCGAATTCAGCCTAGAATCATCAAGGAAGCATCGATTTTGGTCGATTTCAAGGTTTAGAACACGTTAGAATCATCAATTGCAAGTTAACACGCGTTTAAAGGTTAGATTTTTCATGTTTTGTGAATGGTTCATTAGGGCCGAACCTTGGGTGCGAAATTGACCCTCATTAGGTCGAATTGGATGTTGTTTGATGATGTTTATATGTTAGTTAGGTTGAATGCATGTTAGTTAACGTTGATCATGGATGAATTACATGTTGTTAGTGGGTTAATCATGGGTTTTGATTCTAGTCAAACCCTAATTCGAGTTTGGGCATGATTATGGGTGAATGATGGTTGTTTGATGAATGTGTGGTGATTAATAAGTTGTATGAATGTTAGGAATCATGAATCTTGCAAGAAATGATGATTTAGGGTTGATGTTCATAGGTTACTAATAATAGTAACTTTATTTGCATGAAATGTTGAACTATGGATGTTATGATGTTATGGATGTGTTCATGGTGATAATTAGATGTTAGATTGTTGTTGTGATCATTGGAAATTCAAGAAAACATGTTATAGTTCATACATTACTAAAGATAGTAACTTTTGGATATGAATTGGTGAATTATGATGTTTGGATGTGGTTAATCATGCTTAGATATTAGTATGAGCTTGAATTGGTATATTATTGATGAATTCATGTATGATTTGGATGTTTGATAGATTTTGGGATGTTCTTTCCCAAAAGGGAAACTTTATTTGTGTAAACGTTGAAGTATGATGTTATGATCATGTTTAGGATGATAGGAGCCTGCTAGTATGTTCAAGGATAAATTCTAGTGTGATAGAACGTGTTAAATTAGTTGTATGTCATGCTTGGATAATCATGGGTGATATTTGGACTTTGGTGATCATGTATGGTTTGGATGTTGTGTAGTAGTAGGACATCATGCTTGGGTCTGGTAATTGATTGTTGTGATGTTGTGAATGCAATGCATATGCTTAAAGAATATGGTTATGATCATTATACACGCGTGCGGATCTGAGGCCCCTACTTAGTAGGATTGGCAGGGTTTAGGATGTGAAGTCGTGAGTGGCTTCACATGGCATGTGATGAATGGTTGAACTTTGTGTGACATGTTAGTTGTATCGTAACTATTGGATATGTTAATGTTCTAGATTCGCATGACTTGTGTAGTACTTGATTGTATGATGATCTAAGTGATACACCTAGTTGATATAGCATACGTATGATACTATTTGAATGTTAATCATGTATGTTGTATGTGCTCATTGGCTTTATTTGAATTATAACTCATAATGTCACCAACGGGTCAAACGGGTCAGCTAGGTCAAACGTGTCTATTTTTTTCTGGAAGCTTGAGTCTTTGGTTTTGGGTATGATTAGGGTTTCACATGTCTTTTATTTACACGTACTTATGTACTCACATGATCTAGGTAACCTGTGAAGGTTGGCTATCCTCTCGTTTCTCAAATAAACCCTAAGTACTCTTTGCATACATCAGGTGAGTTCATGCCCCACTCTTTACTTAATCTCTTTTGGGGGAGATAGCATACTGGTATTTATACGAACACTTTTATTATTTAAGTTGTGTATAATATTAATATAGTGTTGTTTACCATGGGAAAAGTCCTCACACTTTTGAATTGTTAATATTTAATAGCGGGGAAACTTGGGTAGTACTACTGGGTCTGACGAGCCCCACCTGTGTGACTCGAGGTCAACCGGGTGCAATTTGTCCTATTGAACATTGTCACGACATGGTAAGTCGTGACAGGAGGCAACAACTATCATAGTCAGCTTCAATTGCAAAATCACTATGTATTAATATTTACTGATAATAGACTAGCTATCTATTACCATACACTGCTTATATATATATCACAACTGTTTACATGTTTGTTGAACTCAAACTCTTGAACTCACCAACCTATGTGTTGACATTTTAGTATGCTTGCCTCAGGTCCTTAGCTTGCTTGCCATAGGAGCACTGCACGGTTCATTGCATTTTAAGACACGATGCTTCAAGACAATTTAACATTTTAACAATTATAGTTTACTCTTTTGGGTTGGCACTTGTTTTGCCATAGTTATACTTATTGACTTGGGTTGTTTTCAAAACGCTTCCGCATTGTTTAAAGTTTGTATTTTGGTTGATTTTGTTTAAATATGGCATTTAGAGTCGTTCTGAGTAACTATTGACTGTGATCCTGGTTTGTTCACACGCCTCGCGGTAAAACTCCGCAAGTGGATTTTGAGGGTGTGACAGGTATCAGAGCCCATAACTATAGGGATTTAGGTTATTAGAAATGGTGACCTAGACTATAGTATGCATGAATCTTATAGAATTATAATTCTATCTTGTAAATTATATAGTTTGCATGCTACATAATGCTATACCCTCTTATGTGCAATTTGATGCCTTAGCATAGGATTGCCTAAACATTGTTACTTGTCTCCCTAAACTTATCTTTGACTCTTGACTCTCCCCGAACATGAAATCTCTTAATCTTATTCTCGACGACACGTGGAATCTTATGCTTATGTTATGACTTGGATCTTTAGACGTTATGTCTAATCTATATAAATCTTATCAAGGTTTTGATTCCATGAACCTAAGAAATATTGTGTGACACATAGACACCTGTATACTAGATTTCCTGGCAAAAGGCCTTCGGGCTAAAGCAAACATATCGTATAAATCCTACGGGCTAGTTATGCTTACCTGGGGATTTTTGGGATGAGTAATAAACTATGGTCAACATACACAAGTTTCTAAGGTAAATGGGTCAATTTACCTTGACGTGTCAATGTTTTCAAATGGTAATGCGTTACCAAATGGAACTATCCAGTTTATATTTAAAATATCAAAAATCCTTGATTCCTTGGACTGGTTTATCATCGAAACTCTAATATCTTCTCATTCCTATCTTATAGAATGATCCTGTTAATATTGAACTCGTATACTTCTCAACTCCTATGTTTAAACAACGTTATACGTTGTGCGCCTTATGTAACTATCTTCATACCTTAACCAACGTGTACATGGATCTAATATATCCAAAGATATGGTCGTCTAAACCAAATGGTTTTTTAAAACTTAAAATTGTTACTTAGGGTTTTCAAATGTCCTTAAAGTGTGTCCCATAACTGAAATCATGCAATGCCGAATCGTGGAAAACCTGCATCCCAGGATACCTTGTCTAGGCAAGGTATACACATAAATTTGATTTGACCATGGGATCCGTTTATTTGACCTGCAACTCCTGAGATGGGTGTTCGCTTATAGGTACGCGTGTCTACCGTAAAGTTGTGGTTGACATAACACTTTGAGAAGTCAACGCATTTCCCTTTTATTTGGAACCAAAAATTTACATCTCATTGTTGTGTTGAATCATTTCCGTCATTGATCGTGTTTTCCTGACTGAAACCATTCAAGATTTGAGAAGCTAACACAATTAACTCTGTTATCCCGAACTCTACCCTAAATCCTAGCAAGCATGATTTTCTTTTCCTGTTGATGTACATTTATGTAATTTGAAGTTTCTGTATTTCTAGCCGATATTCTCTTGTTTGCTAAGTCGAGCTTTATAAAAACTTCAAACCGTTGTGCATCGTAGGCAATGCAAGAGTTTGCAAGTCAACCTATGACCAAGGACTCTCGTATCCTCTAAATGATTCTATCTCATCAAAACATGGGTGACTCCCTTACTTTGGTGATGACTTTCCATTCACTATCATTGTTCTTATGAAATCTTATCATTAAGATAGAAGTGAACCTCATACCTTGATGAAGATTTCCTTCTTTTTGAGTTCGTATTTTACAAATGGAATTACCTCCTTAAAATAGGAGTAAAATTTCGTATCTTGATAATGGTTTTCAATTTTTGTATTGTGTGTTTTATAAAATCCCATCCTCTGAATCGGGGTGATTTCTTTATTTTGAGGATAGATTTCAATCATCTTCCTTTGGAGATCGTATTTCACGAATGAAATGACTCCACCAAAATAGGATTGAACCTCGTACTTTGGTGACAAAGGTCAGTTCTCGATTGTTTTCTTGTTATTATGAAATTCAATCATCAAGATAGGCGTGAATCCATACCTTGATGATAATATCACCCTTTTAAAAATTTTATGAATAGTATTTTTCCTCAAATGAAATGACCCCATCAAAGTAGGAGTGAATTCCATTCTTTGATGAAACCTTTCATTTTGTATATTTTGTTTCTAAAAAAGTTCACTGTTGAGATAGGAGTGATTATCCTTACCTTAATGGTAAGTTACCTCATTTTAATTCTTGTGGATCCTCAACAATAAGTTAGGATCAAGCTTTCGTTTGGTAGTTAAGAGTCGTACTTTGGGAAATACACCACCAAGCTAGGAGTGATAACCACATCTTGGTGAGTATTCCCATTCCTTAATCTCAAACTTACCAAGGTTTTAAGACTTCAATTGACAAGAAACATGTAATAACTTGAAGGGTGAACACCGTTATTTGATTTATCGACGAGGCAAAGGAGATGGTTGGAGCTCATAAACGATTATGATTGCAAGATTCATTACCATCCGGTCAAAGCCAACATGGTGGCGGATGAACATCTTAGAGTTGAAATATATTAATGAGGAGTTGAACAAGAAGTGCTCCATACTTTACCTGAAAGTTGGACTCAAATAGTATCCATGTTCAAGAATACCCTTATATAAAAACCATTAGGTTAGATACATTGGTAGCTAAGGTGGAAGCATGAGAAATCAAGAAACTAGAGTGTAAAAGCACATATTGCTCCATACTAGTTCAAAGAAACAAAAAGTGTTGGAAGTGATTTTTAATTCCAATCATGATAATTGAAGCTCTTGTGCTTTGAGTGATGATGAAGAAGAATTTGGTTTTTATGCTTTAAGGCCATCCAGATCAAACTCTTAAAGCAATTCATCAAAGAAAAAGAGAGGAAGACACGATGAAAGAAAAAGCTCACCTGCCTCATCAGTAAAAGCATCATCATACAATAAAAACAACAATCAACTAGAGCCAATTATTGTGGTTCTAGACTCAGAGGAAAAGAAAACAACTTTTGCAGCATTCAGTTCATGCTTTCAAGCTTATCTGGGTAGCACACTGACACCTGCACACATATGTCAACAAGATCTTCAAAAACTTTATCCAAAAGAAGTAGAAGAGATGGATCTACAATGGCACATGGGCATGATGGCATATAGAGCCAAAATGTATCTGAGAAGAAATAAAGGATTGGCAACTGTAGGATGAACAACAAAATTGGTGTTCATAAGTCCAAAATGAGATGCTACAATGCAATTTGTATGAGCATTTTTCAAGGGAATGTAATCAATAAGCAACAACTGATATGAGACAAACTCAACAACATCATTCTCAACAACCTTAGTCAAATCAACAATCGCAAATTCAAAGAACCTTCAAATAGCCTCAACTAACAAACTCATCCCCACCAGCCATAAGTTCATCAGCAGGACCAAGCAAAACCAAGGAAACTATGTTGATCATTGTGGAAGATGGAACATGTGATTGAGTATGTATGAGAAGGAGGTGTTGGAACAAAATCAAGCATTGATGGCCAACATAGAGAACAAGGTCCCACCTTTGGCTAGAGAGGTAAGGGACAAATTATGTTCATCAATGTGTGTTAAGGAGGTAGATAGATATAGAGTCCAGACTCAACAACTAGCTGACAAAGTAAAAGAAACAATGGTTTTAAATGAATCTCAAGTAAGAGAGCATAAATTATATTAGATCAAAATCACCTTTTTGCAAAAAGATTTAGATAAAATTTTTTCTTAAAATTACAATCTAAAAGCCCAAGTTGAGCACCTGAGCACCTGACCACCTTTTTAACAAAATCCATGTCTGATCATGCATCAAGTGAAGTGAAACTTCAAAAATTTCAATTATCATCTTAGTAATATGAGAAAATTTTAAAGTCTCATATTGAATCAAGAACAAGTATGGGTTGGGATTTAATGTTGTTACACCATTTAAATGATAACTATACACCTTTACCTGATTCTATGACTAACATCTTATCAAACCATTTTATGTTAAGCACTAAAATTGAATTAAATTCTAAGACTAATCAATTGGCAAATGGTAGTCATACTAAGGTAAGTGAAACAGAGTCTTCTGAATTAGTATTTTTAAAACAAAATGACTCAGAATTTGACTATGATGAGTATGATCATTTGGATGATTTTAATGAACATGATGAGCAAAATGATGATGGTTTGAGTAAGGAAAATACTGTTTCATTTGAACCCAGCATTTTGAAAGTTCTTGAAGAGATCAAGCTAGCTTATCTATAAAGCAAAGAAACATGTGAAGACAGTCTACAAGAGGATAGCTCAGTTGAATGAAGGTCTTTGTGAACTTAACAAATTACAAAAAATCATCATAAAAAATAGCTAAAGTTGGTGCAGCTATCAAACTACGGAAGAAGTTAAAATCACTCCGAAGAAAAAGCAAGGAAAGCATCATCAGTAGAACTTCCACGGAAGAAGAAATAGGTTGAGTAATCAAAATCCAAAGAAGTTCCACGGAAGCAAAAATTAGCTCAATCAAACATCTAGAAGAAAGAAAAACAACAAAAAGGAGTTGGCAGAACAAAAGATGAAGAAGAAGAAGGTGATTAAGCATGAAAATAAGGAAGAGGAGAAATATTGCAAGTGGTGTGATATGCAAAATCACAATACTAATGAATGCTACTTCAGTAGTTATTGCTCCATTTGCAATATGAACAATCACACGACTTCTGATTGTTATTTCAACACACATTATGCTATTTGTAACAAAAATAACCATTCTACTCAAGAATGTTATATTAACAAAAAGAACAAACAAAGAGCAAAAAGAAACAACAATCTGAGAAAGTTGAATCAGACTCATAGTCATGTGATAGTGAAGAAGATTAAAATGTCAAAAAGCAGCAACAAAAGAAGAAGATTCTAAAAGCAAGAAACAATCATCTGCTAATGTTAAACCAATGAAGAAGAAAGAAAAACAACATCCTTAACTCAAAACACCTCACAAGAAGGTAGAGTTGAAGGAGAAGACAAATGATACTGATAAAACGATCTTTGATAATTTTGAGAAGAGTACTCAATTACCTCACTCAAAATCAAAGGATGGTGAAACTTTATTCAATAAAGGTTCATCATCAAACGTTAAGTAGAAGAAGCACAAGGAGAAGATGAAAGAAGAAGTGATTGTGAAACAAGTACAAAGTGTTTCAATCCCATCTTCAATAGAATCATTCTTACCACAAACAAAACATAATAAATCAATTGAGTCTAAAATCAAACCCGAAACATCAAGACTCATTCATGAGGGTGTAATAATTTTAGACACAAGTGGTAAGCTCAAGATAATTAAGGCTTGGGTTCCACATATTAATTGATTTCATTATGTATGTAGGAACAAACATGGAGGACTGGCAACAAGTGGTATGTTGACAGTGGTTGTTCCTAGCATATGATAGGAAACTGTTCTCTACTCCATGTCTTCAAACATAAAAATGCTTCATATATGGCATTTAGTAGGGATAAGAACGGAGGTAAAATTATGGTGAAGAAATGGTAACAAATTGTGTACTCAAGTTTGAGAAAGTAAATTATTGTCAATATTTACAATAAATTTACTAAGTGTTTCTCAAATTTATGAAAATAAAAATAGTACTTTATTTTATAACACTTATTGTTACACTCTTAAGCGAGGTTTTCACATTCTAGAAGATTGGATCCTTCTTAAATCATCAAGAAAAGGAAACACATATGTTTTGGATATTAATAACACCTCAATCACAAGCAATGAAACCTGCGTTATATCTAAGTTGTCGCAAGATAAATCTCAACTGTGGAATAGAAGGTTGGTTCAATCAAACATGAAGAACATGAAAAAACTGGTAAAAAATGACTTAGTCATTAGGTTACGAGAAAAAGAATTTTATTGTTCTAATTATTGTTCATCATGTTATAAAGGAAAACAACATAGGGTGTCTCATAAATCCTAAACTATCAACAAAAAAACAACATCACCCAAAATGCTTCATATGGTTCTTTTTGGTCCAACCAATATAATGAGAATTAGTAAGAGGTAATATTGTTTGGTGATTCTTGATGATTTCACAAGATTCATATAGGCATTTTCTTAAAACTAAAAAGTGAAACACTAGAAACATTAATGGAGTTTATCACTAAGATGGAAACTCAACTTGATTTAAAAGTCAAAATTTAAGAAGTGATAATGGTTCTAAATTTGATAATCATGTTTTAGATTCCTTTTGTAGGGACAAGGGCATAGCAAGACAATTTAATGCTCCAAGAACTCCACAACAAAATAGAGTTGTTGAAATAAGAAACAAAACTCTCATTAAAGCAGCAATAAGAATGCTAGCTGATTCACACTTGCCAATCACCTTTCGAGCGGAAGAAGTGAATACAACATGTAATGTTCAAAAGAAGACATTTATTATCAAAGAACACAACAAAACTCATTTTGAGCTATTATTTAAAAGAAAAACTTTTATAGGATATCTTAGAGCTTTTGGATGTCATGTGTCTGTATTAAACACAAAAGATCAACTAGAAAAATTTTCTGAAAAAGCATATGATGGTTTCTTTGTTAGTTATTCATCAACATCAAAATCATAGAGTTTATATTCCACAACAAAACATTATGCAAGAATCACCTAATGTATCTTTTGGTGAATCCTTATATCCAAAATATATGAAATGATCATCTTGGATGTTTGATATAGATGCTTTAACAAATTCTTTTAACTCTTGTTATCTCAACATTTTAGGTTCTACGGATACATCTTATCCTTATGTACCTCCTAGTTTGAATGAAATGTCACTATCAGCTGATCCTCCAAGAGTACATTTACACACTTCAAGTGCTGCTAATCCTGGTCCTTCATCTTATACTAGTGATGACACTATTGATGGGAATGGTATTTTAAATTCCAAATAAGTAAACAAAGTATCAGCAAGAGTTAACTCTACATCCATAGAACTTTCTAATGCATCCGGAGAAGTGAGCTCTATATCAGCAGAGTTTCCATCTACATCAGTAGATTTTCTCTCTTCCAAAGATACTCCGTTACTTTCAAAGAAATGCAATACTTCAGCAGATCAACAAACAACATCCGTAGATGCTCTTGTATTATCTACTGAACTTATTCATATGCTCACACACAAAATGTAGATGGTTTTTATTTAGCCTCAGATGATCAACAAGATAAGGATCATGAATACTATGTTGACCCCCCCATCTTAGCTGGATCCATCTCCATCCACAAATATCACCAACTTGGAGTCATCCATTCAATTTGCACCCATTCCAAATCAAGAATTCATAAGAATCATCCAATAGATAACATCATTAGTGATCTTCATGAAAGAACCACAAGAAGTCAAGGGGGAGCTACCAACATCTGTCTTTTCTCTTGTTTTCTTCATAAGTGGTTCCTCCCAACAACACTACAATAATAAAAGATAACAACTAGAATAAAGCCATGAAGGAAGAGCTTCAACAGTTCAGAAAACAAAAGGTTCAAAATCATGTTGATCTACCTGAAGGCCAATATCCAATTGGTACAAGGTGGTTGTTCATAAACAAACTAGATGATAAAGGTATCAAAATAAGAACCAAAGCAAGGCTGATAGCACAAGGTTATAGACAAGAAGAAGGGATAGACTATGATGAATTCTTTGCACCTGTTGCAAGGATTGAAGCCATTAGAGTCTTCCTAGCCTATACTTCATATAAAAAGTTCACAGTTTAACAAATGGATGTAAAATGTGCCTTCTTATATGATAAAATTAATGAATAAGTCTATCTTGCTTAGCCTTCGGGCTTTGAGGATCCCGATTACCTAAAAGCTTGACAAGGCTTTGTATGGTCTTCATCAGACACCAAGAAAGTGGTATTATATATTATGATCCTTCTTGCTCAAGCATGGATACAAAAGAGGAACAATTGATCAAACTCTCTTTCTCAAGTATGATCATCAAGATCTTTTGGTTGTCCAAATTTATGTGGATGACATTATTTTTGGATCAACAAACAAGAGACTATGTGAAAACTTTGAAAGTTTGATGTAATCTGAATTTCAAAAGTTCACTGGGAGAATGAACCATCTTTCTTGGTTTACAAGTTCATCAGAAACCAGATAGAATATTCATCAATCAGGAGATGTATATATTCGTCAAATCTTGAAAAAGTACAACCTTCTTGACACTTCTTCATGCAAAACACCAGCTTCAACAATAGATAATATTATACCTGATCCTACAGGGAAATCAATTGATCAAAGATTATATAGATCAATGATAGGATCTTTAATGTACTTAACTGCTAGTAGGTCTGATATAATGTTTGTTGTGTGTGTTTGTGCTAGGTACCAATGAGATCCAAAAATGTCACATTTGAATGTAGTGAAGGGGATTTTTAGATATCTTCAAGGGAAGCGAGCTCTTGGGCTTTGGTATCCTAAAAAAGGAGATTTCAACCTCTACTCATATTCTGGTAGTGATTTTGGAGGATGTAACAACAACACAAAATCCACAACCGGTGGATGTTAATTCATAGGACCAAGACTTGTTTCTTAGCAGTGTAAAAAGCAAACAAATGTTTCAGTGTCCATAATTGAGGATGAGTACATAGCTGTTTTAGCTGGTTGCCCTCAATTATTATGGTTGCAAAACCAAATACTTTACTATGGTTACAATTTCTTCATACAATAGATAACTCAGTTGCTATGTTCATCACTGCTAATCCAATGCAATAGAGTAAGACAAAAAACATAGAAATTGATAACCACTTTCTAAGAGATTGCTCAAAAAAAGGTTTAATCAAGTTAATCGAAATGGATACAATAAATTAGCTTGCTTATTTATTAACTAAAGCATTTGATTCTGTAAGATTTAATAATCTTATTGACTCTTTAGGCATGATCAACTTAGATTAATCATAATAAAAAAGAAAAGCATTTTCTATTCTTTTAATTTATATGAAAAAGTCAAAAACATTCGCAAAACATACAAAATACAAAAGGATTGTCTTTCTATTTATAGCATTCATATTATGGGAAATGATAGTACACTATGACTTTGCTTTCTTTCTTGATTTTAACTTATAATAAAGACTGATTAGATGTGCTTTGATATAGAGTAGGTTCAGCCTGGGTAGAACATATACAAGTTCATGCTTAAACATAATGCTTAGATGACTAAATGTGGTCAATTTTATTAAGAAGTAGGCAAGTAAGTCTTACCCTAAGTGATCATATTACTCACCCAAACACACTATGTTCTAACATATATAATTTCTATCTTTGCAAATCATTTTCCCTTTGTTTTGCATAAGCAGAGACCTGGGATTATAAATACCTTTGGTTTACCACAGTAAACTACTAGTGATCTCAGTATGATCCTTATCATCCCTCTATTTTGTAAACAAAGAGTTGGATTAAAGGCACCTCTGTTTTATGTAAGTGAAAATATGGTGACCTGATGATGATCATATTTAACCTCTAAAAGAATCCAATGTGATCAATTGTATAATAAATTACAGAGATTATTCATCATTTTACATTTATAAGATTTCACAAAACTCTTAAGATAGATCTTATGCTATAAAGCACATAGTTATCAAGTGCGAAAAGGTGATAACTTAACTCAGGAGGACAAACTCAATGTGACTTAAATGTGGATTCTATTTTTTTCTATCTTTAATCAATATCACAATATGTTGAAACTATACCCTTATTTGAATTTAAGTGGATCAATATACTTGCAATCACCTCTAGATCTATGTCTACTAATATTACTTAAAATTTGTCAGGGAAGTTTCTTAGTTTCATAGTATGATCCCATGTTCATAAGTTAAATGTCTGGATATATATTTAAGTTATATTTAATTTCTGTTTGGCCAAAATAAAAAGGACTGATCAATTATTTTTCATGCCATTCTTTTGATATATTTCTAATAAATGCAAAAGTTTATCATTAATCAAAAATTTAGGGGGAGTAGTAATTCGCATCAAAATTGTGTTATCATGATGAAGAAAATTTGAAACTTGAGCACTAACTTGGCTGAAGGATGTCTAAAGGTTTTATCAAATTAATTTATTTCTTGCACAATTGCCTTTGAAAACAGATCAACTTGGTCCAATAACAACAAATGATTCTAACAATTTACTAGAATTATACAAAAAAATAAGTTTCAAATTTTGCTTTTCAACAGAAGTTATAGTATAAAATTTGCACTTCAGCAGAAGCTACAGTGCGATTTTTAGAATTTTACAATTCAGTAGATACTAAAGTATGAAACTTAAACAAGGTTAAAATTTGACCATCCGGAGATTTATAATCTACAGATGTGTTAATATTTTAAATAAGTATAATTAATTTTCGTAGATTGGTAACCTATGGAAAACAAATTATACTTCCAAACAAATTATACTTACAAAGTATAAACAATAAATTACTATAGAAGGGTAATAAGGATTGCAGGTCCCACTTCATTTAATAAATGAAATTAATAAGGCCAAGGGCCTATAAATGATGTTTTTGACTTGTCATTTTTATTGACTTTTTCATAACACTTTTTCAACCTAGAAAAACATTCAAACAAAACCTTAAACCCTCTTTCTGCTTACATTCAGAATCACCAAATCCAAATAATAAATCATACACAAATCTTGACCTCTGTTGATCATAATACTAACATTGTCAAGATAAATCATATCATAAACATCAAAATCAATAGTGTGATTCTTGAGTATCAGTAAAACTCTTCAAATTCTTATGTCATTTGGGCTAACCAATGTTCCTACACCATTTATGGACTTAATGAATCGCTTGTGTCGACCAATTTGGACCATCAGTAATAGTTTTTATTGATGATATCTTAATTTACTTAAAGAACAAAGGAGACCATGCTTTCCATATCAAGGAGGTGTTAGAAACGTTACGAAAGAAGAAATTTAATGCAAAGTTCTCAAAATGTGCATTTCGGCTATGTGAGGTGCAGTTCTTAGGCACATTGTAAATTCGGAAGGGATTATGATATATCTAGCAAAAGTTCAAGCAGTCATGAAATGGAAATCTCTAAATACACCATTTGAAATTCGTATGTTCTAGGGATTGGCTGGTTATTATAGACGATAATTCTTAAAGATAGCCTTCCCATTAACAAGGTTAACAAGGAAGAAGGTGTTGTTTGACTGGGGAAAGGATCAAGAGGATGCATCTCAAGAATTAAAGGATAGACTGACCAATGCACTAGTACTAACCTTACCAGAAGGTGGACCTAGCGGTATACTTTGATGCCTCTTACTATAGGTTAGGATGTGTATTGATGCAAAGAGAAAAGGTTTTATCTTACGCATCCAGACAGCTAAAGGACACGGAGGTCAATTACCTTGTTCATGATTTGGAACTAGGAGCATGGTGTTCGCCTTAAAGATATGGATACATTATTTGTATGGAAATAAGTGCAGTATATTCACAGATCACAAACGTGTAAAATAGTTCTTCGGGCAATAATATCAGAATATGAGACAGAGAAGATGGTTGGAGCTAATAAAGGATTATGATTGTGAAATTCATTACCACCCGAGTAAGGCTAATTGGTAGCTGATGCCTTGAGCGGAAAAGGAAGATATGAACCATTTCGAGTGAAGGTGTGTCAACTGGTAGTGATCCTAGATATTATGAAATTAATAAGAAAGCTAAGGTGGAAGCCTTAAAAGAATCTTGAATTACAAATGAACGGATGGTGGGAAAAACCGATGATCTAGTTGATAACACATTGGATGTGAAGACCATTTATGGTAGGATATGGGTTTCGAGGTATGGGGATTTGCGAGAGAAAATGTTTGATGAAGCACATAAGATAAACCTAGGAGCAAATAAGAGGTATTATGATTTGAAGAAAGATTATTGATGGCCTGGGATGAAAAGAGAGGTAGTTCCGTATGTAAATAAATTCCTAACATGGCTGCAAGTGAAGGCCAAGCACCAAAGGCCCTATGGGTATGTTCAATCATTGGACATGCCGGAATGGAAATGGGAGCATAGTACCCTGAATTTATTAGTAATTTACTACGTACAACCAAGGCCAATGATTTAGTTTGGGTAATAGTAGACAGATTGACCAAGAGTGCTTATTTTTTACCTATCAAGAAAGCAATCAACTTAGAGAAGCTTGTGGAGTTGTTCATCAAAGAGATAGTCGCATGGTATGGTATGTATGTATCAATTGGGTCAGATAGAGACACACGGCTTACGTCTAAATTCTGGAGGAGATTTAACGAAGAGATGGGGACTATGTTGCATATCAATACCGCATTCCACCTGCAAACCGTTAGGCAATATAGAGACACGCGGTTTACATCTAAATTCTGGAGGAGGTTTAGTGAAGAGATGAGGATTGGGTTGCATATCAGTATGGCATACCACCCATAGAACGAGGATGATACAGACACTAAAAGACATGCTACGAGCATGTGTTATAGACTTTGGTGGTAACTAGGATAGTCATCTACCATTAGTAGAATTTCTTACAACAATAGCTATCATGCTAGTATCAAAAGGCCTCCAAATAAAATGTTGTATGGTACATGATACAGAATGCAGTTTGTTAGGGGATATCAGACAAAAAGAATTGGGATGTTGTGGAAGCCACGACTAAAAAGCTAGATAAAATCAAAGCT
The DNA here is from genome assembly GCA_025506515.1 of Flaveria trinervia. Classification (NCBI taxonomy): domain Eukaryota; kingdom Viridiplantae; phylum Streptophyta; class Magnoliopsida; order Asterales; family Asteraceae; genus Flaveria; species Flaveria trinervia. The sequence goes on along the minus strand of CM046455.1, from coordinate 13,824,692 downwards.
TATATGAAAGCGGTAAAGGATAGACAAAAGTTATACGCTCATAAGAGAAGGAGATCAATAGAATTTAGTGTGGGTGACGAGGTAATAATAAAGGTTTCACCATGGAAAGGAATTATCCGGTTTAGGAAGAGGGGAAAATTAAGTACTAGGTTTATTGGACCATTTAAGGTATTGACACGAGTTGGAGATGAAGCTTATAGATTGGACCTTTCCGAAGAGTTAAGTAGGTTTCACCCCATGTTTCATGTGTCACGTCTGCGAAAGTGTTTGGTCAATAATGAGAGGGTTGTGCCTCTTGATGATATTGAATTGGATGAAAAGTTGAATTATGTGAGCATCCGGTCGCCATTTTAGACAGAAAAGTAAAACAATTAAGAAACAAAGTGATCAAGCAAGTCAAGGTACAATGGGAACACCAAAAGGTGTCGGATACCACTTGGGAATGTGAGAAAGAAATGAGAGAGCAATACTCCTGATCTTTTTAGCAACTACGTAAGTTTCAAGGACGAAACCTGAATAAGGGGGTGACTTGTAACACCCCGAAATGTTGAAGTGAGCAACTTAGTAATAATGATTGAGTTCGGGTTATGTATAAGAAGAGAGAGAGAGAGAAAGAGAGAGAGAAAATGGTTATGGGCCAAATTACCTTATGGGCTTAGGGTTTGATGGGTTTAACGGCCTAATCACCTATTAAACATCCATAATTAGCCATCTTCTCTATTTCTTGCAACCCAAGCCACTAACAACTTAGAGAGAGAAAGCAGTGAGAAAAAGTGAAAAGAATTTCAAGATTTAGAGTTTTGGGATTGAATTATTAAAGAATAGGTATTTGAGCTTCAAAACAAAAAGAAAAGAGCAAGAAATCCAGATAAGAATCACCATCTAAATATCTCTGTAGATCTAGATTTGATTCTTGAGTTTTGGGTTTTAGGGTTTTGAGAAAGATTTCACAAAAGATCACATTTTTACCTATGAAAGGGTGTAAATGATTAGATCTAGCCTTAGAAATCATAAACTAAAGGTTTGGCATATAAAAATAGATTTTAGTTCAAAGATAAAGATTTTTGATAAAAAAACAAGCTGAAAAACTCATCTAGGGAAATTGTAGTTTCATCATGTGAAACTGCCTTTCTTATTGTGATATGACCTTGGTAATGATGACATGTCTTTAATGCGTTATGTTATATTATATATAACCTAATGATGAAAGTGAAATCTAAAGAAATATTATTGGGCCCGTAACATGTACCAGTGGAAAGTAAAGCCATGCAAGCAAATGATAGTGAAGGTTGCATTTGTTGTACCCTCTGACAATAAGGCTTCGATTGGTATTTTAGTAAAGTAAAGGCCCGGACAAGTTAGTCAGTAAGGCCTGAATTGGCATGACAATAATGGCCTGTATGGGTACGATAGTAAGGCTTGAATTGATATGTTAGTAAAGTCATGTGTTCATCATAGGCACCAATAGTTATAGGGAATAGATGGATAATGAGAGACAAAGATATCAAATAAAGGAAAGTAGTGACGATAAAACGATTGTCTGTGTATAGTAATGTTCTATGTGTGATGATTACTTTTGAATGATAGAGTTAATATATCATACCAAAAAGTTATTGGATAATTTAAACCTAGAATTCACTATTAATAAGATTTCTAAATACTATTTGATGTTTTATTGGCAACGTTAATGTTTATATGAATTATGTTATAATGGATTTAAAATTAATGTACTTTTCTGGTGCACTGATTATCTAAATAAATGTTTTAAATCTATATTTTTATTAGAGTGACCAACTTTAAGTTCTACTGGGATCAGGGCTTACAACAACAACAACAACAACAACAATAACAACAACAACAACAACAACAACGACAACAACAACAACAACAACAAAACAACAACAACAAAAACAACAACAACAACAACAACAACGACAACAACAACAACGACTAAAACAACTACAACAACGACAACAACAACAACAACGACAACAACAACAACGACAACAACAACCACGACAACAACGACAACAACAATAACAACAACAACAACAACAACAACAACAATAACAACAATGACAACAACAACAATAACAACAACAACAACAACAACAACAACAATAACAACAATGACAACAACAACAACGACAACAACAACAACAACAACAACAACGATAACAACAACAACAACAATGACAACAACAAAAACGACAACGACAACAACAACAACAACAACGAAAACAACAACAACCAAAACGACAACAACAACAACAACAACAACAACGACAACAACAACAACAAAACAACAACAACAACGACAACAACAACAACAACGACAACAAAAACGACAACAACAACAACAACAACAACAACGACAACAACAACAACAACAAGGACAACAACAACAATGACAACAACAACAACAACAACGACAACTGGCCACTGTAATTAGGGACTTACTGTACTTGACATAAACTAAGCTATTCCGTTGAATGGCCATGTTAGTGTTCGAATCTTATACTGTGTTTAGAGGATGGCCGATGGTAGATCGTCGAAGGCTTCACGTGGTGGAGATCATGGTGGTCGTGGTACTGGAACATGGGTCATGAGAGGGAGACCTCGAGCTTAATAGGTGGTTCATGAAGAATCCGAGGCCCCTAATCCGGAGGCCAGGGATGAAAGTGCTAACTTGAGAGCCTCAGTGAAGGAGGCTATTGTGGAGGAGGTGCACCAGGTCATGCAGACAATCTTACCATTCGTGGTGACCGAAGTAATCAAGGTTATGAGGGAAGGTGAAAGGATGGAAAGGAGTAGGCTTACGGGTGAAGGGGGACAACCCAAGAATGAGACGGTTGTCTCTAATGATAAAGAGGAAAAGGAAGAGCCTGTGCCTGAGGCAGACTAGGTTGTAACTACGAGGGCATTTCAAAGATGCAAGCCCCTACCTTTAATGGTAATGGCACTACTGTTGCTGCTCACTGGTGGGTGAGAGAGATGGAAGTTGTTCTCAACATCAGCGAGCGCCGGGAAAATCAGAATGTGAAGTTTTCCATCCAGTCATTCGTAGACTCGGCGTTGTGTTAGTGGGACAATATTGTCCAAGCCGACGGTAGTAGGGCTATTGGAAGAATGAGCTGGTCGGAGTTGAAGAAGCTGCTGATTGAGGAGTTTAGGTCAGCAGATCAAGAGGTTTATTCATGTCTTGCCGGCAGACATTCGTAGGCACCTGATCGCCACTCGGCCGAGTACGTTTAGGTCGGCTGTTGATTTGATAGGAAGGTTGTATGACGAGCGTGAGGTGGTGGTGGCTGAGGGGAGCAAGAAGGGTGGTGGCGATCAATTTCGAATGCGAAGCGATTTGGACGTGGTGGGGCTGCTCCAAGAAACAAAGGTGCATGGGTGGATGACCGACATGTGCTCATATCCGGTGCGGGGATGAAAAGATGTGGCAAATGTGGAAAGGAGCACATCGCCTAGTGTAGGTAGGGACTGAACATGTGCTTCAAATGTGGGAAGCCTGGCACATGGCAACGGAGTGCAAGGTGGCGAGGTGTCTTAACTATGGCGGGGAGGGCCACATGAGCAAAGATTGTAAGAAGCCGAGGGCTGAAAGTTCTGTAGTAGGGAAGAAGACAGTCGGGACTGAAGGATAGAGGGCGAGCGCCTGAGCGTTCACGATGACATAGGAGGAGGCTAGAAGGGACCCTGATGTTGTGTTAGGTATGTTCCTAGTAAACCAAACTTTAGCTTCTGTGTTATTTGATTCTGGTGCTAGTAAAGTTTTATTTTTGTTGTTTTCTGTGCTAAATTGCCTGTTAGTAGTAGGAGTATAGATAAGCCCTTTGATGTAGAAACTGTCATAGGTAAGTCTACCAGGTTTTGAGATAATAGAAGGTTGTGACGTAGAATTAGAAGGTCACACGTGTCCTGTTAGACCATTCATGATGACCTTAGGCGGGTTCGATGTAATCCTAGGAATGGATTGGTTAGCGGATTACGAGGCGAACATTCTGTGTCGCAAGAATATGATTCGATTGATAGCACCTGATGGGAGTTCGGTGACGATCTATGGTGATCGGGTCACTATGATTCCGAGAGTGATTTCGATGGCGGTGGCGGGAAAATGCATAAGGCGTGGATGTAGGGCCTACTTGGCCTACGTAAAGGATGTGGATACACCAACACCCCAACTGTCCAATGTACCAGTTGTGTTTGACTTCCCGGATGTGTTTCCAGAAGACTTGCCTGGAGTGCCACCGGACCACGAGATCGAATTTCAGATTGACCTGATACCCGGTGCCCAACCTGTTGCCAAGGCACCGTATCGGTTGGCTCCGACCTAGATGAAGGAGTTGATAGAGCAACTACAGGATTTGCTTGATAAAGGGTTCATTGGACCGAGTATCTCTCCATGCGGTGCTCTGGTCTTATTTGTGAAGAAGAAGGATCGTAGCATGATAATGTGTATTGACTATCGGGAGCTGAATAAGTTGACAATAAAGAATCGGTATGCTTTACTGAGGATTGATGATTTGTTTGATAAGCTCCAACGTGCCAGTTGGTTTTGGTGGATAGATATTCGATCTAGCTACCATCAATTAAAGGTGAAGGAGCAAGATATTCCTAAAATAGATTTTCGCACGTGCTATGGACATTATGAGTTCCACATTATGTCTTTTGGTTTAACCAACGCACCAACTGCTATGGACTTGATGAATCGAGTGTGTGGGCCAATGTTGGATAAATCAGTGATTGTTTTATTGATGATGTCCTGATTTATTCGAAGAGCGAAGAGGAGCATGCCGGTCACATTCGAGAGATGTTAGAGATGTTGAGAAAGGAGAAGTTGTATGCTAAGTTCTCCAATTGTGCATTCTGGTTGCGTGAAGTTTAGTTTTTGGGTCATGTAGTGAATCCAGAGGGGATTATAGTGGACCCGACGAAGGTAGAGGCAGTGATGCAATGGAAGTCTCTAAAGACGCCATCCAAGATCTGTAGTTTCTTGGGCTTGGCGGGCTATTATAGAAGTTTCATCCTATACTTCCCCAAGATATATTCTTTATTGACTAAGTTGACCCATAAGGTTGTGAAGTATGTATAGGGTCAAGCTCAAGAGTGCTTTTGAGGAGTTAAAGGTGAGGTTGACTCAAGATCCTATCTTGTCATTACCCGAAGGAGTGAGGATTTGGCGGTTTATTCAGATGCTTCTTACTTGGGGTTGGGATGTGCATTGATGCAAAGAGGAAAGGTTATAGCCTATGCATCCTGACAGCTAAAGTTCATGAGGTCAGTTATCCTACTCATGACTTGGAGCTAGCAGTCGTGGTCCTTGCGTTAAAGATTTGGAGGCACTACCTATGCAAAACGAAGTGCATCATATTCACCGACCATAAGAGCATGAAATACTTCTTCGAGCAGAAAGATCTGAACATGAGACAGAGGAGATGGTTGGAGCTCATAAAAGATTATGATTGCGAGATCCATTACCATCCAGAAAAAGCCAACGTGGTGGCGGATGCCCTTAGCCGAAAGGAGACTCCCGAGCCGATCCGGGTGAAGGCTTATCAGTTGATATGACCTCTGATATAATGAAGCAGGTCAAGGAGTTTCAAGATGAGGCATTGAAGGAAGATCATCTTAACTCTGAAAGAATGAGAGGTCTGGTTGTGGAGTTGGGTGAAAACACACTCGGTGTTAGAACCCAATTTGGATGGATGTGGATTCCTCGTATTGAGGATCTACATGGTAAGATTATGGATGAAGCTCATAAGGGTCGATACTCCATCCATTCCAGTGCCACAAAAATGTATCAAGATATGAAGAAAGATTATTGGTGGCCGGGTATGAAGCACGATGTAGCGGAGTATGTGAGTAAGTGACTTACTTGTTTACACGTGAAGGCTGAGCATCATAAGCCATATGGAAAGATACAACTGTTGGACATACCAAAGTGGAAGTAGGAGCATATTACCATGGACTTTATTATGAAGCTACCAAGTACCGCGCAAGGGTATGATGCTATAGGGTGATAGTTGATCGTTTGACGAAGAGTGCTCACTTCCTACCGATCTGCAAGACATATCATCTGACAGGTTGGCATATCTGTTCATCAAGGAAATTGTAACTCGTCATGGTGTGCCGGTATCAATTGTGTCTGATCGTGACAGCCGGTTTACATCCAAATTTTGGAAGAAACTCCATGATGCAATGGGGACGCAGTTACATATTAGCATGGCTTATCATCCTCAGACTGATGGTCACTCAGAAAGGATGATTCAGACGCTAGAAGATATGATTTGGGGATGTGTTATTGATTTTGGAGGAAGTTGGGATGCCACTTACCGTTAGATGAATTCTCATATACAACAGTTATCATGCTAGTATTGGTATGCAACAGTTATCATGGTAGGAGATGTAGAACACCTATCTGTTGGGGTGATATTAGTCAGAAAGAGTTGGGGAGTATTGAGGTAATCAAGGCTATGACTGAGAAATTTAAAATATCAAAGCCTATATGAAGGCAGCCAAGGATAGGCAAAAGTCGTATGCTGATAAGAGACGTAGACCGATTGAGTTCTAGGTGGGTGATAGAGTTATGTTGAAATTCTCACCCTAAAAGGGTATCATTCAGTTCAGAATGCGGGACAAGTTGAGCCCACTTACATAGGGCCTTTCCAAATCATTGCTCGAGTAGGAGAGGTGGCCTATAGATTGGAGCTACCAGATGAGTTAAGTGGAACTCACCTGACATTCCATGTATCTCATATGAGGAAGTGTTTGGCGGACGAGGATATGGTTGTACCATTGGAAGATATCGAACTAAATGAACAACTCAATTATGTGGAGCAACAAGTGGCGATCATTGATCGTAAGGAGAAACGATTAAGGAATAAAGTAGGTCCTCTTGTGCCTGTACAGTTGAAGCACATGAAGGGATCTGAGTCTACGTGGGAGATCGAAGAGAAGATGAGACAACATTACCCACATTTGTTTGAGGAATAACAGGTTTCGGGGACGAAACCTATATAAGCGGGGTGGACTTGTAACTCCCAGTTATTTAAAAGTTATGAAAGAAATAATAAAATTGAAGGAAAAGAAATAAAGGTTATAAAACCCAAGTTGAGGGGTTTAAAGTGTCAAAAAGGACAAAATGTTTAAAAAGTTGGTGTAAAAGTGGGCATGGACCGCCCATGTTGTCCACACACATCATTTCTTTTGGTTTTAGAGTTGAAGAAGAACAAGAGCAGAAATTCGAATTTAAGGTAAGAATTTAAGGTTTTATGGTGTTCTTATCCGGCCTTTGCCTCGGTGTATGCTTATATGTGATGCGTGTTTGTTTGTGTGTGTTTTGGTGGGTTTTAGGTGTTGAAATTGTAGCAAGTGGGTTTTGAAGGAAGTCATACCAAAAAGGCTACTAAGGTGAGTTCTAGAACCTCCTTTTTACTTTTTTAAACCGATTTGGGGCTGAAAATGCATGTATGAACAATTTTATAAAATGAGTTTTCACCCGTATGTATGTGTGTTAATGCGTATGCTGGTGGGTTTGATTTTGGGTAATATATGATGGTATGATGTTGCCATGTTCTTGTTTTAATGCTTAGTATGTGAGCTTTAAAATTAGAACAAGTTAGATGATGTTTGGAAACTGAATTAAGTTATCTAAGTGTGAATTAGAAAGCCCATGAACCTAAATAGTGGCCCATGCGCCTAACGGTATAAACATCTAAGTGTCGGCCACGCGATAGTTCCCCATGCGCCTACACAGTGCGCATGCGCCTAAGACTTAGGTTTATTTTCTGATTTTTGGGGAAAAAGTGAATGTACGATTTCACTTGAGATGTTCCCAGGGGCGAAGTAAGTTGACTTTTAATAATGAATGAGGTATGTTAGGGTATGTGTGATGATTATTATGTCATGTATTGTGGTGCCTTGTATGGTGATGTTTTGTATGTTCATGTTTATGTTCCTTTTTATGTACATTTATTTTCCATGGCTTTACGTTAATTGTTTATGAATGAAATAAGAAGTATTATGTAACGTAAAGTGGAAGATAATAAAAATTGGAACGTAATGAAAGAATGCATGCATTAATGAATGAATGAAAGTAAGAAAGTCTTGCAAGCACTGTATGGAGGTTCACACCCAATGAATGGTGTTAGCTGATGTGTGTGCAGTTTAGCTACCCCGGAAGGATGCACACTGGGGTCTAATCCTTGTGATTGACCATACGTATGGGATCCTTACCATTTGCCCTAGGTACTGGAGTCAGCTTCGTGCATAATGTTCGAGGTCTTTGATAGACCTCAGGCCCAGTAATCAGCTTCGTGCACAATATTCGGGGTATAGCATATGGCATTGGTCTGGAATGAAAGAGAAGTGATAGTGATGAGTGTACTTGTCCTAGGTACTAGAGTCAGCTTTGTGCATAATGTTCGAGGTCTTTAATAGACCTCAAGCCCAGTAACCAACTTCGTGCATAATGTTCGGGGTACTGTACATGTCATTGGAAGTAAAGAATGAACGAAAGATAAGTAAGGAAGATTATGAATGAAAGTGAATGGTACAATAATAATGATGAATGATGAAAGAATGAAAGTTAACGAATGAATGATGAAGAAAATAATGATATTATCTATGTGTACGTATGATGCTTAATCACGTAAGAATGTAAAGAATAGTTTTAAACGAAACTAAAGTATATTCATTTTAAAACTAGAACTCACTCAGTAACGCTGACTTTTATGTGTTTTCAATTGGCAGGTAATGGTTGCTGAGGATGGCACAGGGCGTTTGCTTGGTTCATTTTGGATGTATTATTTTGCAAAAGCTATTATATATCTATATGAAATGGTTTAAGTAAATTCTGCTGTAATGTTTTACTAATTCTAAAATTGTATGAATGCTTTTGTACGATGATTGATCAGCTGTAAGCGTTTCGGGAACGGAGCCTTACATGTTCTTCTTGGTTTATGGCTCAGTTGGACTTATTTATGGGTGAAATTGAAATATGATTGGATAGAAATGCTCACCATGTGTTCTTGATTAACGATGTGGGTTTTTTTTTAAATTCGAGATAATTATAAATTCATATTGATTCTAAGATGGAAAAGATCAAGTTTTAGTTGTAACTATTGAAGAAATAGGCTTAAAACTTGTCAAAACCCAATACTAAAATCATATTAGATTATAACTACCTCAAAAGTGAATCTGTTACTACAGGTTAGGTGAAACTAGTCTGTTTCCCCTTATAGTTTTGCTTATGACCCTTAATTTCTCTTAAGTTGATTTTCAATATGAAAAGCTTATTACACATGTATTAAGAAAAATTACACATGTTTTTGGCGAACTTACACATGTGTAATCCAATTTTTAATTAATTTCAAAGATCATTTCAAGGTGTAATCTTTGTGATGTTAAACTACAACAACAACATCAGAATGTGAACGACACCTCTAAAACTTTTTTGTCACTTTTCTATTAGTCGAATTGGAAGGATTGGTTTGACTGGCTTGTGTCATATGTAAAAAAGAAGTATGTAGATCCCAATTAGGAAAAGGTATAAGCATCAGATATACATTCATATGGGTTAGAGAAATGAACCAAAACCTTTGTCCATGCTTACCAAATCCAAACGATGCACATATGACCTTAAGAAGAAAACACTTGCCATGCTTACCATAGTATTACTAAAGAAATTTTCCATAACTTTAAGAAGTTTAAAATAAGAGGTTTATGGGAAGCTGTACAAAAGCATTGTGATGGAACACCAATTTGAAGAAAAGTCAGAGAGATCTGGTGAACAAACAGTTTATGTTGTTTCAGCACATGAAGAATGATACAATTGATGATCTTTTTACAATATGTCATCAGTTACATAGTGAACTAGTTCAACATGATTTTGCTTATCCGACCAAGAAACTGTGTGAGAAATCCTTTAGGCACTTCCAATGAAATTTGAAGTTTAAGCTACTTTGATCAAAGACAATGATAACCTTAGTCCGATGTCATTAGAATATATTATTTCCAAGATTCAAGCTTATAACATGAATATGAAAAATAAAGCTACATGATCTATAAAAGTTCAGGGTCCCGACTTGTACTTTGGAAACACTTATTCTTCTAACACAAGTAGTGTTACATTTTTCTAGAGAAGCGGGACTCAAGAAGGAAATATGTCTAGTTTAATAATTCTAATCATCATGGATGTTCTTAAGGTTATCCATCAAATCTAGTTTCAAAGCCTACTTCATGCTAAAGTTCATCTTTCCGTATTCATAGGGTGTTGAAGATCATTTTGTGTAGTTATTGTCTTTGATTACTTCATATTATAATTTAATGAACATAAGGATTGCTAACATTGATATGATTGATGAGCAATATGAGCAATATGATCAGATTGATCTAGATGACTCGGATGAAATAGATATACAATTTAAGATGGCCATGCTTACAAGGCAAAGAGGCTTTAAGTAGAACTAAGAGGAAGCAAATCGGGGAAAATAGTTTATCAAGAATTAGATTTGGCAAGTCTATAGTTAAATGTTACCAATATAATAGCTTTGGATATTTTGCTTGATAGTGGAAGTTGGGAATAATCGAATATAAACAATAAAATGCGGCTATGGTTGCACAAAATGACACATATTATGATTGGATCATACATTTAAAATTTGTTGGAGTAAATCATGCTTTCATTCTTGGATTGCCAAGAACGGTGAGGATGAGTCAGAACCGACACACATGGCTAAAGAACGTGAGGTAGACTTTGATTTTTTTGCTAATCATTATGTTAGATATGTTGAGCTCACTAAAAAACTTGATAGAATTCAATATGACATCTTAAACTACATGCGTGACTATGGAAATATGGTTTACACAAATCGGAAATTAATAGAAAATAGAAATAGATTTTAAAGATAAAGGTGAAGGTTTTAGAAAAGATATTCATAATCTAACAATTAAAGTGACTTGAGTAGAAAATGCATAGAGATGCTACTAATGAGGAATAAGATAAGAAGTATACTGAATTGTCTAAATCCGAGAGTGTCATGACTCAGTTACGAAGGAATATTGAGTATTTTAAGAGCTAAACCTATGTGCTTGTCAATGTTACCAATTCAAACATTTCTAAAATGTCAAAAACGAGACTAGGTTACCCCCTCCACACACACCAATGTCAGATGAAGATGATATCATTAGTTATGTTTCCACCATGTCAAATGTTGAGAATCTGGTTGGTGATGTTGGTTCTCAAACTTGAAGACTGATGATGATGATATCCGGTTGTCATGATCTTTTACACCATGCTTTATCAAATTGAAAAAAAATTAGGAAAAGATGGTTAAAACTTATCAAATAAAAAATATTCAAGCTTTAAAAATTATACACTTTGTCAAACAAAGATTAAAAAGTGATATTTAGATTGTTTTAAAAGATAAATTGATTTTGAAAAATTCAAATAATAAAATAGATGATTATACACAAATATCATGGGTTTAGGGTCATAAACATGGAAGTTTTCATGCATCCACCTCAAGGAGAGCATATCAATGAACGGTATTGTTTTCATCGTTCAATTATAGGATACATAATGAAAATCTATCCTTACAAAGTTGATAATAAGCACCTTATGAATCTATATTAGCAAAGCCAATTGTTGAAACTAGAAAGAATAAACCAAGGTTTAATAGAAGGCAATGTCAATAGTTAAACCAAAATAATTCAAGGTTCTAGTTTCTAAATCTGGATCAGAAAAGGTTCAACAATATGAATGTTTGTCTAAATCTCAATGAAAGTTAATAAACCAGAAAAAGAAAAGTTTTCAAGTCAATGTAAAACACGGTTTTTCTAAAATGACAAACTATCTTTTTTCAAATACTTAACTAAAAGAAACATGATTTTTCAAAATAATTATCTACAAAAGGTTGAGCACACGTATTGAAAAACAAATATTTTCAAAAAGAGAATCAGAACCTCGATTAATTTGGAAAGAGAAAAATATTGGTGCGAATTCTTCTTTTATTTCATCATTAATTACAACCATGTAATGTTATTAAAGATGATTGTATATTGAGAGATGTAAGGTATGTTGATAAAGTCGGCTAATCCAAGATCGTAATGGCTTGGATTTCCTTGACAAACTAATTTGTTAGATGTTTGTACAAAGGTAGCCAAGGAGCACTATCTATTGTTGATAGTGGTTGCTCAAAAGACATAATAAGAAGGATAGTGTTCATGCATAATAATCAATCAATGTTGGCAGGTTTATTCATAACAATAAAACAATGTTTTACAAATGAATTAATACAAATGAATTAAATGCATAGACATTAATTATAAAGTTTTGCAAAGAAAAGAGGAAGAAAAAAATCAAAGTTATTAAAATCTATTTTCTTTGGAAAATAAAATGTTCGTGGAAGATTTTATTTTTTTCCTTTTAATTGTTCTTTAGATTTATCTTTCATAAAACAAAAATCACAAGAAAATAATTGAAAATCAATATTTGAGTATACACGTTGTTAAAAAGTGAAATGATAATACATCGATTGATATATCATAATAAAAAGACAAAATGATAAAAAGTCAAAAAGATTTTATATTTTTTTGTTATTGCTCAAATAACCATGAAATGATATAATCATTACAAATCTATTAGGAAATGACAGAAAGTTAAAATCTACTATATGTGATCATGAAATGGACCATATGAGAAGATAATGATAGTTTATTATAAATAGTTCATTGTCTATTAAGGATATGTATAGTGGCGAAAATTAAATTCGAATTACACTTGTGAAGTTAACCCATGTCAAAGTATACTTGTGTACATAAATAGAACTCTTAGACATATAATGTTAAGTGAATCAAGCATGAGACCGTTGTCGTGGAAATGTAGTTAGTATAATTTATGAATTGATTCATACATATATCAAGGAAAGTAAGGAATTGAATTTCAATCCAAGACGAGACTTCTTTGTTTTGTTAAGCAAAGAACTAGAGTTTCCATTCTCATTGCGTATATGATATAACATTCCATCATGTCAATTATAATAGATTCTAAATGACTTTGGATTACATTTTCATATGCTAACTGACACTTCATCATTGTAAAAATTAGGATACTATAGGACCGTTGAGGGACAGTCACTTACAACACAACACACAATAAGATAAGGTGTTCAAGAACACTGAACAGATCAAATAAGGAACTAGTAACACAAAGGTTACATACTTAGAACACAAGAAAATATGAAACTAAACACAAGACAGAACAACACAAGTATTTGTTTTCAAGGATGTTGTATATTGCTCTCAAGTTCTTTTACAAGTGTTACAAAGCATAAAGAAAGTTAGAAAAACCTAAGATACTTTATACTACATCCTACAACTGGACATACTTAGAAAGTCAGCTGGAAATATTTGAACTAGATAACAAAATCAAATGTAGAGTCAAAAGGCAAATTGCATTTTGAGTAGTGACTATGACATATCATAGCTCACATCCTAATATATTACAAAATGGAAAAAAGTACATAAAGTAGAAAGCAAAGACTCAAGACCTCAATGTATAGTTACAAAAAGCATGGACCTTTTCAGAAACTTATGTAAGTGGTGACTGAATAGAGTTACAGCGGAAAGTGGTTCAGCTTTATGATAAAGTACATCAGATAAAGCATGTCTTCAAAAGTATTCAAAAGAAATCTGTCTTCATTTCTTGGCTTCGAAAGACTTTTTCTTTGAAGATTCAGAAGACTTCACTTTTGGCTTTGTAAGATATTGGTCTTGGCTTCGGAAGATTTTACACTTAGAATAATTCTAGTGCATGGTGTAAAAGTTCCGAAGCATTTCTACTCTGTACTTCAGTGCATACATGCAGGAAAGACTTTGGATGTTTTAGGTGCATCAGCCTTTAGATAAAACCTTACAGATAGATCTAGTGATTCCTTGCATGTCTTGAAGATAGATAATGTTTATGATTTTAATAACTTTAACCATAGAGAACACAATGTAAATCTTAATGTACCTAAGTCATACGAAAAGCCATTATAAATTTACGCATTCATTGATAATTATAGGCCTAGATATGAGAAAGGAATTGTTAACTAATTGTTTACTTTGACTAATCCTAGTTACATAAAGTCATAATATTATGTTAAAGATGTGATCATTCCCAAAGTTATTAATTTGTACATAATGTGTGTTGTATATAGCTAAAAATCTAAAAAAATGTGTTCTAACATATTCATTCAATCAATATGATCCTCTTACACATGTTTACTCATCACTAATTTATTATGTTTTATTTTTATTTGAATTATTTAGAAAAACACAAAAAGATTTTAAGTGTCATTAGCATAAACTTTCAAAAGTTCAAAAAGATTTTTTTCAAGCTTCTATAAGTATTACCTTTCATACTTGGTGATTTCACATTGTTTTTCAAAAATAAATCATATTTTAAAAATATATAGATAAAAGGCCATACACTTAAATCTTATTTCTTATATAAACTGTTGACTATATCTGTAAGTTAATTCTGAATGTTTAGTGTACAGGTTATACAAAGACTCACTGCATGAAGATAGAGGAGTTAGGAACTATCATTCAGGGGGAGTCATTAAAGACAATCTATGAATATTTTCAATCAACCTATAAAGACTTGAAATGAAAGCTAACAATGACAATCACAGTTAACATCATCCAAAGCTATTAGCCTGTTATCAAGGGGGTGTCTTTTGGAACATTCGGTGTGACTACAGCTTGGAATGTAGATTTTAGTCATTTGATATGTATCTGATTGTGGTAAAAGGTATAGGTTTTGATTGGTTAAGTCTATAACAATTCCTTTGAAGTTAAAACAAGCGAAATTACATAAGCGTTATATTTGCATAAGTGTAATTCCGCATGATAAAAGTGAAATTGTCCAATTTCCCTTATGTTGTTGATGCCAAGTGAAATTAAAATGTTGTCCACCTACAAATAGCATGTAGTGCTCATAAAGAAGAAGTTGCCTTTCAAAGAGAAAAAGAGGTTGTGGATCAAGGTGCTTGTATGTGTAACTCTTATAAAATTTTGTTTATGATTGAATGAATATCAACATTTAAATGACATCATTGTGTTAATGATATTGATTATGTAATGATTGTGATTGTATACATGCACGAGACATTGTGCATGGATTCTACGTGTCATTCAGTGAGTTTGAATCATACATAAAAATCTAAGACCGTCACCTAGACTACAATTTTTTATATCTTTACATTACATGAACTTTTATAATTTACTATGCCCCACCTTGATGTTTTAATTTTAGTCACTTATTATTTATTATATCTATATACGCTTTGCTCACAAGAAGCTCACGGATTTTGCAGGACTGATGAAGGGTGGTCACTTACAACACAACAACAAAAAGAGGAGAGTAACTTAACTTAATCAAACAGTGAACTGGATTAACCACAAGGAAAGACACTAAGAACACAAGTAATTAAGAGACAAAACAAAAGAGCAAGATACACAAGCAGATGGTTTTCAAGATTGCAGTATATTGCTTTCTCAATGTTCTATTACAAGTGTTACAGAGCATGAAAGAAAGTTAGAAGAACATGAGATACTTATACTACATCCTACAGCTAGCCATACTTTGAAGGCCAGCTGGATACAATTGACTAGACAAAAAACAAAATCAATTGTAGAGTCAAAAGGCAGATTGCCTTTTGACTAGTGACTATAACATGCCATAGCTCGCATCCTTATCTATTACAAAAAGGATAAAATACATGGAGTAGAAAGTTTACAGACTCAAGACCTCAATGTACAGTTACCAAAAGCATGGACCTTTTCACCAACTCATGTAAGTTGGCGACTTTATAGAGTTGCAGCGGAAAGGGGTCCAGCTTTATGGAAAAGTACATCAGATAAAACATGTTGTAAAAAGTCTTCGGAAGAAATCTGTCTTCAAGTGTTGGCTTCGGAAGACTTTGGCTCTGAAGCTTTGGAAGACTTCATCTTTGGCTTCGGAAGATATTGGTCTTGGCTTCGGAAGATTTCACACTTAGATAATTCTGTTGCTTGTATGAAACTTCCAAATCATTCTTCTTCAGTACTTATGTGCATGCATGCAGAAAGACTTTAGGTGTTTGGTTGTTTCAGCCTCTTCATGTAATCTCTACAAACTCCCCCTAGGCTGATGCTACCAAAACACTTAAAGACTTCAAATATCAATAGTCCTCATCAGGATAATGACCAGCCTTTATTAATAAGATGATCAGGATCCTTCAGACTATCAAAGTGTCTTCTCATATCAAAGAGATCATGTAGAGGCAGATTGAACATGTCTTGCCATGTGTAGACATTCTCAATGCCATGATCTCTAATGACATGCCACCTTTCTGGATTTGTAGTGTATATCCAGGACAGGATGGGTCTTTTTGATGCTAGAGGAGCTATTGGAATGGGAGATGATGGAGCATCCTCTGGCTGCACAACCTCAAGATGTTTTGACTCATCCTGAGGTTCAGAAAAGGATGTTTATTTCTTCTTCTTTGGCTTTGGTTTAGAAACCATCATTTTCTTTCTCTTTGTTCCTTCTAACTGAGAAGACTGGCCTACAGCATCTGATTAATCTTCATTGTCTTTCTTAGTATCAGAGGGAGTCTGACACTACTGTGGATCAAAAGATGAAGCTTGCTAAGATTCCACAGGAGGTCCAGGTTGTGTTGTCTCTGCTTATTCAACCTTAACCTCCACTTCAGGTGCAGCTTGACATGGAGGGGAATGTATGTCAATCAGCTCTCCACTCATTATCTTCTGCTTAATCACCCTAATATGCTCATCCATAGTGGACAGAGACATGGGACCAAGTCTCCTTCTGGAGAATCCATACAGCTTCAAGAGCTCATCATCCTCTGCCTGTTGTAGATTTCTTCATGCTCTTCTGGATGATGGCTCTTGACTTAGCAGTTTCTTCTTTTAGCTTCTTTTTAGTTGTCTTTCTTTCCTTAACTACCTTAAGTTCAAGTTGTTTTAAATACTCAAACTCAACATAGTCATAGGGTAAGGGAAGAAGTGCTTTTCCTGATAGAGGCCTATGACACTCAGGTAGTTGATCATTTTGATCTTGTCTTCTTCTTTATCTACCTGAGGTTCTTGTTGAACCACATCCTCATGTGCAGGACTTTCTTGAACTGGGGAGAGAGTAGGCACATGCTTGTACAATCTTTTCTTTCTTCTGTCTTTTTTGATATGTACCAATAGCTCTGCATCTTCTGCCTCTTCTTCTCCTTTGACCTTTCCATGTCAACCAGATCATTCAATTCCTCTAAGGGGAGAGAGATGACTTTGTCAATGTCATAGTTCCTAGTTTGCAAGTAACTGATCCTGATTGCCCTCAACGCATCATCCTGAGTGTTTGGTCTGGGGGCAACCCTGATAGCAGTTTCCATAAGTCTTGCAGACTTAGAAGAGGAACTTTCTCCACGCAGCTTCTTTTTCCTCTCTCTCTTCTCCTCCTCAATCTCCTCAGAAGTCATCTTTCTTTTCCTTTTGTCACTCATAGACCTTTGTGACTCAGGGTGGAGAGAGCTTTGGCCTTTATTGCTTGGTGTAGCTTCCAAGCACCGGCTAGAGAGAGGTTGAGAAGCACCTTCACTAGTAGGTGTCTCAAAAAAGGTATTGATCTCTGCAGCAGTTGATGGTGATCAGACAGGGCTCTTAGGTTTGTAACTGGGCGTTCAGTCAAGGTTTCCCCTATGAAACCACTCTTAGGGTCTGCCTCAACATCCAGTGACTGATGACATTGCCTGATTGCCTTAGTCTTCTTCTGAAGCTGAACTCTGTAGTGATCCGGTCTTGGATTCTTTAAGCCATCCTATCAGCTTGTCTTGATTGGCTTGGATTGACAAGTGCCATGTTGACTAAATCCAGACCTTCATAGAAGTTCAAGGTCTGAAAGTAGAAGATCTCTTGCTGCCCTTGAACTCTAATAGTGATGAGGGCTCTTCTGTTGCTGTCATACCTCCATGCAATGATATGATTTGAAGATGGTGGAGATGACATAGCCCTTGGTATCCCTTCCTCAAACAGACTCTGTAGGTAGGAGTCTATAGAGTCCACATCAATGTGAACTTAAGGAAGTTGCTGATTATGTACAATTGCAAGTGAGGATGGAGAGTCCTCAATGTCCATACTCTCTGAAGAACTCCTAGGTTCTGTGATTGTAATGACTTTCTTCCTTTTTGATAGATCACCCACTTGCATAGGTGAGCTAGGAGTTAGGTCAATCACATCTACAGGTTCTTGTGTTCCTGGTTGAGCTCTTCTTAAAGGTCTCCCAGCTAGTTTTTCCCTAAGATATGAAATCTGAAGTTGCTGATCATTGACCCTTTTATGCAAGGTAGTCACTTGAGTTTCAAGATGACTAACCTTGGAGACTAATAGGTGCATGATTTAGATAGTTTTTGCACCTTTAGTTTTAAATTCCCCTCATCTTCATCAGAAGAATCATTGGGGGTTGAGAGAACTGGATCAAAGTCCTTACTCTCACCACCAGCTTTAGGTTCTTGGCTGTTGGATTCCTCTGGTCATTGATAGCCTTAGTAAAGATGTCAATGGGTAGAGTTGCCATGGTTGAGGTCTTAATGATGTAATCACTTGCAAAAATGAGAGCCTCTTCCATATGGACATCCTAAACATGTTCAGAAATGTCCACCTCAGTAGTAGGTGACTGATGTGGGATAGAAGTAGGTGACTTAGGAGCACTCATCTCTCTTTGAGTAGGGGAAAAGAAGAGAGAATCATGGTACTCACTAAAACCTAAATCTTTATCAGTATAGAAATCAAAGTTTGGGATTGGTTGGTTTAAATCTAAAGGCTAGGGATGGTAACTATCCCTTGATGGTTGATCACTTGAGTGTTGAGACTTAGAGTGATGGCTTAAGGCAGTTGGGCGTATGAGCTCATCAGGCTGAGCATAAGGAACCTCAATACTTATCATTGAATGAATCGGAGTGTGCTGCTCCTCAAGAGAAGTGGGAGCTCAAGTGTCCACTTCTTCCTGTGTGGGTGAGTGTATAGGGGCCTGCACAGACTGAATAGTCTGATAGGAGTTTGTTTGTATTTTCTTTGGTAGGTGAGGGTGATTTGTGGCTGTTGAGATGTAGAAGGTGTGGGTTCAACACTAGCTGGTGCTGCTAGGTTGTCACCTTGAGCAATAAGCTCTAACATTTTTAGGATAAGGGTTGTTTCTACCCCAGAGAAGCCACAATAGGCTTTCTCAAGATTTTAAAGAGTCGGGCTTCATCTGTCCAATTTAAGAATATTACCTGTTCCCTTTAACTATGTGCCCAGTTCATAATAAGAATGTAGTGAACATATCTAGGAAACATGTAATACTCTAAGGAGTCCAAATTTGAAAGTAGATTAGTATAGATAAATTAAGAGTACCTGAACTTGACCCCCTGAACCATCCTATGGACAATGAAGGAGAGATCCTCAGGAATCTGGTCCCATCCACTATGCTTGTTTGATAAGCTATGGATAACCACATGGAGCAAGAATTTCCATTGGGATGAGAGTTTCCCTTTCCTAAAGGTTTTAACAGAGTAATCTCCCTTATAGCACATCTACGCGAAGGACTGGTTAAGAGCTTCCTTGGGAAAGAACACCTCACCTTCTTTATCATCCAGCTGAAGATGCATGTTGATGATGGCCAGAGTGATAAAGATTGTTCTCCCCTGCACTATGGCAGACAGTGCCTTCTCCCCATCCATTACGACCTCTTGGCAGGTCTTCTAGAATTCTAGCAGTTGATCCTTATAAAGAGGAGGATAAATGGTTAGGGAGGTGAAGTAGCTAGATAGAGTTATGAAACGACAAACCTCTAAGAAATGAGGATCTTTCTTAGAGAATAACATAGCAACCTGGTTATGTTTCATGTGTAACTGCAAGGTAAAGTTTGGGTCATTTCTGTGATGAGGGTTGGCCATTTGGAGAGAGCTTAAGGATGAAGAAAGATGAAAGAAAGTGATTTCAGAGAGAAATTGGGGGTTTTAGGTTGGAAGAAAGAAGGAGATGATAGAAAGAGGGGGAAACCGTGAGTTTATTGAAAAGGATTTAAGACAAAGTTAATGAAAAAGGATAAACTTTGAAATCTGAATGTCGGTCCCACCTCTGAAAAGTAGTTTGCTCTTTGCTTAAAAAGTAATTTTCTTGGAATTCGAAAATCTTTCGAAGGTAAATTGTTTTCTAAAGTTTTAATAAGAAAGCTTCTAACGCCAAATTTGACTTTGGAAGAATTTCCTAAGAGTTGTGAAAAATTTGCTTCGGAAGAGAACTAAAACTTAGATTCTTTGTTCATGGGAGCAAAGCTTCCAAGAGTTAATTTTGCTTTGGAAGAAAGAGGTCCTTGAAAACATATAAGTGTCTGAATGAGTGTTTTAGCTTCGAAAAATATTTTAGAAATTTCTTCCGAAGGTAAATTATTTAGACAGTTATTTGTTTTAAAGGTATGAATTCTTCCAAAGGTAAATGCATATCTTTCGAAGAATCAAATTTTTTCAAAATTCTAAGGAAAGACTTCAAAAGGTTTTATCCAAAGAAAACAAGAGCTTATGAAAGTGATAAACTAGACAACTTAGGACACACTGATTTTAAGAAGAAATAACAGAATTAGTTTTAAGAAAAACCTACTCAAAGTTGATCATCCCAATAGCTGATATTAGATATTTAAATCTCTGTTCATCAAAAGCCTTTGTAAACAGATCAGCATATTGTTCATCTGTGTGAACTTTGACTAGTTTAATTAATCCCTTTTCATATTTATCTCTTATTAATGATACCTGATGTTGATATGTTTAGTCCTTGAGTGCTACACATGATTCTCTATGATAGAGATAGCACTATTTTGTCTATGTCAATGCGAGTATCCTTGAAGTTCAAGCCGTAGTCAAGCATCTAATTTTGAATCCAAAGCACTGTATCATAACAGTTTGCAGCAGCACTGTATTCAGCTTCAGCAGTTGATACAGAGACACAAGATCGTTTCTTGCATTGCCATAAGACAACCCTTCCACCAAGAAACTGACATCCCCCAGATGTAGACTTTGCAGTCATGTTGTAACCACCATAATCACTATCTGTATAGGCATACAGATTGAAGTCAGAATTCTTAGGATACCAAAGACCAAGTGTTGAAGCACCTTTGAGGTATCATAGAATCCTTTTGATAGTAATAAGGTGAGACATCTTAGGGTTGGCTTGACATCTTGCATAAATACATGTGGCAAACATGATATCAAACCTGCTAGCAGTAAGATACATAAGAGTCCCAATCATAGCCCTGTATAGATGTTCATCTACACATTCCCCCTCAAGATCAGGTCCAAGGGAGTGATTTCTTGCTATGGGTGTCTTAGCAATCTTACAATCAGTCATGTTGAACCTCTTAAGTATGTTTTTAACATACTTTGACTGACCAATGAATATGCCATCTTCAACTTGCTTCACTTGAATTCCCAAAAAGAAATTGAGTTCCCCATGACACTCATTTCAAATCTGTCCTTCATCAGCTTCTCAAAGTCTTTGCAGAGCTTGGATTAGTTGAACCAAATATGATGTCATCACATACACTTGAACTAGCAATATTTCATTTCCCTGTCCTTGATGAAGAGAGTTCTATCTATGGTACCCCTCTTGTATCCATGTTTGCAGAGATACTAAGAAAGAGTCTCATACCACTTCCTGGGTGCTGATACAGCCCATAAAGAGCTTTGTCAAGCTTCTAGACATAGTCATGATGATTAGGATCTACAAAAACAGGTGGCTATTTGACATACACCTCTTATCAAACACTCCATAAAGAAAAGCACACTTCATATCAAGTTGATAGACCTTGAAGTTCTTGGATGCAGCAAATGCCCAAAATATCCTAACAGCTACTAATCTTGCTATTAGAGCAAAGACATCAGTGTAGTCAATTCCTTCTTCTTTTGTGTCTCCTTGAACAACTAGTCTAGCTTTGTTCTGATGATAAAGCCTCTATCATCCTTCTTGTTCCTAAACACCCATTTGGTTCCAATGGTAGTCTTCCCATGAGGAAGAGGACAAAGGTTCCAAATTTCTGTCTTTTGAATTGAAGCAGCTTCTCTTGCATAGCTTCAACCTAACTTCCATCCTTTAGCCTCATCAACTTTCTTTGGCTCTATCTAGGATAAGAAACAAGAGTGAAGACAAACATTTGCTTTATGGGTTTGTCTCTTGTTCTTACCCCTGTGACAACATCTCCAGTGATGTTTTTGGTGGGGTGAGACCTGTGGAACCTTAGCTAAGGGATCACAGCAAGTTCCTGAGAAAGATCTAAAAGATAAATTTAGATCTGGCATAGATGTTTCTCCCACCGCATCAGCACACTTATCAAGAGAAACTTGATCCAATGAGTGTGTGACATCATTGGTGTTGTCATTTATGGTGTGGTTATCAGTATCAAGAAATTCCTGTCACCACCACCATTGTTTTCTTCTACATTTGAAGTATCTTCATCTGGTTATGGAGCCTCTGAGCTGGAATTTGAAGGCATCCCAGATGTATCAGCTAAATTTGTCATTGTGGTACTAATAGATACTTCATTGCAGAAGTAGCTACAATTGGAGCTGAAGATGTATGATTTGAAGGCTTCTCAGCTCAAATCATGGGTCAGGATCACCTATTGATAAGATTTCTGCGGATCTTGAAACAGTCTCACAAGATTTGTTGAAACAATTAGTAACTAAATCAAGATCCAAATAGCCAATCAGGACCAGAACTAGCTACACAGGGTGTGTGTTCATTGAAAGTCACATTGGCTGACTTCTCAATAATTCTAATTTTGAGATTGTATACTCTATAAGCTTTAGCTTGGGAAGAGTATCCAATAAAGAGTCCATCATCTGATTTCTCAGCAAATTTGGCAACTTGATCAATGGTATTCAAGATGGTGCAAGGACATCCAAATGACCTGAGAAAACCAATGAAAGGTTTCCTCTTGTCTAAAGTTCATAAGGAGTCTTGCCATGAGCCTTAACCACTAAAACTCTGTTCTGCACATAGCAGACAGTGTTGACTGCCTCTGCCCAGAAGGTGATGGGTAGCTTAGAGTCAGATAACATTGTTCTTGCAGCTTCAATCAGTGTCCTGTTTCTCCTCTCAGTAACACCATTTTGCTGAGGAGGAGTCCTGGGAGCACTGTATTGTCTTGTAATACCTTTTTCATTTACAAAAGTATCAAGGATTTGGTTCTTTAATTCAGTTCCTTGATCACATCTTATGATTTTAACCTTATGATTAGATTGATTCTCAATCTTTAGAATGAAATTCTTCAAAATCTTAGGAGTCTCATCCTTAGTTCTAAGGAAGAAGACCCAAGTGAATCTTGTAAAGTCATCTGTGATCACTAAACAGTAAGAGGTCCTTCCTAGACTCATTACACTGGTGGGGCCAAAGAGATCCATATGTAACAAGTGTAGGGGAGTAGTGATGGAGTTTCTTTCCTTAGGCTTGTGAGATACCTTATGTTGCTTCCCTTTCAGGCATGCAACACAATGGTCATCACTTGTAAACTCTTTCTTTGGCATTCCAGTTACCAAATCATTCTTAATTAGTTTATTCATGTTCTTAAAGTTTACATGGCACATTCTTTTATGCCATATGAAAGACTTATCACTATCGGCTTTAGACAGAAAGCATGAAACTTCTCCAGAGGGCTTTAAGCAGAATATGCTCATGAGGAAAGACCACCCCAGGCTTGAGAACAATGCACTCATGCTTAGTAAAAAGCATGTTATGTCTCTGATCACAAAATTTGGATACACTCAAAAGATTGTACCCAAGCTCCTTGACAAAGTTTACTTTTTCAATGCTAAGCTTACTATTTGTGACCTTGCCCCTTCCATAAATGTAACCTCCTTCTTCTCCTCCAAAAGAAACTGGCCCTCCATCAATCCTTTCAAAGTTCTAGAGTAGTGACCTATTGCCTGTCATGTGCCTGGAACAGCCACTGTCAATGATCCAGACATCTTGTTTGTCTTGAGTTGTACCTGCACAAAGAAAATAATTAGTTACATTTGGAAACCCAAGCCTTACTTGTCTTGGGCTCACTAAGAGAAACAGAAGGTAATGCAACAGTAATAGATCCTATGGTTGTGCTTGGAGGATCTTGAGCTACTGTTGATGGAGAATTTTCAGTCACTTGGTCTTTCTTAGACTTCCATACCACCTTTGGAAGCTTGGACTTTACCTTCAATACTTCGGAAGTTCTTAAGACTTCGGAAGTTTTGATGACTGAACCTTCAGAAAATTCTGCAAACATTGCAGCAGACTTCAGTGCTTCAAAAGTATTCCTTACTTCGAAGACCAACTTTTTTTCCGAAGGCAATTTTCCACTTGCCTTCTTTTAGTTTTGGAGCTTTCGAAGGAAACAGATTTCCTTCGGAAGCCTGAATCTTCTTGGAACTCTTGGAAGTCCTTGTCTTGGTCATGTGAAGAGTACCTTTAGGATTGTATGGACAATCCTTAGCAAGATGAGCATTACTTTCACACATGACACACTCTATTTTCTTCTTCCCAAGAGCCTTTTGCTGGGAACAAGACTGACTTTGGTCACATCCCTTCTCCACCCCCATCGTTGCAGATGTTGAGACAGTCTTTTTTGGCTAAGAACTAATCCTGGAGTTGGATGGTCCAGGTAGTGTAGCAGTGGTACACAACAAATCAGTCTTATTCTTGGTACCGAGATGATTTGGACATGAACCAGAACTCTTAGCAGAAGAGTTGGGGTTGATGTCTTCAGTCTTTACCACTTCAAACCCTGCAGAGATAAAAACTTATTTCTGCTTGGAGTCAAAAGTAGCCTTGATCTCTTGAGCCTTCCTAGCTTTTCTTTTGCTCTTTCTGATCAAGTTCTTTCTCATTGACTTGATCATCATAGTGTTATTCTTCTCCTCAGAACGATGTGGCCCTTCTTAGAATCCTCCTCTTCATTCTTCTCAGAGGACTTCGTCACTATCATTTCATCCTCTTCACTTAAGGGATCTATAAGAGGAAGCTCATCTTCACAAGTTCCACACCTTGGAGGTCTTATAGACAAATTGTGTATGGAGGAGCTATCACATAGGATCCCAGTCACTGCTTTTTAATAACACATATTGTTATACAGGTATGAGATATCATGTTCTTGAAGGTCTCTTCTTCAAGAACACATTTTTCTGCCTTGGCTTTGCTGATCACAAGCTCAGACTGACATTTAGTTAGCTTAGTTATGAGATCTTGATCTGAGTCCTGTAGTTTGTATGCTCGTGTTTCAAAACTGAAATGGTTTTCTCTAAGTCCTCTCCCTTTAGTTTATACTCATTTTCAATTTTTTCTAAAATCAGCCTTTAGAATGTTTAAGGATCAAGATCAAATCTCACTTCCAAGTTATAGGACCTGTACCTATTAACTTTAGCAATGCATTCAGGAGTACAGAGATGTTCCAATACCTTGGCTTTATCATGATCTGCCATTAGGCTTGGTTTGGAGAAGCATCTGCAACTGCAGTCAAAGCCTCCTTCTTCAACAGCAACTGCAGCATGCTGCTTTGGCTTGTCATTCTGGGGAGCTTTGTCAGTGTAGTTTGGTCTAGACTGTGCTTGGCCACCATTAGTTCTTGGTGCCTTCCATTCTCTAGCAAAGTGGCCCATCAGGTTACACTTGTAACACTTGACCTTGCTTTTGTCCAGTCCAAACTTTCCACTAGTTGCATTGCTGGGAAACTTTCTTCCAGTCCGCTTGTAGAACTTCTTGGTTCTGTGAGTGAGAAGAGCCATCTGCTAGACTATCTCCATGTACTCCAGATCATCTGGATGGATACAGTCTAGGTCTTCAAGGGTGAAAAGAAAGCTGCCACAAATTTCATTAGAAGACATAAAGGCCTGAGAAGAGCTTGTCTCTTGAAATGGGCTTCCTTGAGTATAACTCTCCATTGGTGTCTCTGGGAAGGTGATGAAAGGACCCTTTTGTGAGTTGTCAGGGTAGCATATTAGATGATGTTGGGGTTCTATGTTGTCTCTTTCAACCACACGAACGGCTGAGCCCATTTGATTGTTGGAATTTCTAGATGAACCCTGCATGTTCATCTCCATCTGGTACCCACTGAGAATCCCATATAATTCTATCAGAGTAAGAGTTTTGAGGTTCTCAGTTCTCTTAATCACCACACAGTAGTGTGTCCATTGCCTAGGCAGTGAGGACATGAACTTCCTTACAATGTCTCTGTTCTCAAGAGCAACTCCTCCATCCACTAAGGCATCCACAATCTCAATATACCTGAAGTATTGTTGAGTCATGGTTTCATCTACTTTGAAGGTGAAGTTTTCAAACTGCTATTTTAGGAGATCCTTCTTGTTCTCCTTAGCTTATGAGGAACCCTCATACATCAGTTTCAATGCATCCCATAACTGCTTAGCTATTTTGCATTTCTTGAAACCTCTGTATACAGAGTTAGGAAAAGTAGTCTGAAGGGTTGTTATGGCCTTCCAGTAAATCTCTACTCTCTTGCTATCTTCATCTGAGTAGTCAGCTACAGCCTTGGGGATCATATCACCACCGGTAGCAAAAGGGGTGAATGGTATGTAAGGTCCATTCTCAACAGACTCCCACATTCTTGAGTCTAGAGACCTGATGAAACCTTCCATTCTTAGGCACCACGTATCAAAGTCTTCAACAGTGACCAGTGGGGACTTGGACATGGTTCCAGTTTCCATATCAGACTTGGAAATGGTTGCCACTTGAAAGTTGACTATTTGTGTGTGTGAGGGATCTTAAGATGGTGAGATCTTATTTCAAGAGCCTGGAAAGCTCTGATACCAAATGCAGGACTGGTGAAAGGTGGTCACTTACAACACAACAACACAAAGAGGAGAGTAACTTAACTTAATCAAACAGTAAACTGGATTAACCACAAGTAAACACACTAAGAACACAAGTAATTAAGAGACAGAACAAAAAAGCAAGATACACAAGGAGATGGTTTTCAAGATTGCAGTATATTGCTTTTTCATTGTTCTATTACATGTGTTACAAAGCATGAAAGAAAGTTACAAGAACATGAGATACTTATACTACATCCTACAGCCGGCCATACTTTGAAGGCCAACTGGATACAATTGACTAGACACAAAACAAAATCAATTGTAGAGTCAAAAGGCAGATTGCCTTTTGACTAGTGACTATGACATGTCATAGCTCACATCCTTATCTATTACAAAAAGGATAAAGTACATGAAGTAGAAAGTTTACAGACTCATGACCTTAATGTACAGTTGCCAAAAGCATGGACCTTTTCACCAACTCATGTAAGTTGGTGACTTTACAGAGTTGCAGCGGAAAGGGGTCCAGTTTTATGGAAAAGTACATCAGATAAAGCATGTTGTTAAAAGTATTCGGAAGAAATCTGTCTTCAAGTGTTGGCTTCTGAAGACTTTGTCTCTGATGCTTTGGAAGACTTCATCTTTGGCTTCGGAAGATATCGGTCTTGGCTTTGGAAGATTTCACACTTAGAATATTTATGTTGCTTGTGTCAAAACATCTGAAGCATTCTTCTTTAGTACTTGTGTGCATGCATGTAGAAAGACTTTGGGTGTTTGGTTGCTTCAGCCTCCTCATATAATCTCTACGGATTTGTTATTAGTTTGCCATGTG
This sequence comes from Flaveria trinervia, assembly GCA_025506515.1. Lineage (NCBI taxonomy): Eukaryota > Viridiplantae > Streptophyta > Magnoliopsida > Asterales > Asteraceae > Flaveria > Flaveria trinervia. The sequence goes on along the minus strand of CM046455.1, from coordinate 13,796,987 downwards.
AAAACTTCCCAGGGAGGTCACCCATCCTTGGATTGCTGCCACCTGAGCACGCTTAACTATAGAGTTATCCTCTCATCCACAGCCAATACGCCCAAATGCATTGATGATATTAAAGGCTAGACATTACTTATGAACCAGAATTCTCTACTGTCCATGACCGATGTGGAATTTATGTAGGGTTCCACAATCATCCCCCCCCTCTTTAGACTCGTCATCCTTGATGATCCCGAGAACTCATCATACCCGGTGTGGTTTGTCCCACCATCCCAAACGTCATAGTATGGCTCTGATACCATTCTGTAACAGTCGGCCCCTCATATCATCAATATTATTCGCTTTGCCCACGAGAAGCTCATGGATTTGTTTTTGGTTACCCAAGTAAAAATCTTCCTGGGGAGGTCACCCATTCCTGGATTATTACCACTTGAGCACACTTAACCATGGAGGCTCTCCTCTCATCCACAGTCAATACACCTAAAATGCATTGATGATATTATAGGTTTGACATTACTTATGAACTAGCAATCTCTATTGTCCACGACCGATGTGGATTTTATGTAAGGTGTCACAATCACCTTCCTTAGACTTATTATCCTCGATGAGCTCGAGAACTCACCATACCTGGTGAGGTTTGTCCCACCATACCCAGTGAGGTTTGTCCCACCATCCCAAACGGCACAAGATTGACTCTAATAACAATTTGTAACACCCGGCCCCTCGCACAACCAATATTGTCCGCTTTGACCATAGAAGCTCACAGATTTGTATTTGATTGGTCAGGGATATAATTTATATCATGGTACCATTATCAAACATATATCTTTATCATCATAGAATTCAAGGATTGGGATTAGTTGCTTGAGATCTAAATGCTGGGGATGGTACCTTTCCCCTAAAGGTTGATCACTAGAGTTTTGGAACTCAGAGTAAAGGCTTAAGGCTGGTACAGTGAGCTTATCAGGCTGTGCATGTGGAACCGCAACACTGGTCAAAGAGATGATGGGAGTGGTCTGCTCCTCAAGGGAAGTGGGAGATCTAATGCCCACTTCTTCTTACATGGGTGAGTGTATAGGGGTCTGCACATCTTGAGTAGTTTGCGTAGGGGTCATTAGATCTTTTTGAGCTCTAGCTTATGACTGTGTGGGTGGTGAAGATGTAGAAAGTATGGGTTCAACACTGACTTGTGTTGCCAAGTTGTCCCCTTGAACAATGTGCTCTAACATTTTTTGGACAAAGGTTACCCCTGTGAAGCAACAGTGGACTTTCTTATTGTCTTGAAGATACCGCGCTTCATTTGTCCCAATTTTAGTGTGTTACCCATTCCCCTTAACTTTGAGCCCAGTTCACAATTAAGATTGTGTTGAACATATATAGGGAAGATGTAATACTCTAAATAGTCCAAGTTAGCAATCAAGTTTGTATAAACAAATTGAGAGTGTGACATCGGTATTTTCAGTTACCAAACTCTGTTAGACTCATTAAGTCTTACACACACTAGTTGTCGTTGAACATTGGTAACTTAATAACAAATATTTATGATAAACAAATAATAATCTACTTAATAATGTTGATTATTAGTTCATGGTTATGATTTAGGAATTTTAAGTATTATTTGTGAATTTTACTTGGTAACATGACAACATGTTATATATATATATATATATATATATATATATAATATATATATATATATCATTATTATTAATTAATAATACTTGTAATTTGTAGTTAAACTTGTAAAAAATGCTAAAGAGATTAATTTTTACAAAAGTTAATTAAAAGAGGATTTATATGGTAATTCTGTTTATGTTCAGTTGAAAAAAATCCCAACCTAGCCCCCCAAAGCCCCATTGCGGCCTAAACCATCCCAAACACCCTCCCCTTTGTGATTTTGATCAAGAACACACACATACAAGTCGATTTGATTAGTTCCAAGTGGTTCCAAGGTGTTTGCAAGTCCAATTCTTGATTTCTATACGTTTAAAGGTAGGTCTTATCATGTTTTTTATAGTTTTTTATTCTTGATGAACCCTAATTCAAAATTGTGCATGAAAAGTTGGAATTGATGATTATTAGATGATAACATGTTGTTTGAATGTTGATTATGCAAGAAATCCATGAATGATCATGTAGTTCATATATTGCCTAAATTAGAAACTTTTTCTTAATGGAATTCATGATTTGATAATTGGATGATGTTAGATACATTGCTTTTATGTTAGTTTACATGGATTATGCAAAAAATATCATGGAATTGATAGGTTGTTCATACCTTACTATAAGAAGTAACTTTTGTGTTTGAGAATTGATAATCATGATGAATGGATGATGTTTGTCATGTTTAGATGAATATTATAAACTTGATTGGGTATAAAATTAATTAATTCATGAATGAATTGGATGTTAGATCATGTTAGAATGCTTGTTGATGATTTATTATATGGTGGAATGTAATAACTGGGTTGTATGGATGCTTGATTGATCATTTAGGAAATTTAAGTTCTTGTTGACTATACACGATGATGGATTATGATAAGTAATTAGGGAATCATGTTTGGGATTGTAATTGATCATTGTTTTGTATTTTGATTGGCATGAATCTTGTTGTTTAATGTGATCATGATCATCATACACGCACGTGAATCTAAGGCCCTTACTTAGTAGGATTGGCAGGGTGTCACTTCACATAGCATGTAGTGCATGATTAGACTGCATGTATGATTGATTAGTTATGATATGATTATAACTGTGTTGAGTATTTTGATTACTTTAGATTCGTATGGGTTGTATGATAATCTAAGATGGTATGATGAATTGCTATACTTGACCAAACAAGATTCTAATTAACATGTCACCAACAAGTCAAACAGGTCAACTAGGTCACATGAGTCTTGTTTTCCAAAACCTTGGGTCAACATGTTTATTGAGCACTTAGGTTGTTAAGCTTTCTGTGCACACATACTTATGTACTTGCGTATTTTAGGTAACCTTGAAGGGTTGTCTTTCCATTCATCGTTAGCATATTTATTTACAGATGCTTTATTATTACAAGTTGTGTATAGTTTAACATAGTGTGATATATCTTGAAAGCCCTCACACTAAAGGTTAAATCTCACTTGCAAGTTATAAGACCTATACATAATTACTTTAGCAATGCATTAAGGAGTACAAAAATGATCTAATACCTTGGATTCTTCATAGTCAGCTATCAGTGCTTAGTTGGGAGAAACATCTTCTACCTTGAAGCTCCGATCAAAGCCTCCCTCTTCAACATCAACAATAACATGTTCTTTTGGTTGGCTTGGCTTCTCATGTCTAGGAGCACCATAAGGGTAATTTGGCATGGGTTGTGCTTGGCCACCATTTGTCCTTGGTGCCTTGTATTCTCTAGAAAATTGTCCTGTTTGGTTACATTTTTAACACTTCACCTTGATTTTAGCCAGTCCAAACTAATTTCTACTCAATACACTACTATGTTACTTTCTTCATGTCCTCTTGTGGAACTTTTTGGATGTTATGGTTCTCTACTATCCGTTTCAACCATATGAAGGGTTGAACTCTACTGATTATTAGAAGAACTACTTGATGGGTTTTGCATGTTCATCTAAATCTAGTAGTCACTAAGGATACCATACAGCTCTATGAGGGTAAGGGTAGTGAGGTTTTCAGTTGTTTTAATGGCTACAAAATAGTGAGTTTATTGTCTTGGAAGAGAGAACATGAACTTCCTCACAATGTCCCTATTCTTAAGTTTTACTTCGAAATCCTTAGAGTATCCACAATCTCAACATACCTTAAGTATTGTTGAGTCATGGTTTCATCTGTCTTGTAGGTAAAGTTCTCAAACTACTACTTCATAGGGCCTTTCTTGTTTTCTTTAGCTTTCTCAGACCCCTCATACATGAGCTTCAGTGCATTCCAGAGTTGTTTAGCAGTTTTGCACTACTTGAGGCCTCTGTATATAGAGTTTGGATGAGCAGTTTGGAGAGCGGTCATGACTTTCTGATCTACATCATTTTCTTCCAATCTTCTTCTGAATAATCAACCATTTCCTTTGCTATCATCCCACCTCTAATAGTGGTTGAATAGGTGCTTGGGATGTGAGGTCCTTCAATGATAGATCACCATATCTTGTTGTGTTGAGACTTGATGAACCCTTCCATACATTGGCATGAAGTGTCAAAATAATCAAGAGTGGTTAGTGGAGATTTAGTCTTAGTGCCAGTTTCCATATTAGCCATTGAGATAGCTGCCATTTGAGTTGATAAGTGTTTTGTGAAACTTAAGAGATCTAAGATGGTGAAATCTTACAATTAAAAGCCTGAAATGCTCTAATACCAATTGGAGGACCAGTGAAGAGGGTTAATGCAATAGTTTCATAAGGAAAAGATTTACAATACTTAATAAAACAAATAGGGAACCAGTTAGGATGTAACAATGAACACAAGTAACAAGAACACTCAAATATGATTTTCAAGAATGATGTATATTGCTCTCAAGTTATTACAAGTGTTACAAAGCTTACCCTTGAGAAGCCAAGTACTTGAGATACTTTATACTATATCTTATAGCAGGCCATAATTTGAATGCCAGCCGAAAACATTAATCTAAACAACAATATCAATGTAAAGTCAAAAGGTAGATTGCCTTTTGACTGGTGACTATAACATGCCATAGCTCATATCCTTATCTAATACCAAAGGATAAAAGTACATAGTGGGAAAGTTATAGACACAACACCTTAATCTACAGTTGACAAAAGAATGGACTTTTCTCCGACTCATGCTAATTGGCGAGTCTTTAGAGATGGCAGCAGAAAGGTGATTTAGCTTTTGCCAAAAGTATGTCAGAGAAGACATTTCTTCTCTGTCTAGGTAGAAATCAGTCTTTGGCTTCAGAAGACTTTGTATTTGAAGTTTCAAAAGACTTTATTTTTGGCTTCGAAAGAATTGGTCTTTTGGCTTTGGAAGATTTGATACTTCACATAATTTACTGAGTTAAATCTGGTCTTCTAAAGAACTTCCTAGTAATTCACATATGCATGTTGAAAGCTATTTGAGTTGTTCTTTAGTTGTATCAGTCTCTAAGTGTAATCTTTAAAAAGTATTTATTGTTTTGTTAAAAGATTTAATAACTTTAAGATTTGTGATTACAAGGTAAAACTATAGAACTTATTTTATATCAAAATAATTTGTTTTTTTCATATCCTAAACATAAAACAATAGAGCATAAAATTTGTAAAAATGTATAAAACTTAAAAAGAGGTTTGACAAAACCATCAAACTTATGACTTTTTACAAAGGAAATTGTGTTTTATTTCCTTTTCGTTTTTAAGTGTTCAATAATATATATGCATGTATGCATGAGCGAGTAAACATCATACACCACCGCGAAATATAGGTTGCCCACCGGTGTCTATATATGTGTGTATGTTGTGTTAAATTGTTTGAAAAAGAAAAAAGGACACTAAAGTTAAACAAGCAATACAAAGCTTGGCATCATCCAAAACGACAATACTAAGTTGAAAATGACAATAAAATCATATAAACGATATCAATAAAGGGTATTTTGTCTTATGTGTATAAAATATGAGCAAATATTAAAGAAAACAAAGAATGGTGACTAGATTATTTACTAAAAGTTGCATCACTTTATTTATATTAATGTAAGATTGTCTTTAATTGTAATCATATAATATATTTTAGAGTAAATTATCATTTGCATTTCTAACGTTTGTTCATTTTAACTATTTGCATCCCTATAGTTTCAAAATTGTCATCCAACTCCCAACGTTTCATTTTTATTTCCATTTGAGTCCAACACACTAACGACGTTAGATTTTTCAGTTAAGTTTAATGAAATGACAAACATACCCTTATTTAATACCCCGCATCCACACCCCACCCCTTTCATCTTCTCTCTATGTCTCTCTCTCTTGTCTCTCTTTATGTCCACCACCACTACCACCGCAACCACAGCAGTTGCCGCACCACCACCGTCGTGGCATCGCCGCTGTCGCCGCACCACCACCGCACCTCAACGACCAGTAGAACCACGACCACCCCTATCTCTTTTCTTCTATTCTTTTCTTTATGTATATGTGTGATCCATAGACCACAACCACCAAGATATGAAATTATTGTTCTAGAGAAGCAGATCTAGTTGTGGTAGGGTGAAACACGGTGGCGGCCAAGGGTGTTTTGGCAAAAATCACAGATTTAGTAGTGATTATCGCTATGGTGGTGGAGAAAGGGGTTTTGGTGGTGGTGATGGGTGGTTGTTAGGATATGGTATTTTAACGAAATACCTACTGATTAACGTGTAAACCAATCCAAGTAGTACGGAATCCTATTTGATTGGCGATCCAATCAGTGAGAACGCACGTAGAAACAATAATGTATTGAATCTAACGTCAAGAATCGATTAAGAATCGATCTAATGCGATCTATGAACTTGGAGTATGATCTTAGAGGTCTCTGGACGGCTAGAGTACGTCTGGAGTCGAAGTGTGTATCCTTTTTCTTATGTTTTTCCACAAATTAGGTGGTATTTACAGGTTAGGGTTACTCATTCGTGCGACTGAACCATTTGCATGGTTCATTCATGCGATTGAGCCATGCAATTGATCCATTCTCATGACTGAGTTTCCAGTCGTGCGACTGAGTCAGTCGCATGAAGTTTTTCAGGCGTATGGACTATTTAGGCACATGGACACTCAGTCGCATGGCCATTCGGACGCATGAGCACTGTTGGGGCGCATGGTCCAGTCGGACGCATGAGAACTTCACTTTAACCCTAGTCAATATGTGCTACAAAACTCATTAATGAAATATTAAACATTATAAATTACAATCAAGCATTCTCATTTCATTAAGTACCCAAACATAACATAAGCGTAAGACATTAAAGACATATTACATTAAGATCCAAATCTAGGTACATATGTATCAACAAACTCCCCCTTGGACCTAGATCTATCTATCGTCTTACCTTCTTCATAACCTCCTCATACTTCTTGTACTTTTCCTCTCTTATGACTCCAGCATGTATTTCAAATGCAAAGCAGAGTCGTATAACATTTTGCAATTGGAGGGCTTGTACAATATCCTGCGTGTCATAGAACAGTGGCCATTTGTATAGAGTGTAGACGCCGTCAGCTGACAAGTTGGTAAGCCACATTGGGTCGAATACCCTGATAGTATTCATTTTTCCCTCTTTGTTCAGAACTATGACAGCTTTCCATGTTCTCCAATCATAGTACCACCATTTGAAGTGAGGAGTGAAGTCCTGTGGCATTTCCCGTAGAGGGATCTTTGACATTGTTCATGGAGGACTCCACTTCAGCACTATCTTGGCTTTCCAGTTATGGGATCAACTTTAGAACGTCTAATATACCTTGTAGGTTGTTGAGGTTGAAGTTGACCCACCTGGTGTGGTACTCTTTCTTCAACATAGCCTCAAACCAGCCTGACATCTTTCTCGGGTCAGCGTATAACAACTTTAGTTTAGCCAGCTAGTTGAGCTCAAAACCAGGTAGAGTCTTTAGATCATGCGGGAATCTAAAGTACTCAACACTTTTCTCTCTCTTCACCGCGTATACATTTAGGTCATCAAAATAGGCCCACGCGATAATCTTGCCTGACACCTTGTGATGTTTCTTCACATTGTAGAGCTTTGTAGACATTCTGTTTAGGAGCAGCGCGTTGGGCTCGGATCTCCTCAAAAGAAGCAGCCCATTCAACCTTTCTGATATCAACATCATGGTTTGAGGCTTGGGCTTGTCCTTCAACCTTCTCGGACTCTTGATCCATCTTATCTAGCATCTCAAATGTATCACCGACCAGGGAGTCACCCAAATTGGGAACCGTATTCCCTTTTTGTCAGCGTACTCGGGATAGTGCTCTGCAGTGACGTCATCTATCTCTATTTCATCAATGTCATTCAGCTCGTCGTCACTAGTTTCTAGAAAGGTTGGAGCGTCCTTTACAATCTCATCGGGATTAAGCTTGAACATTTCTGCAATTTGCTCGTCAGTGAGATTGTGAATGATCTCTCCTCTTCAGGAGTGTACATTACAGTCTCCTAACAAACCCTGCAGATCAAGAATCATCATGAGCTGAGTCTTGATCTGTTGGAGGGGAGCAACATCATGTTCATCCCTCTGAAAGTTTGGATCTGCTTGTTTTAAAACATATAACACAGCAAATATTAGTCAATAATCAAAGTAGTAAATGTCAACATTAAGTATAAACATTCATTACATTAATTTGATACAAGATTCAATAATATTATTTAAATAACATAAACAACTAAGTATTCCTCTTGTCTTGTATCATGCTCTTCTAACTAACGGGGCTGAAGTGGAGGCACCTTTGGTCTTGATCTCTTTGTTGTCCTCCTTTCATTCGCAGAAGTAGCACCTGCAGCAGATGCATCCTCATCATCATCAACATCATCAGCATCATCAGCAACATCTGTAGCATCCTCATGTCATCATCATCATCATCAACATCATCATCATCATCATCATCATCACTGTCATATCTCACATCATATCCATCTCTTCCTTGATCTTTAAGGTCTCTTCCTTTGATCCCTTTAGCCGCAGCATGATGGTCTTGTTGGTGGTCTCCAACTCCTCTATCCTTTTAGTTGCTTGAGCATGCTGCTCCCAGAGTTGGCACATCTCTATGCGCTGTGCATCCATCAGTTGGGCTTGCTGCTCTTATCTGTTGTGACTGAGATATCTGCATAGATTAAGCAGCAGTATAGTCTACTAGCTGTCTAATCTGAGCAGTCTTCTCGTCATCGGCAGCCAACAGTTTCAGCACCATACGATTTAGTGCCGAAAGCTATTCCTCTACCCCACTAGGAAGGAAAGTGGGTCCTGATGGGAAGGAAGGGAATGTAGATGGTCCGGCATGGTGGCTGGTGGTGGTGGTGGTTGGTGGTGAAGATAGGGGTAATGTAGATGAAGTGGTGGTGGTGTGGGTGTGGTAATAATGATGGTAGGTGGAGTGGGTGTGGTCGTAGTGATGGTAGGGTGAGTGGTGGTAGTGGTGGTAGTAGTAGTGGTAGGTGGAGAGGTGGTAGTAGTGGTGGTAGGTGTGGTGGTGGCTGTGTGGTAGCTGTGGTGGTGGTTATGAAGGTCAATCTTCTCTTCTTCTTCAGTCCGTGGGGTTGAGCCATCCTTTTCTTCCTCGATCCTTTCGAGGAGGATGCTCCCCCTGAAGCGCTGCTTGGCTAATCGGGAGCATATGTAGGATCAGTGTTAGTCTCTCCCGACCCGCCAGGGTGTTCACCAACTGCCCGGAGCCCTCGTTCTGTGGCCACAACCTTACTGCCAACAGTTTGAGTTAGAGGCTCCTCATTTGTGTCCTCCTCCTCATCATGTATGAAGTCCTGATGGAATCTTGCAGTCTCTGCTCCGTCATGGGTAGATGCTGAAGATGTTGTATCGGTAATAGGGGCCCTTGGTTGAGAGGGCCCTGCATCTCCACCATCACCGCTGTCGTCGTCGTCGGATTCATCCTCTGACAGCTGTAACTGCTCTACATCAGATTCACTGTCTACGTGACGCCACTTACGCCTCCCCGGTGCTACGTAATCCACCTTGGCCAGATGGCCTATAAGTCTCTTTACCGGGGGCTTGACCTGCTTTCCCCGGTAAACCCTCATACGACCCACTGTTATATCATCCATAATCTCCAAAGCCATAACATCGTGGCTTTCCTTTGGCAGCGAGGGCAGCTTCTCGTCAAAAATCATCTGTAAAAACCGAGGGTACATGTAGAATCCCTCCTTGCCCTTTGTCTCCAAGTTCTCTATCAGATAAGAGAAAATCATGCTAGAAAATCCAAAAGGGTGGTTCAGTACCAGTGCCACGTAGGCATTTTGAATCTGGCCTGATAGGTTGTCGAACCCACCCCTTCGCGATGCTATGCATTTGAGGATAAAGTGTGCTAAGTACTTATACTGGGGACATAGGTTGCTCTTGTGAGCACCCCTGAGTTTATGTCCCCAGCGTACTTTATCCAAAAGTGTGTGAAGTCTAGTGGGGTGATCAGTATCGTCTCCCAACTCAAGTATCCACTGAATGTCTGCAGCGGTAATCTCTATATCCATACCACAAATAGAACTCCATATGTTGTATGGCTCACGTGATCGATCAACAGATGCATTCTCCCAGAAGGCCTGTTGTATAGACCTGTGGGAGTGCATGGAGTAGAAATGGCCTTGTGGATCCTTGATCGCTTGAGAAAAGCGATGATCTCTACAAACTCGACACCATTCCGAGTTGTGTGGTCTAAGTGAGCACATATATTGTACTTGGGGTTGATAGACCATCTAGCAGCCATCGATCTGCAACACAAGACACATAAACATTAGTTATACACACGAGACAAATCAATCTTAATTAACTTGGTTGAATTCATCCAGATTCATTCATGCGATTTAACCATGTGACTGGGTTTAGTTGTTTGTCCTGTCATGCGTCTGGATTCAGTCGGGTGATTGAACAGGCGACTGAGTTCAGTCGGTTGACTAAGCCTGCGATTGGTTCAGTCAGCCGATTGAGCTCATTCGTATGGTCCAGTCGGCCGATTGAGCCATTCGACCAGCTCAATCGTGCGATTGTTGTTCAACCTGATGACCAGTCACATGACCTACTGTTCGACCGACTTAGATTTGAATTTTAACCAAGATATGAAATTAGACGTCATGCACCGGTTCTTTAGACTTGCATTCACATATCTAATACCCTAAAACCTTCAATTTTAACATTTTACTTGGTTTAAGTAGGTCATTAGCCCATTTACTGTCCGGTTTTGTTTCTTCGAGAATCTTAAAGTTAGGGCATCATTTCATCAGATTTCAGTGAGATATCATGACATTGTACCTGTATATCAATCTACAATCGTCATTATATCAATAAGAGTCAGAAAGCTTGATCTAATAACATTTGGGCAGAGTAATGGTAGTGTGTGCGAATTAAGGGCGATTAGGAGGTGATAAGTCGAATGCGATCGACTGTGACCTATTTATACTGAGTCTGAGTTCAATTGGCGACTAGACCCATTCTATCTATTCATTTAGGCAAAAGGACTCCAGTCCAGTCGCTCAGTGCGGTTGGCTCAGTCGCTCATATTAGTCGGGACTGGTTTCAGCGGGCGTCTGACTCATGCACACCTCCATTCGATCGACTGGCTCATTCTGAAATCCATTCGGCTGAATGGTTCATACTCATGTCCATTCGGCTGTTTAGGGCATGAGTATGGTCCATTCATATGATCGGTCCATACTCATGGTCTATTCGTGCGAATGGGTCAGACTCCTGAATTTGACTTTAAGACCATCCACACTTTTATCTTTTGATTAAACATTATAAGCATTTTATCATCTCAGACATGATCATTTTAACTTGAAAATCCTTTGAACACCTCAGACGTTGTCGTTTAAAATAATTTGTCACCTCAGACGCGACCCATTTTTACTTGAAAGCATGTGTTCATCTCAGACGTGACCGTTTAGACGATAAGGTTTCCTATCAACTTTCATGACATAGTTCGATACTGAACAAAAAACTAAAATTGACAAACTTTAAATAGAAATAAAAGAAATAAAACTGTAACTTAAAACTAAGACATGTTTTTGTGTTATTGTGAGGGTTAAGTCCTCAGATATAAATCTATGAAATTATTTATCTGGAAAAAGGCAGCTTCAATTCATCTAAATCATACATTGATCAAGTCAGTTTGGAATCATATAGGATATTCAAATCATTCGAGACAGGTTATCTAAAACTTTTGATGCTCTATTCTTGTTTTTCATTTAGAGTCATTTAGCAAATTCAGGAAATCATACAAGTACCATTAGGTCCCCACACTGATTTGAACTTTCAAGAATTGTAGCCATAATGATTGTCAGTATATTTGTCCTCTTAAATCCATACACAGACTTTCAACACACATTGGTGATGGTTTAGGTTTGTTATTTCAACAGCATTTTGGATCCCACACTTATATGGTAATCAACTTTCTCAGGAGATTTTTGAGCGGTCTCAGGGTAGTATTAAAGAAGAAACTATTCATATAACTTGCAAAGAGAAGCCAAGCCTCAGGTCAGTGCCACCGCACAGCAGAGAGGCGGCAAACAACAATGAATTCTAATATATAGGTTATGCTTATCCTCAGGTCAGTGCCACCGCAAAACAGAGAGGCACATAACCTATCTTCTTGTTTGAGCAATTTTAGTCTTTTGCACAGATCTCACCAACAACATAGGTTATCAGTTTATTTGTATTTGCATTTTTATGTGCTTTTGCTCATAATTTGGTCTTACGCACATATTCGTGGGTTTATTTGCTCGTCAACCCTTATTGGAAGCTTGTTGATTGTGTTAACTAGGGATAAGGTGTTACCACAGCTAGTCAAACATTTTAGTTTAATCTGAGATCACCAAAAGGTCTAGTCATCTATTGTGTTGAATCTACCGACATATCATCTGTGATCTAGCAATCTCTAGGTCTACTTTTTTGTGTTACCTTAATAGTAGCTAGTTTGTCTATCATATTTCCTTTTATAGTGCTCAAACTACACAGACTTATACTAGAGCTTTGCATCCTTTTCAAATTAAAATTTTAATGTCCCAAATAGTTTGCTCCTGTGTACTATCATATTCCAAAGATTGAATCGGTATCACACATACGATCTTATTTTTCTTCAGCTACCTCTCCTCCTCCCTCGTTTTTTTATACTGTCTAAACCTATTCTCCCCCTAAATTTTGAAACCGTAATGGATTAGCGTTTTAGGATTTTAATAGGCAAGACAATAAGACCAATTTTAATCAACCAACGTAAAATTAAGCAACTAAATTAAAATTGAAAATTAAAATTAAAAAGAAAAGTAAAGTTACATGACACATTGGACTACACATGGTCATCTTCAGGAATGACCTCATTTTTCGTTTTAACGTCGTTGACCTCTAACAGATATAGAAAACGTGGTTTGTCAAAAGCATTTGTATAGAGGTCAGCGCGTTGAAAATCTGTGTTTATTTTTACCACATCGATTAAGTTCTTTTCAAAGCAATCACGTATAAAGTGATATTTAATCTTGATGTGTTTGGTCATAGGATGTTGGACTGGGTTTTTAGTGACTGCAATTACAGCAGAGTTATCAACAAAGATAGGACTAGAAGAGAATTTCAAACCGTAATCCGGCATTTGCTGTTGAATCCATATGATTTGAGAACAGCAGCTTGCACCAGCAATGTATTCGGATTCACAGGTTGACAATGCAACCAAGGTTTGCTTCTTACACTGCCAGGTTACTAATCTTCTCCCAAAGAACTGAAACCCTGATGATGTAGACTTGTAGTTCATCTTGCAGCCGTCGTAATCCAAGTCGCTATATGATGTAAGCTCAAAGTCATCATCATGAGGTACCACAACCCAAGTGTGGGTGTGTTCTTCAGATAACGAAAAATCCTTCTGACCCCAATAAGATGGTTCACCTTAGGCTTTTCCCGATATCGTGAGCATAAACATGTAGCATACATGATATCAGGTCGTGAGGTAGTGAGATACATGAGAGATCCAATCATCCCTCGGTACATAGTGGCATCTACCAGATCCCATTCTCGTCGGGTGCTACATCATGGTTTGTTGCAAGTGGAGTTCCAGCTATAGAAGCATTCTCCATGTCAAACGGACGAAGAATAACACCTACATACTTGGTCTGATATAAGAAAATCCCATTTGGTGTCTGATCCACTTGTAACCCGAGAAAGAACTTCATCTCTCCCACTGCACTCATCTCAAACTCTGCCTTCATTACTGCTTCAAACTCTTTACATAATTCTTCGTTCTTGGAACCGAAGATTATGTCATCGACATAGATTTGTACCAGCGGTAAATCTCCATCTTTTTCTTTGATAAACAATGTACCGTCATGACTCCCCTATGAAAATCATGTTTCACTAGATGAGTCGAAAGTTTCTCATACCAGGCCTCGAAGCTTGATGAAGCCCGTATAGTGCCTTGTCGAGTTTGTAAACTCTGTCCTGATGATAAGGATCCTCAAATCCCTCGGGTTGACTGATATATACTGTCTCTCGAATCTCACCATGAAGGAACGCACTCTTCACATCTAGTTGATAAACTTTGATTTTTATATAAGATGCATTGGCAAGGAAGATGCGGATTGCTTCCATCCTTGCCACAGGTGCAAACACTTCATTGTAGTCAATGCCTTCAACTTGTCGAAAACCTGAACAACAAGCCGAGCCTTGCTTCTAATGATCACTCCTTGATCATCTTTCTTGCATTTCAAGACCCATTTGGTGCCAATGACCTTAGCACCTTTAGGTCTATCCACTAGAGTCCATACACCCAACTTCTTAAACCGAAGAAGTTCTTCTTGCATGGCACTCACCCAAGCCTCATCATTCAGTGCTTCACTAACATACTTTGGTTCATACTGAGACACAAAGCAACGATAAGAACACTCGTTAAGGTATCCCTTTTCTATCACAGAGGCATAATCAGCTGAGTACAACTAATTTCTGGTCTGGACCCCTAATCTCATATCTCCTATAACATTATCCAAAGGATGATAGACATTTAGACGTTAGCCGGGAGTGAATGGAACAACTACCTCAGAATCAAGATTGTGAACATTTGGTTATGGATCTGAGGCAATAGGAGTCTGAGGTTCCGAAGGCTCAGAAGCATCACTATCAGATGCTTGTGGACTTGTGGTAGGCGGAACCTGTACATCCTGGTCGTTTTGATTATTGTCTATATTTTCTTCATCAGAGGAAGAGTCACTTACATCAAGTGTTCCCCCTGAGTTGGTAGATGATTGACTTTGTGAACTGGATGGTGTTGAATCTTGAGACGTTGTGTTGAAGACATCATAAATCATCTTGTTTGCCAACTCGTCTTCTGAAGCAGTGAGAGGTATGTTGAAGGACTTGAAGAATCCATCATAGTCGAAGAAGTAAGCAGGCCCTTTTCTAGCAGGGGAGTGGTGTATCTCTGAACATCAACGTTACACCACACCTCTACTTGACCTGTTGAGTTGTTGTAAACTCTCTTGTTCGGTATGTTGTATTCCTAAAAAGATTCCTTCATCAACCTTCTCACTGAATTTTCCCTCCTGAGTTTTCTTGAGCAGGGTGCACGGAGCGCCAAACGGCTCGAGATACTCTAAGTTAGGTTTACGTCGTTGTAGTAACTTGTCGCATGTTTTTCCATGGCGTTTAACTACCAGAACTCGATTAAGTGTATAACATGCATTTGCCACTGCTTCATTCCAGAATTGAATAGGCAGTTTCGAGTCTGCCAGCATTGTCCGTGCTGTCTCTACAAGCTAAGATTCTTTTGTTCAGCAACCCCGTTCATCTGAGGAGTGTAGGCAGAGGTAATTTGATGCACAATTCCCGTTTCCTTGCAGTAGGCCTCCATCTATTGATTCTTGAACTCGGTTCCGTTGTCTGAGCGCACTTGTCGTACCTTCAACTTGTATAAGGATTCCAGGGTAGTTACCAATTCTTTGAAGGATTCA
This sequence comes from Flaveria trinervia, assembly GCA_025506515.1. NCBI lineage: Eukaryota > Viridiplantae > Streptophyta > Magnoliopsida > Asterales > Asteraceae > Flaveria > Flaveria trinervia. The sequence continues at coordinate 13,781,417 of CM046455.1, read as the reverse complement.
AATGTTTCTGATTTTGATTTCAGAAACATTACCCAAGATAATCTTGAGTAGTCATCAGTAATTACATAGCAATACAAGTCGCCTGCGATGCTTCTTGTACTGACATGACCAAACAAGTCCATGTGAAGGAGCTCAAGAGGAAGTTCTATAGAATGGACTTTCTTTTCCTTTTGAGCCTTCTTTGTCTATTTGCCCTTCTTGCACACAACACAGAAATCTGGGAGTTGGAAGTTTTTGACGTTCACCTCCTCACTAGATCGTTTTGGATCAAGTGATTCATCTTCCTGGATTTATGTGTCCCATTCTCCTATGCCAGGAGATGGAATCCTTTTAGTAGCTTTGGACAAGAAGCACTGAACTTCAGATCGTTGTGGAGGCCTTTGAAAGATCCAAGACATAAAGATCATTATATCTTGAAGCTGACATTAGGACTTGGTCCTATGGGATCACGTAGTCCTTCTTTACAACGTAGCACTTCTTGTTGTCAAAGACTACTTTGAAGCCTTTATCCAATATTTGAGAAACAAAGAGTAAGTTATTTTGTAATTGTTGGACATAGTTTACCTTGTCAAACTTAACTTTCTGATTTCCCACTTCCCCTTGGGCTGTGATATACCCGCCTTTGTTCCCAGCAAATGAAACATGCCCTCCTTTGATTTGTCTAACGTTTGATAAGAGAGCTCTATTCCCCGTCATGTGCCTGGATGCTCCGTTATCTACAATCCACGTGTTAGTCTCAGTACTATAGCGAACACCCTGCACATTCAATGAAAACATTAGTTCATGTTAGGAACCCAAGCCTTCACTGGCTTGGGTTTCCCCGAGACATCACACAACATAAACTCAACCCATTGACCATTTGAGGTTGAGGGAAGCTCAGATGTTTGTTTGTTTTCATTTTTAGATACTGAGGCGGATTTTTTTTCCATAGCCAGCTTTGTGTAAGGCCTGTTTGTGATAAATAGACGACTGGCTGATGGGTTGAACTTTGGGTTCACTATCTCTTTTAGGAGGCGTCACTGAGTTCCTCTTAAAAGAGCTAGTGTTGATACAGAGAAGTTCAACTTTCCTCCTTGGTGTCTGATAATATGGACAATTAGACGCAATGTGACCGTACTCTCCATAATTGTAGCAAGATCTGCTTTTAACTTTACGGTTTATTTGTTTTTATGGAGATGTAGGTGTCACACGGATGTCCTTATTTTGTTTAGATTGAGACACTTCTTTGTTAGATGTATGGTCGGGTTTTACAAACTTAATTGCTTTACCTGGTTTTACATCTTTTATTTCTTGTTTTCCTAGACTTTGACATGATACACGTGATTGATTAGGTTTAATAATCTTTTTGGGTTCTGATTTGACTTTGTTTGAACCTGACTTTAAATTAACCTTTTCAAACTCTATTTCCAAGTTAACACAAGGCATTTTTCCTTTTGCCTTTGAAGTGGCCTCCTTTAGTTTAGTGTCAGATTCATTGGATTTATTTACGGAATCTGGGTCACTAACAAGAGGAGTGGACACCACATGATCCTTGATGGGGTTATTGTTAATCGGTTTACTTTTAGTGTTCATCAAGGTCTCAGGTGATGTGGAACCACTTTGTATCCTAATCCCTCCCCATTGTTTCTCTCTCTCACTAAGTGTTGGACAATGTGAGATGAACTTGTCCAACTGTGCATTTTTGTTTTAAGGAGTTGACTTCTACTCTAGAACTGCTTTCTGCTTCTTAGTGTCCTCTAGGGAGTTAAGATAATACCTAATGTCATTGCTTGATAAAGGCAACTACTTCTGTTTCCTTAAGCTGTTTGTTCAATAGGTCTATCTTTTCTTGTAACTGTGCTCGTTTTGTTTTAATACTCTATTTGCCTCAGTGCACAGTTCCAGATCCTTTACTAAGCTATCATTATGATCTAATAACCTAACAAATTTCAAATCTATACTTTCTCTAAATATTGCAATCTAAACAAGCATGATTATTAAACAGATGGTCAGTAGTACTTACCTGAGATGTTGAAGAAGAATCAGCCATGAGTGCAGAATCTGTTGTCTCTGGTTCTGGTGATTTTGATGTTGATGCAGATTTTTCTTCTCCAGCTAGGTGGTTTACCACATGTGCAGTGTCTTCAGAAGTTGACATCGTGATCTCTACTGCTATATCTCCCTCACTGGCGGAATCGTCATCAATGTCCTCCACACTAGCTATGTTGGACTCTCCCGGTGAGACGAACCGAAAGCTCCAGTCCTGTCCTTCATCCTCATTAGCAGTCAATGCTTTGGGGTCCTTGCTTGATGAAGTAGAGCTGCTAGATGTGGCCTTGTCTTGACGATTAAAAGACGAGAAGGGATTGCCATTACAAGTCTTCTTTGGCTTCACACACTACTGCTTGAAGCCCCTTTTCCCTTCTCACCACAGTTGAAACAAGTTACCTTTGACTTGTCGAAGCCAAAGGTCGTGTCCTTGGTTGCAACCAAGTTCTGTCCGGTCTTTTTGATAAACCTTTTAGCTCATCGGACAACACTTGCCAAAGCCACATTATGTCCATGCGTTCCAACTCCATCTCATCCATCTGTTCATAATCCTCATCTGCCAGGTGACAATTTCCTATCTTTCCAGCAACTAGTCCATCATAGGAGTGGACTACAGCAGCTAAGAGGTCCATGGGTTCTTTGGCCACCTCAATAGTCACATTACCGAAGTTGTCGGTTTTCAATTTTGCTGCATTAGTGATGGGTGCGGATAGTATATATATTTTTATAAAGATTTTACGCACATATTAAGTTTTAATTGGTTATTAATAATACTAAACCACACACACAAAAGGCAGTGTACCTGTCATGTGGTAATATAGTGTTAGTAAGAACCGAGTATCAATCCATGGACACACCTAGCCTGCTCAACAAACTTGATGTTTGACTATCAGATTTGGTTTTTGTTAAAGAAAATGATAATTTGTATAGAAAGATTTTCAGGATTTAAAAATAAATAACAATAATAGAAAGAAAGTAAACTAAGATTTGAAGCGTTTGGATTTAAAACCAGGGAATACAAGTTATCATCCTAATTAGATTCCACTTATGTAACCGTGATGAATTGGTGGTGTGATTTAAAGATATGGATTAATGCAATTATGTTAATGTTTATAAAGATGAGCTGGCGCGATATCTCGACTATCCTGCTGCCGTAGTGACTTGATCCTGTCACGCTGATTTTTAGTGCTCAGATCAATGCCCTAGTAATGTAGGTAAATCTTTTGTGACCTATTTGACATATGATTTCTGAAAACATAACTTAATGTCAAAAAGAGAGTTGATCAGGTTCCTTCCTAACATACCATTAATTTTAGAAAACCGTAACAATTACTGAAGTATCTGAACAAATAAAAGGGAACCCGCAAATGATCAGAAAGTTAAAGTGATATGATTTCTAATAACCATTTCTAGTTCATTAGCCATGGATTTATTATTAAGACCGGTTTCGCGAATGAAAGTTAATCACACGGTTTTTCAACTTTGTATGACGATCACAATCACAAACCATAAATTTATAACTTCCCGTTCAAATGTAGATGCTACCCATCAATAGTTTTCCCAAGACCACCATAACATTAACATAATATTTATCACACCATTAGTTCATCACAAATTACACAAGTTTCATCCGATTAGGATGATAAAAGAGTTTTGCTCATAATGAGCTTGAACATAACAACAGATAACAAAGAAGATAGATATGTAATCATTGGTGAAATGGAACAATGAAACCGATAATCCACAATGGATGGCGTTTAGACGATTCTGAGCTTCTTCCAAATGTTGTACGCACCTCCCGAGCCTCCAAATGATCTTGAAGTCTTGAGTCCCGAGAGAGTTCTGCAGAGTAACTCTCCCACCAAAGCTTGCCAAAAATGGTGAACTTAGGCTTCTATTTATAGGTTTTCCGGAGTGTTTAAGCATGGCCCCGTGCCTAAAAGGCATGGCCCTGTGCTAGTACAATGCTTACGAAAGTTGGTCGGCTCGTACATGCAGGTTGTGTCAAGCAAGGCCCCGTGCTAAATGGGGCACGACCCCGTGTTGGTGGTGGGGCATGACCCCGTGCCTAAAAGGCACGTCCCCGTGTCTACTTTTAAGGAACAGTACTATTTGTCCTGTCAGATGTCCAAACACGGGGGTGTGTTAATTTAGCACATGGGTTTGTTTCTAGCAAAGCATGGGGGCGTGCTTAAATAGGCACGACCCCATGCTTGGACTACAAAGCTCAGATTACTTCAATTTCTTGCTAAATATGCTTCTTTTGTCCAACTTGCCCTTTTAAACACCTGGAAACACAATTTAAGACTTTTAAGTACATTTTCATCATTTTAAGGAAGATATTAAGGAATAATTGATGTGCTTTTGATAGGATTTTTATGTATAATTTGGAGCACATCAAACATCCCCACACTTGAACTTTTCTTTTCCTCAAGAAAAAATCACTTCAAAAGACAAATCCACCAAAAACCAAATAAAACAAATTATAAACATGTATTTCGAGAAATACGCAAGTAAACATTATTTTCATCCAAATATAAATATTCTAAGCATATGTAAAATGATATCCTAGCAAGCAATAGGTTTGTAAAGATTATAATCATGCAAAAATCCACACTTCTCATAAGGTGCACTCACACTCGGCTCAATATATGGAGTCATAATCAAGATTAAGTATGACTAATACACTCAATTGCCTAGTATGAATACGTGTGAAATCATAAGCTTGTTAAGGGATCAAATCTCCACCTACTTAGATATTTACTTGCATAAATCATTAGGTCTTTGATGGGTTGTAATTTGGCTCGGGCTCGGGTATGGTATATTTGGAAAAAGTGGTTGATTGCTAAAGATGACGGTCTTGGCTTGTTTAACATAAACTACAAGGAAGCAATAAAAGTTCCATATACAATACTTCAAGCTAGAAGGGATATGCTAGCTTGAGGACTCGTTTAAGGTTAGATTGTCAAGATCGTATTTTGCTTTCAAGAATCGTACTTCATCTTTTACCCTAAGATACACAAAACTTTCCTTTCTCAAGGATCATTTGGCTTGAAGCCTAATAGCACCCAATCAGATTAGTTCTATGTATTCGTATTGAGATTCAGTTTGATTCTTTTTGCATTTTCCATTATGAGACCAATTTCCACATTTCGGGCATCTTTCATATCTTTTTGCCCGTCTCTTTATAGCACTTTTTGAAATTCCACAAAATGGCGGAACTTGATCCTTTTTCGCCATTTCTTTCTTGCGTCGTGAGATTGAAAATTTGTTTGCGGATTTCCAGGGGAAGTCCCGGTTTTTCATGGTGAAGGCAACAAAACAAATTGAAATCAAAAGAATGCATTCAAGTTCTTTAAGTTCTGACAGAAAAAGACCAAATAATTTTTTTTAATAAGCCAAAAAGTGTCTTTAACGAAAACGGGTTTTGTAGAAGGCTTTTGGTTAAGTGACTTGGTGGCTCGGGTGATTGAAAGATAAAAAACGTTTAAGCTCAACGGGGCTCACTATGGTTGACGTTCAGGTAAGGAAAATTAAAGACAATGGTTGGGGCTCGAATGGTTAAGGTTTCCTAGTGCCTAACTCATTTTTATGCAACAAATACTAATTATGATCTTGAAATGCATACCCAAAGTAAGTTCTAATTACACGTATCATATGGAACCCTCAATTAGATCCAGAATGAAAGTAGAATTTCAATTTTGCAAAAGCTGTTTAAGGCTCAAAATAAACTCGCATATGGATGAAATTGGGTAATAGTGCTTCATTTTACATGATTAAATATTTTACTAGATTAGATTATTGCTTTTAAAGATATCACAAAAAACATTTTTGAATTTTATTTGGACGTCATGAGTGTTGGACCAAAAGAACCAATGAGCCGGATCAGAAAAACCTTAAGTCCCAAAGACGTCACAACAATTGCTGAAGTCCACACAGCTGAAGACAAGTGCTGAAGACAAAGTCTGAAGACAAGTGCTGAAGACAAAGTCTAAACACAAGTGCTGAAGACAAAGTCTGAAGACAAGTGCTGAAGACAAAGTCTAAACACAAGTGCTGAAGACAAAGTCTGAAGACACAAGTGCTGAAGACAAAGTCTGAAGACACAAGTGCTGAAGACAAAGTCTGAGACACAAGTGCTGAAGACAAAGTCTGAAGACACAAGTGCTGAAGACAAAGTCTGAAGACACAAGTGCTGAAGACCAAGTATCAGACGTTGTCACAACAGCTGAAGAGGTCTTCTTCAGTAGTTGTGACGGTTTTCTTTCAGTAGTTTTATGTTTTTCTTTTTAGTAGTTTTGTAAAACGACTGAAGAGCTTGTTCTTCAGTCGTGTAGTTTCAGTAGTTTCGTATCAGTAGTTTTATGTTTTATACTTAGCACTCTCATATGTTCTCAGTAGTTGTGAACATTTTAGTAGTTTGTAAGTTTTAGTTATTTTTGTACTAAATCTGCCAGATGTCACTATCCCGTGATATCAGCAGTGATTGCACTCTATATAAGGAGTGTCAACCTAATTGTAATCGGTGAATGATTGAGCAGAAACATTTGATATTATTGAAACATTCTTTTCATAGAAATATATTCTCTCGTTACAACCGTTTTTGTTCTTAATGCATACGAATATCAAATTCTTGCTATAATTTGTCTAATTCTTGTTCTTATTCCGCTGCGTTACACTCTAATCCATCAAACTTGAGATCACTGATCCTGTCAAATGGTATCAAAGCTGGTTCATCATTGATCGATCTAATAATTGATCATTGAAACTGCTATCCAGATCCAAGTTTGATTGAATTAGCATTTTTGCAAGAAACGGTTATAGAGATTGAATTTTCTGTGTTTTTGGTCATTCATCCTGAGATTTATTCTTGGTTTTCATTGAGTCTGTTGTGGTCTGTGAAAAATCTTTTAAAAGCTTGAATTAAATTGTATTGGACCTAAAATGACTACTCCTTCCAGTGATCCTCACAATACTGGTTCCTCAACCAAGCCTCCGATGCTAGTTAGGAATGAGTACAACATATGGCAACGACGAATGCTCCATCACCTGTCTGTTAACAGCTCAGGTTGTTGGACATCAGTGGTACATGGTCCACACAAGCCTATGGTGATAACCCGGAAACCAATCAAATGGTTCCGAAGAGGAGGGAGCAATACTCAGATGAGGATAAGAAATTGTTTGAGATTGATGCAAAAGCCCATGGAATTCTAGCCATGGCACTGCCCAATGAAATCTATTCTGGGCTAATGCATTATGAAACTGCCCATGACTCTGGAATGCCTTGAAAGAACAATTTGGAGGAACAGATGAGGTGTTGGCAAATAATAGAGAAATCCTTGCCCAACAATATGAGACATTCTCTCATAGGAAGGGTGAGACACTGACTCAATAGTTTGAGCGGTTCTCTTGTTTGATCTCTGAATTAAAATGGTCAAACATGAGTACAAAAATAGCCAGATGAATAACAGATTTCTCAGATCACTGCCTGAGAGATGGGACACATATACTATTGTCCTACGCTCCAGTGCAAATTTGGACAAACTATCTCTCACCCAACTCCATGGGAAATTGCTCACATTTGAGAGAGAGATAGAACAGAAACAAAAACTGTCATCATCTGGAAAGCTCACTGATGATTTTGTACCAGGAAACACTACCTTAGTAAGTCATGAGTCAGTGTATGCAGGATCAGAATGCCACTATGATGAGCATATTGATTTCACCTCAAACAATTCTAATCATGCCTTTGTGAGTGTTGATTGTCATTCTGGTAATAATAGTGACAATCTATGCTTTATCATGGATGATTTGAAGGGCATTGCTGATGATGATTTAGAAGAGATGGATATTTTGAGCCAAATGGCCTTGATCAATATCAGATCTCAGAAATTCTACAAGAGAACTGGCAGGAAATTTCCTAGACTCTCTGACAAAACCAAAGTCGGTTTTGACAAGAGCAAGTTGAAGTGTAACAAATGCCACAGGCTTGGACACTTTGCAAGAGAGTGTAGATCAACTGGATCTAACACTTCTGCACCCTTTTTGACTTTTCCAAATAACAATTCACAATCCAAAGGGCAACATTCAGCTGGTTCTAGTCATTCATCACACCCTCAATCTCCTGCATATTTTGTTCCTCAGGGTCAAATGCCATATCCTTATCCCTGCTATTATATGCCACAGTCAAATCAAGTTCAAGCTCCTAAAGTACCACAATCTCATGCACTACCAGAACCTCAACCATCTCCATCTCAATCACAACCTCATCACAGCTTCTTCACACTGGATCGTTGCTTGAGTGGAGTAGCTTACCTGATAACTTTTCTGGTCACACTGAGCAATACTATGCTGGTGCTAGTCAACATGGTGGTGAACACCCTTTTGGAAATCCTGCTCTCATGGCCCTGAGTCTACTAAGGGTTCATGTTCAAATGCATCATCTTCACAGGTAACTCAGTATCTTCAGAGGCTAAAGCCAAGTTATGTTCTGAATCATGTATAGCTGCCTTTGTCTCTATTAGAGAGGCAAATGTAGCATTAATAAATCAAAAACTTGAGTTTGAGAAAACCATTTTTCAAAAGAAAAGCTGATGAGTATGAGTCTGCTCTTAACAGTAAAAGTGATGAGATTTATAAGCTTAAATGCCAATTAAATGATGAAAAGGCCAAGCTAGAGGTTATTCTGGAAGACCACAGGAGTCTCCAAAGAAAAACTTGCAGTGACCCAAGTTGATGTGTGAATGCTGGGTCTCATCATGCAAGGGATTTGAAATGCTTCTTAGCAAGCAAACTGCTTCAAATGTGAAGTTTGACATTGGTTACAACCATACTGCTCCACCAAGACTTTACTCCTAACTCCAGTTAAGTCTGAAAGTGAAAGCAATCTCCAAACCACATTATCGTGTGAGTCATTCTCCAATGATAATCTAAGATCAGAGAATGAAACCAGTGTAAGATCTCAACAAATAAATTGACTGATGGTCTAACTACTGAGACTCATATGAAGCTGAGTACTTCAGATGTTGTTCCTCAATGTACCCCAAGTACTGAAAGAGACCCAACATCTAAAAAGCATTTCAAATCAGTTGAAATACAAGGACTAACAACTGCTGAGGAATCCATCAACAGTCTATTAGGACGGATGGAAAACAGTTGAATTACCAGTCTTCAGCTGTTACAAATCCTTTAGTACATAGTACTGATAGGAGGAAAGTACTAAAGATCACACCTTCAGTAGTTTCCACTTCAGTAAAGATGTCCAAGATGAAGAATAAACCATGTGAAATTTGTGGTAAATTCAATCATCTATCTGATGATGTTGGTACAAAAAGGGTTTAAAGCTCCAAAGGGATGATCTCATTAACTAGAAATAAATAAAATGAAAACTGAGTTTGAGACCAAGTTTGTACCACAATCATCTCAACCTGATAAACCCAAGGCCTTACCCAAATCCACTAAGAAGGATGCGGTTTATCAAAAGACAGCTGATATTGTTCCTCATGATAAACATAAGACTAAGTCTGTGAAGTCTAAGAAGGAGGAAATGGTGGGTCACATGAACTCATCAAAAACAAGCTCTGGAGTGTCAAATGAACTGAAAGCCCGAGCTTCAAATCAGACACAACTTGTTATGATGGTTCAGCATCTGTTGGGGAGAGTTAACCAACTTGAAGCCCATGTGATCAAACCACTGGAGAGGAATTCCAGGCCCAAATCCATTTCAACACCATCTCCATCTTCATCAGCTGTTAATCATAGAAACCAGCTATGGTTAAATCTGTTGATAAAGTCAGTCCCAAAACCAAAAAGGTTTGGGTCTCCAAAGCTAACTAGTTTCTTATGATTGTGCAGGGTTCTTCAGCATGCCAAAGAAGCATCTGGTATGTGGACAGTGGAGGATCCATGCACATGACTGGGAGCAGCTCTCTTCTTCATGATTACTCTCAGGGAAAGAAGGGATTTGTCTCATTTGGAAATGATGCTAAAGGTTACATCATTGGAAAGGGATTTGTGTCTAATGAGGAGATATTAGATTGATGATGTCAACCATGTGGAGAATCTTAAATACAATCTGTTGAGTGTCAGTCAGATGTGTGACAAAGGACATGTTGCTCTTTTCACAAGCCAGAACTGTAGGATTCTGTCTTCCAAGGTTCTGAGCCTGATTGACAAAGTACTGGATGATAATACTCTCCTGAAGGCCAACAGGATAGGAAGAGTATATGCCTTGGATCTATCAAAGAAATTGAGTTAAGAGGCCATCCATGCTTGTTCTCCAAGGCCTCTCTCCAAGAATCTAAACTGTGGCATAGAAGGCTGGGTCATGTTAATCTCAAAAACATGAATCAGCTGATCCACAAGAGTTTAGTGAGAGGTCTTCCAATAAAGGAGTTCAATTGTGATGAAATCTGCACTGCATGCTTAAAAGGGAAACAACATAAAGTTTCATTCCCAACCATAGAAGAATCCAAGTCTAATGCCTGCTTACAACTACTGCACATGGATCTTTTTGTTCCTGTGAAGGTAATGAGTATGGCAAAGAAGAAATACTGTCTGGTAATTGTGGATGATTACTCTAGATATGTATGGAACTTCTTGTTGCATTCAAAGGATGAGGCTGCTCAGTCCATTATGAACTTTGTGTTACACGTTTGAGAAGTGTTATCCCTACCAGTTAAGGGTGTGAGGAGTGACAATGGTACTGAATTCAGAAACCACACTCTTGATGAGTTTTACTTGTCAAAGGGAATCAAGAGGTAGTATAGCATCCCAAGGACTCCAGAGCAAAATGAGTAGTGGAGAGAAAGAACAGGACCCTCATTGAAGCTGCAAGGTCTATGTTGACTGATTCTGGTCTGCCACTGGCCTTTTGGGCTGAAGCTGTCAATACAGCCTGTTATGTACATAATAGAGCCTTAGTAAATCAGAGGTTGATGAAAACTCCTTATGAAGTTTTACATCATTTAGCCCCTTTGATTTCATTCTTTAGAGCATTTGGGTGTCCCTGTTACATTATCAACACAAAGGATCAACTCCAAAAGTTTGATTCTAAGGTGGATGCAGGGTATTTTGTTGGGTATTCATTCATCCACTTGCAAGGCTTATAGAGTATTCAACTGTCGGACAAAGATAGTTGAAGAAACCTTGCATGTGAAGTTCAATGAATCCCCTAAGGATACAATTCCACAAAACCCTGTGGAGTTGTTTGATCTGGACATTCTACAATATGTTCCTTGTCAACCACTTGCTGTTGCAGATCATATGAATCCATCATCTTCTGTAGCTAGTCATCCATCTGGTGTTATTGATGATGATGATGATGATATCAGTAATCACCTTTTCAAGTTTAGTGATCAACTGCCTGATTCAGCTAGACCTGATGTTCCTGTAGCTCCAGTAGCACAATCCACAACAAATGCTGATGAGATTTCTACAACTTCAACTTCCTTTGAATTACCATCTACTGATTGGTTTCAAGGAAATGCTTCACCATCACCATCTGTTGCTGCTGAGCCTGCTACAAACACTTGCACAGATCTTATTGTGTACCAAGATCTGAAGAATCACCCTATGTCTTAAATCATTGGTGATATCAATGCTGGCGTTTCAACAAGAGTCAATTGTCAAATTTCTGCTTCTATGCTCTCCTCATTAGTCAGCAAGAACCAAGAACAAGAACTATCATTGCTTTAAGGGACAATGGATGGGTTGAAGCCATGCAGCTTGAGCTTCTTCAGTTCAAGAAACAGCAAGTGTGGGAACTGGTTCCTCTACCTCCAGGTAAGTGTGCAATAGGCACTAAATAGGTGTTTAGGAACAAAACTGATGAAAATGGGCTTATTGTTAAGAACAAGGCCAGACTGGTTGTACAGGGGTTTTCACAAGAGGAAGGTATTGATTATAATGAAACCTTTGCCCCTGTAGCCAGACTGGAAGCAATTCGATTGTTTTTAGCTTATGCTGCTTATCACAACCTTAAAGTTTTTCAAATGGATGTCAAAGTGCATTTTTGTATGGGAAAATTAAAGAAGAGGTTTATGTATGTCAACCACCAGGTTTTGAGGACAATAAACATCCTAATTGGGTGTATAAGCTTGATAAGGCTCTCTATGGGTTTGAAACAAGCTCCTAGAGCCTGGTATAGAGACATTATCAAACTTTCTTCTGGAAAATAATTTCACTAGAGGCTCCATAGATAAGACTTTATTCATTAAGAAAGTTGGGCAGCATAATTTACTTGTTCAAATTTATGTAGATGATATTATTTTTGCATTCTCTGATCCACAGTTGTGTGATGCCTTTACAAAGTTGATGCAACAGAAGAAGTTTGAAATGAGTGCCATGGGAGAATTATAGAGTTCTTTTTGGGTTTGCAAATCAAACAAAAGGCTGATGGAATTTTCATTCATCAGTCCAAATACACAAAAGATCTTTTGGAAAAGTTTGATTTACAAAAGTGTAAGCCCTGTTCTACTCCCATGTGCAACACCACACAACTGGATACAGATCAGAAAGGTAAGTGGTTGATGAAACACTTTACAGATGTATGATTGGGTCCTTGATGTTTAACAGCTTCTAGACCAGATATTATGTTTGCTACATGTGTTTGTGCTAGATTTCAGGCTGCACCTAAGGAGTGTCATTTGATTGCAGTCAAGAGGATCTTTAGATATCTGCAAGGCACTCCATCTCTAGGTTTATGGTATTCTACTAGACATTCTGGTAAATTAGTTGCTTTTTTTCTGACAGTGACTATGCAGGGTGTAAGTTGACAAGAAAGTCCACTTCTGGAGGATGCCAATTCTTAGGCAACTGCTTGATTTCTTGGCAGAGTAAGAAGCAGACCTCAGTTGCTACATCAACTGCTGAAGCAGAGTACATTGCTACTGCAAGCTGTACATCTCAGGTACTCTGGCTTCAAAACCAATTATTGGATTATGGCATAATAGAGACTAAGACCCCATTGTTAATGGACAGCTCTTCAGCTCTTTGTATTGTCAAGAATCTGTCCAGCACTCTAGGACTAAACATATTGAAATCAGACACCATTTTATTATTAGAGATTGTTTTGAAAAAGGTCTGATTGATCCAAAATTGTTCCTAGTGCTGATGAGCTTGCAGATATTTTCACTAAGCCCTTGGATAGCACAACTTTCCAAAACCTAGTGTTAAGGCTTGGTATGCTGCAGCTAGAATAAGTGACAACTACTGATGATCTCAGCTCACAAGTACTGATGATCATTAGTTTATTATTGTCACATATATAAGTACTAAAGTTATTTTCCCTCCGGAAGTTTTCTTTAAACTACTAGAGCTTAACTTCTCAGTACTCAAGTACCTTATTTGTTAAAACAATTGATGTAGTTACAACAGCTGATGTAGCTACAACTACTGTTGTCAGAAATACGAATACGTACTGATGTCCTATGAAACATCTGAAAACAGATGAAAACGTCTATGATGAGTACGTGTTGAGGACAGTATGAAACAGCTGAAAAGCAATGAATTGACGACAACAACTGATGAGCCTTTTTCTCTTCAGTAGTTTCCCAACTGCTGTTTCTTTCTAAAACTGAAGCAAAACCATGTCTTTAGTAGTTTCACAACTACTGCTGACTAACACCAAGTCTTCAGCTGTTTACAACAACTGATGGTAAAACCAAAGTCTTCAGTAGTTCCCAACTACTGATGACTAATACCAAGTCCTCAGTTGTTCATCACCTGAAGTCAAAACTGTCTTCAGTAGTTTTATAACTACTATGACTAAATCTAAGACTTCAGCTGTTTCAAGTCTGATGGTTAAAACCAAGTCTTCAGTTGTTTTATAACAACTGCTGATACCAATACGGTCAGTCATTCCAAACCTCTGAAAGTTAATACCACGTCATCAGTAGTTTCAACAACTGATGACTAACACCAAAACCTTCAGTCGTTTTCTAACCCTACCCTTTAAATACCTTATCCACCTTCAGAGTTTTTACTATCTTCTCTTCTCAACCCTAACGTTCAAAAACTCTGTAACCTCTCTTCATCAATGGCGACCATGCAACTAAAACCTCGACACAACTGTGTCGCACATCTCACAAAATCGCCATACTGGACCAAGTTTCACAACGCCATTGATTTAATGGTTCAGTCACCTTACAAAACGGCTTTTCTGTAAATCCCACCATATATGCCAAATCTCTTAACCAATTCTGGACAAACGTCACTCTTGTCTCTGAGGAGAATGACACAGAGTCTCTTCAATCGTTTGTCCATCGTCAAAAAGTGGTCATTACTCCAGACATTCTTCGCCAAACCCTCAATCTGGATGATGCCACTTTCCCAACTGGTTATCCAAAGGGCACAATAGATCAATCATTTGCCCACCATGGATACCAGGGTAACCTGAGTGCATCTACCATATTGAAGAAACATTTCCAGGATGCCGAACATCTCATCTTTCACCTGGTAAATGTCTGCCTTGCCCCCAAGACTTCATCATGGGATCAAATGTCCACAAGGTGGCAACAGGTAATGTACTCCATCCTTGAGCAACAACCTTTAAATTTTTCTGAAATACTATTTTTAGAGCTCAAGGATATAGACCAAAAACAACTTGCTAACCGTTGGATATTATATCCTCGGTTCATAATGGCCATAATTGAAAACCAGCTTCAAGCTGAGGGACTTGTTGGCCTGGGAGTCCCTGCTACGGCTGTATTGCCTGAAGTATACTCCCGGCACAACTCTGACAAATCACTAAAAATGGCTGCCAAGCTGCGCAAACCCACGCAGCTGGAACCCCAACCACCACCTCCAAATCCAAGTCCCCACCAAACCCACTAAAAGAAGTCAAATAAGGCTACTCAGGGAAATGAGTCCCCTGAGGATGCCCCTGCAACACAAACAGGCTATATCCACTGGTTATAACCCCCTAGTGGATACAAGGACTTCACCAGCCACAGCCGCTCAGGATTCCTCTCAAAAGGAGCCTGCAGCAACCAAAGAAGGGGTGGGTTTCAGGAGGAGATTGCCATTGAAGAGCACCATTCTCCCCAGGTGGGCCAACCGCCCCACAAAGTCCTACTCTCATTATTACAAACGTGCTGACTCAGCTGCATGCCCTCCTCCTCCCCAACAAACACCAACAAAGGGGAAAATCCACAGCAATTGGGAAGAGGATCAACATGCTTCTGACAGCCCACAGCACCAGGGTTTAACTGTTCTATCTCCTGGTGTGGATATGGAGACCAGAACATCTGGTTAGGCTGCCACCTCTTCTGAATCAGCACATGATCAGACTGAGGCTGGTAAATAGCTAAGACCTCACCAGAGGCAACAGCTAATGAAGGACATCGTCCTGAGGCTGGAAGTCCCCAGTTCCAAGAAAAGGGGCACATGCTAAAACTGGTCTACACCCAGTGCATGTACATCCTGCTACAAGCAGGAGGTCAGGTGATTCAGCATCTGCTGATGATGACCTGGCTTCTTTTATGATGTTCTGGCCCAGAACACAATTCTGAGGAAGAAGTCAGTAGACTACAAAGACTACTTGACCATTCTCTCAAAAAGCAAGTCCATCTGCCACCAACATAAACCCACAGATGGCACCTTCACCTGAAGGTCTCCCACACACTCAGCCACTCAAAACTTCCGAGCCACCAGCTTCTATTTCTGGCACTGCTTCTCAGGGACAGAACCCCTCTGAGCAAACAACTGCTATCTTTCAGCAATCCCTACCTCTCATCACCCCAATAATCACAGACATTGTGATCAAAACCATGGATGAGAGGCTTCACTCAATCATACAACCCCTAGTGGAGGAGATTGTGAGCACAAGGCTTTCTGCTACTCAAACCCTTGCAACCAATGCAACCAAAAAGGGGAGAGAGTCAGTCAGTGAAACAAAGAGGAAGAGCATAGAGGGGAAGAAAGAAAAAGAGACTGAGAAGGAAGCGTAGTTTGTGAAGGGAGCTGACACTGATCAAGTGGGTGAAAGTCACAAAGACTTTCATGTCACATATAAGAGAGAAGGTTGAAGGAAAAGAAAAAGAACTCGAACTCGATGAGATGATCAAAATGGCGGATGCTACACACAGTAAATCAATGGACTGCATTATTGATCAACTGTATAGACAGGGCTTTGATACTAGACAGCTTGACTCAGGGATTAGGAGACTTGAAGTTGAAGAAATTAACTCAAGATGGCAAGTTATGATGCATTAGAAAGAGAAAGACTAGAGATCATGATCAGATTCATTACAAAGTACCTTGGGAGATCATTGATCGAGATTAAGTCATGGACCAGGGACAGTATCTTGGCAATAACCACCAAGATCTGTTCGTCTGAAGCATACACTAAGGGATTGGTGATTGAAGCACTAAATGATGAGGCAGGTGCTGGGAACAGAAAGGAACTAGCAAAACACTCAAAAGCCTCACTCACTACAAGAATGCTAGAACAACCTGCAAAACCTCCCACTTCAAAATCACCACTACCATAACCCACTAAACCAATCCTTTACCCTCAAAACAACAGCCGATGATGCACCCAAGAAGAAGAAGAGAAGGGTGTTGAGGCTAGAAGAAGAAGAAGAGGATGATGAGGAAGAAGATAGGTTGCCTCTTTCCGCAGTTCTAACTTTGCCTAAAGCCAAACCTATGCCCATCACTCCCACCTCACAGATGGAAGCTGTGAGAGTAAAGATAGAGAAGAACAATAGAAAAAGCTTCATGATGATGACATGCTGAAAAGCATAGACAAAACTTATGCTGCTTCTTCATCAATAATCAGTATGAAGAAAGAAGCTCTGAGATTGTACACCCTTGCTAACACATTTCAATATCAAAAGGAAAAGGTGAGAATATGGCCTGATCCTAGGGTGGCTCATAGAATTGTGAAGAAAGACATTCCTTCGAGATACAAGGGCCCTGTAAAAAGGATCGTAGATGAAAAGATCACAGTGGTCCTTGTAGTATCACCCTGGGAAATTGTAGAAGATTTCAAGAAGCCTATGAAACTAAACAGCCGCCCCAAAAGATGTTAGAGAATAGAGTAATTAAAAAGGGGTTAGTCTACAAGAGGCTTGAGAACTTCAAACAAAATGTGCTCAGTCTGTTACTTGAAGGTACTCACCCAGATGAGTTTGCATACAGACAGACTACAACAGTTGAGCTCAAAAATGGCAAACAGGCTAAGTACATTTCAGAGCTCTATGGGTGAAGGACTGTTTGATGGTGGAGCTGAAAATCTTACCATGGAAGAACAAATTATGTTTCTCAGAGCATACACCAGAGAATCCTACAGGCTTATACATGGGAAGTAGATTTCATGGATAGGACCACAGCCCTGTGTCCAGTTCCCCAAGTCAGGGCTCTTATCCATACTACGCCAACCAAATTTCAGAAATCTATTCCCAGGCTAGTGCTTAATGGGTCATCTCTTAGCTGATCAAGAAGGAGAAAGACCAATCTTATTGCCAACAATAAGTGGGACCTCAATAAAGTTAAGATTTTGGCTGCATTGATTCAGGGGGAGTTTGTTGGACCAAAAGAACCAATGAGCCGATCAGAAAAACCTTAAGTCCCACAGTCGTCACAAAACTGCTGAAGTCCACAATAGCTGAAGACAAGTGCTGAAGACAAAGTCTGAAGACAAGTGCTGAAGACAAAGTGAAGACAGTGCTGAAGACAATTCTGAACACAAGTGCTGAAGACAAAGTCTGAAGACAAGTGCTGAAGACAAAGTCTGAAACACAAGTGCTGAAGACAAAGTCTGAAGACACAAGTGCTAAAGACAAAGTCTGAAGACACAAGTGCTGAAGACAAAGTCTGAAGACACAAGTGCTGAAGACAAAGTCTGAAGACACAAGTCTGAAGACAAAGTCTGAAGACACAAGTGCTGAAGACAAAGTCTGAAGACACAAGTGCTGAAGAAAAGTATCAGACGTTGTCACAACAGCTGAAGAGGTCTTCTTCAGTAGTTGTGACGGTTTTCTTTCAGTAGTTTTATGTTTTTCTTTTCAGTAGTTTTGTAAAACGAGTGAAGAGCTTGTTCTTTAGTCGTTGTAGTTTCAATAGTTTCGTATCAGTAGTTTTTGTTTTATACTTAGCACTCTGATATGTTCTCAGTAGTTGTGAATATTTCAGTATGTTGGTTAAGTTTTAGTTATTTTTGTACTAAATCTGCCAGATGTCACTATCCGTGATCTCAGCAGTGATTGCACTCTATATAAGGAGTGTCAACCTAATTGTAATCGGTGAATAATTGAGCAGAAACATTTGATATTATTGAAACATTCCTTTTCACAGAATATATTCTCTCGTTACAACCGTATTTGTTCTTAATGCATACGAATATCAAATTCTTGCTATAATTGTCTAATCTTGTTCTTATTCCGCTGCGTTACACTCTAATCCATCAAACTTGAGATTACTGATCCGGTCAATGAGTTTACTTCTTTATTTCCTGAAAACGTATATTTATAATTTGGTTTATCAAAAATTTTATTTTTGGCTTCTTGTCACAAAAATTACTTGGTAAGTGATCTTCTCTTAAAAGTTTTAAATTTGGACCTTTTTAGCAAAGTCAAATGCATTACTCCTATCCCCACACTTAAAATTCACATTGTCCTCAATGTGATTAATATAAGCAAGATCAAGAAAGGGTAATGAAATAATTCCCCTAAAAATGATGAAATTTTCAGTTGTGTTTGGTTGGCCTCGTGTTGTTAGAATCCTCGGTATCACCTGAAATGTCACCAATTTATTAAAAGCGTTAAAGTCCTATACACACAAAATAAAAGCAAAACGACATAAATTAAAAGATAGATTGGCAGAAAACAACTGTGTCGGGTCCCTGAAAATGATACGGTTTTCAAGGGCTTTGTGGAGGAATATCCCCCCACTCATGTTACATTCGATTCCTGATGTATGTGACATCGTTACTGAGGTAATCGACTCGGGAGTGCAGACTTTCGACTCAGTTGAAGGCTTGTTGGGCATATTCAAATGATCTCCTTGCATGGTTACTGGTTGTTTGTATTGATTCGTAAAGGTCTAACATGGTCGGGAATTCCCTTGTACGTGAACTTGAAGATCCAGCTCCGGCTCCTTCCGGCTGTATTGGCATGTCGAGATCCATAATTATTTCTTCGGGTCCGTCGGATCCCAAATTTGTCCCTTCTTATCCATGAATCTTGGCTGCCCATTGGGTAGGCTTGTCACCATGTACATACTTGTGCAAATGCTCAAGTCTAACAGTCCCGACATCACTCCTTCAGTTCCCTCAGTGTTATAACCATAGCTTTCGTATAAGTTCAAAATCCAGCTTCCTCCAAACATAGGTGTTGGAGCACTTGCAATTGCAGTCCTGGCAAAAAGATTACAAAACAAATACCCAATATTATATGGCAACTGATTAACCATACAATATAAAATGAATAAGTCCTTTAAGTTGACAACTCCCTCGCTTTGACCACGAGCTATTATGGAATGACTAAGTAACCGATGAATGTATCACAGCAGTGGGTCTCGTATCTGACTGCTTTTTGTTTTACTCGAGTTGAACCCTCCAGTTCCAATCCGCTCCCAAATTGCTTTCCTCAGTGCACCACTTTCCGCGTCTTTACTTTCCTCGTTCGAGAAAGTATGGTATGCCGGCATTCCAGATATTGCTTCCTCCTCCATTTCCTGTTCTGTGTAGATCCCGAGATAGACACCAAACAAGGCAATGGATGTTTTGTGCCATGCCTAGAAAGTCTGAATGAAACTGCATTATTATCCCAAGGATCAGAGTCTTTCATGCTAAATTTGAAAGATGCTAAAAATCAAGAGTTAGTTCATAAACGGAAGTCTATTTTGTGAGAATAAACGCTTCCATAGGACACTCAAATGTATTGTATCTTTCTAGTTGTCCGACTGCCACTAGTGTTTCTTCATCTGCTTGTAAATGGGGTCTTTCGACCCTTTCTAGCAGCCTTTGAAGTCTCTCATGGCACCATCTCTCACGGCTTGCTTCAAAATGTAAGTAGAGATGATTCATGATCCTGAAATTTCAAAAATATGTTAATCTATACAAAACCAATTTCTTGAGCAGTTTCATGATGTTAGTGAAAATCATGTGTTTTCAAGACATAACATCATAATGATTCAACTCATGATCAAAAATGGTTTAAAAGTTTATCATCGAAGGAAAAATTTTGAACATGGGGGTGCGTTTTGTGAATGTGGGGGTGTGGTAAACATGGTAAGGCATGAAATCTTGACTCGAGCACGCGTGGTTATGTTTGTAAATCGTTGACTAAGCATGGGTTTAACGTTTCTTGCTTAAAAAAAATCAAAGATTGTACATTGAATGTACTAATTATTTGTTAATAATTCAAGATACCCAAAAATATATTTTATGTTTAATACCACTTGGGAACTCTTGAACATGATTAACAAATATTTCACCATAAATTATGAAGATAGTCTTGATAATGATAAAAGAAAACAAACTAATTAGGTAACTAAACAAACTAATAACTAACGAAACATACTAATTACACTAATCTACTTACAAGAATAAACATGAACAAGTAGGTTGAAAGTATTCATCATTCCATGAAACATTTAAGAAAGTCTTTACATATAACTGCTAGGATATTGGTTGTTTAGAGACCTAAGCACCTAGCTACATGTAAATGACTTTCATAATCAAAGAATTAGTACACTAACCTTTTGTTCAAACACACTTGAAAGAACTCTTGAAAAGATGAAAGAAAATGGAAAAACAAGATGAAAATGAGAGTGGATACGACTTTGCAGGCAATTGAGGTCGGTATTTATCATGCAAGTTGAGGAGGAACAAGACAAAAGGCTGATAATGTCAGCTTGTGTCATTTTTTGTCGAACACGGGGGCGTGCCTACTTGAGCACAGGGTCGTGTTTTCAAGTGTTGTTTGGTGGCTTCAGTCTTTTGTTGTTCTGTTTTTCAGTTTTGCGCGTTATGTAATATTTCCGGTTAAGTTTTACCACTTTCAAATCATCAAAAAAAATAAGAAATTAGTACTAGAGTAAAAAACACAAGCCAAAATGAAAATTACATTTCCTAAGGTCCTACGATTACATAATACGTTAAAAGCCGAGAATCTGAAACAGCAAAACTAGACTCTTTAACGCGCAACAGCGCACTTAGCACATCACGAAATGCTTCTAAACAAAACCTCCACACATTTCGTGTGGAGGGTTCAGGATGGGATAGTGAGAGGTGCGGTTGCTCAATTCCACAAGCTGCCGGTTAATGGAAATGAGTTCCTCGCTCATCTGTTGAACTTTTTGGATAAGTTCAGCTAAGCGTTGGGATGCAGTGAGGTTCATTTCAGTCAGTTGTTTGATCAGTTCATGCAGCTTGAAAAAATATTCTTGAGTCGTTGGTTCTCGTGTTTCAGAACTTGGTTTCTTCACAGGATTCCAGTTTGAACTTCCGTGACTTGATTCTTTCATTTTTCAGATGTTTATATTCAGAATTGAGTGTGATGAAAGAATGGAAAAGTGTGGTATTTATATACAGGTCGTGGAAAGTGAACACGGGGGCGTGCTTGGCTAGGCACGACCCCGTGCTTGTCAGAACTCGTCTTAAATTCCACCTGCAACGTTCCAAAGTCGTCAGCGGAGATCGTGGAAAGAAATTTGTCAGAGACATGGGGGCGTGCTTGATGAGGCACGGCCCCGTGCTTGTGCTTGTGGGATCCTAAAAAACAAGAAAATTTTATGTACAGGTGCCGCGTTTAAGTTTCAGGTCTTCGGCACGACCCTTCCCCACACTTAGTTTTCGTCGGGGCGGAGGTGTAATTCCTCCAAGGGACTTTTGGTTGGTCCATCATTATACGGTTTCAAACGATGACCATTTATTTTGAAACTTAAACCTTCATGGTTATAAATTTCAATGGCACCATTCAGAAACACGTTTTTGATCGTATAAGGTCCAGACCAACGTAACTTCAGTTTTCCAGAAAACAAACATAAACGAGAGTTACACAATAAGGCACATTATCCCACATAAAATCGTTTTGTGTTCTTCAATCAAGTGTCATGGAATTTCCTTGTCTTTTCTTTGTAAACCCTAGCGTTTTCGTACGCTTGTTCTCTCAATTCCTCTAATTCGTGGATTTGTAGGAATCGATTCTTTCCTGCAAGGTCTTGGTCTAGTTTTGTTGCTTTAAGTGCCCAAAAAGCCTTGTTCTCTAGTTCCACAGGTAGATGACACGACTTCCCATAAATTAGTTTAAACGGTGTTGTGCCGATGGGCGTCTTATAGGCTGTTCGAAAAGCCCATAATGCATCATCTAACTTGATAGACCAGTCCTTGTGATTTTGACCTACAGTTTTCTCAAGTATTCGTTTGATGCCTCGGTTAGTGACTTCAGCTTGCCCATTCGCTTGTGGATGGTAAGCAGTTGTAAAGCGATGGTGAACTCCATGACGTGCCATTGCTCGTTCGAGCTTATTGTTACAGAAATAGGTCCTCGTCACTAATTAGAGCTTTGGGGGCACCGAAGAGAAAATAGTTAATGTTTCTAGCATCATTAGTAGGCAGGGCTTGAGCTTCACCCATTTTGAAATGTAATCAACTGCTACCAAGATGTAACGATTGCCAAATGACACCGGGAATGGTCCCATGAAATCAATACCCCATACAACTCGCATACTTGAACTGGTTTCTGAGGCATCTCATCCCGTGTAGAGATATTGGTTGCTCTTTGACATGCATCACATGTACGTACCATGGTGTGAGCATCTTTGAAGATCGTGGGCCAGTAAAATCCAGAGTCAAACACATTCTTTGCTGTTAAGGTTGCTCCATGGTGTCCTCCGGTAGGTCCTTCATGACAGTGCCTTAGAATTTGTTCTGTTTCTCTTCCATATACGCATCTTTGAATGAGTTGGTCTACACCGATTCTGAATAGATACAGGTATTCCCCATAGTAATGTTTGATATTAGTAAAGAATTTCTTCTTTTGCTGATAAGTCATTCCTTTGAGAAGGATTCCGCTTGCTAAGTAATTTGCAAAATCGGCAAACCAAGGATGTTCGTCGATTGAGGATTGAACGTGCATAAGGAATTCGTGAGGAAAGTTGTCGTTTATTATGGCTTCCTCAGTTTGTGAAGGATTTGAATCCTCAAGACGCGAGAGATGATCAGCTGCTAGATTTTCTGCTCCCTTCTTATCACGAATTTCGATGTCAAATTCTTGAAGCAGAAGGATCCAACGAATCAATCTTGGCTTTGCATCTTGTTTGTTGAACAAATAACGAAGGGCTGCATGATCGGTGTAAACAATTGTTTTCGAAAGGATGAGATACGAGCGGAACTTGTCAAATGCGAAAACTACCGCAAGAAGTTCTTTTTCGGTGGTGGTGTAGTTTTCATGTGCGCCGTTTAGGGTTTTGCTCGCATAATGAATTGGGTGGAATTGCTTGTCTTTCCTTTGTCCTATATGGCTCCTACCGCGAAATCGTTTGCGTCGCACATGAGTTTAAATGGTAGCGTCCAATCTGGGGAAACCATGATTGGAGCGGTTACCAGCCTCTCTTTAAGCAATTTGAATGCATTAACGCATTCGTCAGAAAATACGAATTGAGGGTCTTTCTCGAGAAGTTGAGTCTTTGGTCGAGCGATTTTTGAGAAATCTTTGATGAAACGACGGTAGAATCCTTAATGACCTAGGAAACTTCTGATATCTTTCACGGTTGTGGGGTATGGAAGTTTAGAAATAGTGTCACTTTGGCTTGATCGACTTCAAGCCCTGCTCGAGAGATTTTGTGTCCTAACACTATTCCTTCCGTAACCATGAAGTGGCACTTTTCCCAGTTTAAAAAAAGGATAGAATCTTCACATCTAACCATCATTTTTTCTAGATTTTCAAGACATTGCTCAAATGCGTTTCCAAAGATGGAGAAATCCTCCATGAAAACTTCCATTGAGTGTTCAATCATCTCATGAAAAACTACTACCATGCATCTTTGAAATGTAGCAGGAGCATTACACAATCCAAAGGGCGTTCGCCGATAAGAAAATATGCCATATGGGCAGGTGAATGTCGTCTTCTCTTGATCTTTGGGAGCAATAGGGATTTGAAAATATCCTAAGAAACCATCTAGGAAACAATAGAACATTTTTTCAGATAATCGCTCAAGCATTTGGTCAATGAAAGGAAGAGGGAGGTGATCTTTCCTAATGGCATCATTGAGTTTTCGATAATCTATGCAAACTCTCCATCCGGTAACCGTACGAGTGGGAATAAGCTCATTCATCTCGTTACTTACAACAGTCATTCCTCCTTTCTTGGAACAACTTGGATGGGACTGACCCAAGGTGAATCAGAAATAGGGTAAATCAAACCGGCATCTACCAGTTTGATTACTTCTTTCTTCACCACCTCTTGCATGCTCGGGTTTAAAACTCTTTGAGGTTGAATAACGGATTTGAAGTTCTCCTCATCAATATTTTATGAGTGCAAAAGGATGGATTGATTCCCTTGATGTCCATGATTTTCCATGCAATTGCTCGTTTGTGTGCCTTGAGTACATTAAGCAACTTGTTCTTCTTATCTATTGATAAGGCGGATGAGATTATGACAGGAAGTTGAGTTGTGTTTTCAAGAAAAGTGTATTCGAGATGAGATGGAAGTTCTTGAGCTCTAAAATTGGAGGGTCTTCTATAAAAGGTTTGGCTTTTGGTTCTAGGTCTTGCTCAATGATCTCAAATGCTTCTTAATGAAATGATGTTTCATCAACTTCAAGCTCTTGAATGATTTGGTTCTCACAAATGGGTTCGGTGATTTGGACTTCTATTAGTTGAGTGTTGCGCTTCATTTTGAAGAGTTTTCTCCAATGACAACTTATGATCGAATCACAAGCATCAACGTAATAGAGTGAGTCATCATGATGTTGAGGGTGTTTCATGGATTGGCCTATATCGAAAGTTACTTCCTCCTCGTCTACTCTAAGCGTGAGTTTGCCTGTACAAACATCAATGAGAGCTCAAGCAGTCGCTAAGAAAGGTCGACCTAGGATAAGTGGAACCTTTTTGTCTTCATCATGTCAAGGATCACAAAATCAACAGGATATACGAATTTGTCAATTTTAACTAAGAGATTTTCAATGATGCCCCTCGGATATTTGACAGAACGGTCAGCTAATTGGATGCTCATACGGGTAGGTCTAGGTTCACCTAGGTTTAATTTTTCGAAAACTGCATAAGGAATAAGGTTCATGCTTGCACCTAAATCAGCTAACGCATTACTGACAGAAAGATTTCCTATTAGGCAAGGTATGGTGAAACTTCCTGGATCAGTCATCTTTTGAGGTAGTTTGTTTTGAAGAACTACGGAGCATTCCTCATTCAAAACTACGTGTGATAACTCTTCCAGTTTCTTTTTGTTTGACAAGACACCTTTTAGAAACTTAGCATAGTTTGGCATTTGTGCTAAGGCCTCCACCAAGGGTAGATTGATGTGGAGTTGCTTGAACAACCCAAGGAATTTTCCATATTGTGCCTCCATTCTTTGTTGTCTCAAACGTCATGGATATGGAGGTGGTGGAACATAAGGTGTGTGGAATGTATTTCTTGGCTGGTTCTTCAATAACAACAGGTTGCTTTTGCTTATCACTCGCATTACTTGGAGTTTCGATTTCTACCTCTTCAAGGATGGGTTGTAATGCGGGTGCATCACCTTGAGTGGTTTTACCACACCTGGTGGTGATGGCTTTGACTTGAGCATTACGATTTGTTATAGTGTTGCTAGGCAAAGCTCCTTGAGGTCTTTCAGATAGCTATTGTGCTATTTGACCTACTTGGTGTTCTATGGTTTGCAATGATACTTTGTTGCTTTTGATGTCAGCTTCATTTCTTTGGAACCTCTCCTCATTTCTTCGATCAGATTTCCGATGTACTCATCTTATGGCTTGTGTGGTTAACAACAACTGTGCAATAAGTCTTCCATTGATGATGCTCCACAGTCTTGGTTACTACTGCTTGGACCTTGGTCTGGTGGTTTCTGTTGTTGGTAAGGTGGCCTTTGGTTGAATCCAGATGATCTTTGGTTACTACCAGCATCTCTGTAACTCGAGTTGCTTCTCCAATTTGAGTTGTTGTTGTATGAGTTGCTTGGGCCTCCTACGTAGTCAACATCTTCAACCATCATAATGCCTTTTGGGCATTCGTTGATCTTGTGTGAATTTCCACATGTGTTGCATCGTGTTGGAGTGTTTCTTAGCTCGCTTTGCAATTGTTTGAATATTTTGGTTAGAGCTTCTAATTGGGCTGCAATTAGGGTTTCAGAGTCTACTTGATGAATACCTTTAGAACTAGGTTTGGTTCTTAAGGGATTGTAAGCAAAGCTCTTCTTAGCTGCTCTTTCTAAGGCTTTGTATGCTTCTGTTGGCGTGACACTTCCAAAATCTCCTCCCGCACTTTGGTCTACCGCTTGCTTGTGGGCTCCGCTGATTGGTTCGTAAAAGGTTTGACACTGCAGCCACAGATCAAGTCCGTGATGTGGGCATCTCCGAAGGAGACTTTTATATCTCTCCCATGCTGCATGTAATGATTCGTCGTCATCCTGGCGAAAACTTGTGATGTTGCTTCTTAGTTTGGCAGTGCGATTGGGTGGAAAGTATTTCAAAAGGAATTGTTCAGCCATTTCCGCCCATGTGGTGATGGAACCAAGCGGAAGTGAATCAAGCCAATCGATGGCTCGGCCTCGAAGTGAAAATGGAAAAAGTCTTAGTCGAATGGCGTTGTCTGAACAGTTATTGATTTTGAAGGTTGCACAGATACGAAGGCATCATGATATGTGAGCATTAGGATCTTCGTCTTGTAACCCATGGAACTGAACAGAGTTTTCTACGAGTTGGATAATACTAGACTTAATCTCAAAATTGTTGGCCGCTATTGCTGGTTGGACAACACTAGACTCATAACCATCTATTGTAGGTGTGGCATAGTGTGTCATCTTCATTTCCCCGTCTTGGTTAGCCATGTCTTCTTCGGATGGTGTATCCTCCAAAATGTCTTCTTCAATAACTGGTGATGTTTGTCGTGATCGTTTGCGCAATCTTTGACGGAAAAGTCGTTTGGGTTCCGGAAGAGGCGGAACAAGTTCAGAACTAGACGAGTGGACATACACTAACTTAATGAAGCATAAACTAACTAAGGCTAAAATGAAACAGGCAAAGTAACTAAACTAACTAGAGCAAACTACCTAAAAATAAAATGAAGTTTAAACAAAAATATATTAACAAGTTATATACAAGATAGTCAAAAATTTAGTTTGTCTTTCAAACTGCCGTGTGTCCCCGGCAACAGCGCTAAAAACTTGATGGTGCGGATAGTATATATATTTTGATAAAGATTTTACTCACATATTAAGTTTTAATTGGTTATTACTAATACTAAACCACACCACAAAAGGCACTATACCTGTCATGTGGTAATATAGTGTTGGTAAGAACCGAGTATCAATCCTAGACACACATAGCCTACTCAACAAACTTGATGTTTGACTATCAGATTTGGTTTTTGTTAAAGAAAATGATAATTTTATAGAAAGATTTTTAGGATTTAAAAATAAATAATAATAATAATAATAATATAATATAGAAAGAAAGTAAAATAAGATTTGAAGCGTTTGGATTTAAAACCAGGAAATAAAAGTTATCATCCTAATTAGATTCCACTTATGTAACCGTGATGAATTGGTGGTGTGATTTAAAGATATGGATTAATGCAACTATGTTAATGTTTATAAAGATAAGCTGGCGCGATTTCTCGACTATCCTGCTGCCGTAGTGACTTGATCCTGTCACGCTGAGTTTTAGTGGTCAGATCAAAGCCCTAGTAATGTAGGTAAATCTTTTGTGACCTATTTGACATACGATTTCTGAAAACATAACTTAATGTCAAAAAGAGAGTTGATCAGGTTCCTTCCTAACATACCATTAATTTTAGAAAACTGTAACAATTACTGAAGTTTCTGAACAAATAAAAGGGAACCCGCAAATGATCAGAAAGTTAAAGTGATATGATTTCTAATAACCATTTCTAGTTCATTAGCCATGGATTTATTATTAAGACCGGTTTCGCGAATGAAAGTTAATCACACGGTTTTTCAACTTTGTATGACGATCACAATCACAAACCATAAATTTATAACTTCCTGTTCAAATGTAGATGATATCCATCAATAGTTTTCCCAAGACCACCATAACATTAACATAAGATTTATCACACCATTAGTTCATCACAAATTAGACAAGTTTCATCCGATTAGGATGATAAAAAGAGTTTAGCTCATAATGAGCTTGAACATAATAACAGATAACAAATAAGATAGATATGTAATCATCGGTGAAATTGAACAATCAAACCGATAATCCATAATGGATGGTGTTTAGACGATTCCGACCTTCTTCCAAATGTTGTATGCACCTCCCGAGCCTCCAAATGATCTTGAAGTCTTGATTCCCAAGAGAGTTCTACAGAGTAACTCTCCCACCAAAGCTTGCCAAAAGTGGTGAACTTAGGCTTCTATTTATAGGCTTTCTGGAGTGTTTAAGCACGACCCCATGCCTAAAAGGCACGGCCTCGTGCTAGTACAATGCTTACTAAAGTTGGTCGGCTCGTACATGCAGGTTGTGTCGGGCACGGCCCCGTGCTAAATGGGGCACGACCCCGTGTTGGTGGTGGGGCAAGGCCCCGTGCCTAAAAGGCACGGCCCCATGTTTACTTTTAGGGAACAATACTTTTTGTCCTGTCAGATGTCCAAACACGGGGGTGTGTTTCTGGCAAAGCATGGAGCGTGCTTAAAGAGGCATGACCCCATGCTTGGACTACAAAGCTCAGATTACTTCAATTTCTTGCTAAATATGCTTCTTTTGTCCAACTTGCCCTTTTAAACACCTGGAAACACAATTTAATACTTTTAAGTACATTTTCATCATTTTAAGAAGATATTAAGGAATAATTGATGTGCTTTTGATAGGATTTTTATGTATAATTTGGAGCACATCAATTAGCTTCAGGTATGATATACTGGGTGCCAGATGACCCTGATGTTTGGGACCCTGAATAGAAGTTTGTGCTGGAACTACTGAGCTTAAGACGAAGGCAGTCTGCAGTGGTGCTCCAGATGTCTTGACCTGAGGAGGTGCATTGTAGAGTGCAGGATTCTGGTCATAGTTAGCCTTTTGTGCTATGTACTTCATCCTAAGCTCTTCTTCTCTCAGTTTTAGAATGAAGTCATATATATCTAACTTGTAGAGCATCCCATTCTGTCTGAGATTTGAAACAAAAGAAGCCCATTTCTCCGGTAATCCATCAGCAAAGTTGGATACCTTATCCTCCATTGAGGTAGTTATTCCATGAGTGTGCATCTCACTCATCAAGTGGTAGAATCTATCAATCACATCATCCAGGCCTTCCTTTCCCATTAAAGAGAAGTTGTCAAACTCCTTCTTCAAAGTTTTGGCCTTAATGGCCTTGAGTGAGGCATTTCTGTCATACCTCTTCTCCAACGCATCCTATAGTTTCTTTGCTTGAGTGTATTCCGAATACTGATGGAATATATCCTTTGGAATAGCCTGAGTGAGCAAAGCATAGACTTTCTTCTCAGCATTGTGTTTTACGTTTAGTGCATCAGACATGCCACTTAGTGTAAGTTTGACTCCGTCAGCTCCTACTGGCATGTTGTACCCCGACTCTATTGCCTCCCACAGATTTGTATCTACTCCATTTAAGTAGATTTTGAAACGTTGCTTCCATTGTGGGTAGTCGTCTAACGTGATAAGCTTAGGGGTTTATTATGAATTCCCACTTCGTTCTCCAACAGCAGTAGATTCCGAATACGAGTATCTCTACTTGCTGTGTATGCTGCAAACTGGTCCTCCATTTCACTTAACTTTAATTTTTTAACAAATCCTTATGTGTGCGAATGAAGGTATGTGATTGGACTTATTCGGGCGATTGAACTAGGCGAATGGTTCAATCATGCGACTGAACAAATGCGGATGAGTCAGTCGGCCGAATGAACTAATGCGGTTGAACTGTCCGAATAGGGTTCTCAATCGTACGAATGAGTGTACGAATGAGTCCAATCGTGCGGTTGGAGAATGCGAATAAACTCAGTCGTGTGATTGAGCCAATCTTGCGACTGAACATGCTGAAGTTTGATAATTCGTAGGTTAAACGTGTTTTGGCCTTAAAAACTCGAATTTTCACAAACCCTAATCGCTGTATGCTGGAAAAAACTAAACTTTATGGTCGGGAAACGTTAAAACTCCGTTTGACACAAAAGATTGCGTTTTAGTGAACAACACAACTTTTGTATAAAAACGATTGAATCAACACGTAATCAAAAGCCAAAGCTCTGATACCACTTGTTAGGATCTGGTATTTAAACGAAATACCTACCGATTAACGTGTAACCAACCCAAATAGTGCAGAATCATATTTGATTGGCAATCCAATAGTGAGAACGCATGTAAAAACAATAATGTATTGAATCTAACGTCAAGAATCGATTAAGAATCGATCTAATGCGATCTATGAACTTGGAGTATAATCTTAGAGGTCTCTGGACGGCTAGGGTATGTCTGGAGTCGAAGTGTGTGTCATTTTTCTTATGTTTTTCCACGAATTAGGTGGTATTTATAGGTTAGGTTACTCATTCGTGCGACTGAACCATTTGCATGGTTCATTCGTGCGATTGAGCCATGCAGTTGATCCATTCGCATGACTGAGTTTTCAGTCGTGCGACTGAGTCAATCGCATGAAGTTGTTCAGGCGTATGGACTATTTAGGTGCATGGACACTCAGTCGTATGGCCATTCGGACGCATGACCACTGTTGGGGCGCATGGTCCGGTCAGACGCATGAGAACTTCACATAACCCTAGTCAATATACGCTACAAAACTCATTAATGAAATATTAAACATTATAAATCACAATCAAACATTCTCATTTCATTAAGTACCCAAACATAACATAAATGTAAGACATTCAAGACATATTACATTAAGATCCAAATCTAGGTACATATGTATCAACAGTTGTGATGGGACTACAACGGTGGCGATGAGTGGCTACTGTGGTGGTGATGGGGGGCTGCAATTGAAATGGGTGCATCTGAATCTATACAAGTAGCCGAAGACGACAATGAAGAAATCGAAGCAGAAGATCGGAACAATCACGACCACAATGATGATTCGAGAACATTAATGGCGGAAGATGATAATTTGATGAAGAAAGTGGTGAAGCAGGAGCCGGAGCTGTTACCTTGTCACGCATCGGCGTTGCCATTGTCTTCTCAGTCGTCATCGTTCGGGACGTCATGGCTGCCGCCGTCGATCAAGGTGTGGGACCCCTGCAATGTTCTGTCGTCGCCGCTGCAGTTTAGCCGGAGGTGATGGTGATAGGGGCTGTGGAGGTGGTGATGGGGGCTGCGGTGATGGTGTTGAGGGGCTGCGATGGTGGTGGTGATGGGGGCTGCGGTGGTGGTGATAATAGGGGTTGCGGTGGTAGTGATGTGGGGCTACGGTGGTGGTGATGAGGGGCTGCGGTGGTAGTGGTGATAGGGGCTGCGGTGGTGATGGTGATGGTGATGGGGTTGGGGAGGTGGTTGTTGGGCTATGGTGGTGGTGATGGGGATGCGATGGTGGTGATGGGGTTGCGGTGGTGGTGATGGGGCTGCGGTGGTGGTGATGGGGTTGCGGTGGTGGTGATGAGGTCTGTGAAAGTGATGATGGTTAGTTGTCATGGTGGTGATAAAAGGTAGTTTAGTCTTTTTAACAATATTTTTAATAGGAAAACTAACGGTGTTAATCATTTGTACTCAAATGGAAATAAAAATAAAACAACATATACTCAAATAAAGATAACATGAAACGTTGGGAGTCGGATGACAATTTTGAAACCATGGGGATGCAAATAGTTAAAATGAACAAACGTCAGGGATGCAAATGATAATTTACTCTATATTTTAAGAGGCTAGTTACTATAAAAATTAAAAAAATAAAATGCTCGATTTTGTGATGTAATTTATAAAAAATTATAATAATTTCGTATAAAAATGTTATATGAGTTTAAAAACTATTAGAAATTTAAAAAAGTCAACAATTGTAAGCTATTCAAATCTACCCCTTGAGGTCTCTTCCTTACGTGATTATTACATCTTTCATCTGAAACATTTATCGCTTTTAACAATGGTTGGTATTACATTGGATACTTCGTACGAATTGTATACTTTGTATAATAAACTTACTCTATATTCTAATACTAATACTAAAAAAATCACACAAAATAATATATAAGATATTTTAATTTATTTGTAATTATCTATTTCCCTTTTCCTTGAAGTATGCCTCCATCCCTTGATTCTTGAATTCTGTCCCGTTGTCTGAGCGTATTTGTCTAACTTTTAGCTTGTAGAGAGATTCCAGTGTGGTTACTAATTCCTTGAATGTCTCCAAAGTTTCTGATTTGGATTTCAGAAACATTACCCAAGTGAACCTTGAGTAGTCATCAATGACCACAAAACAGTACACGTCGCCTGCAATGCTCCTTGTACTCACTGGACCAAACAGATCCATGTGAAGAAGCTCAAGAGAAAGTTCTATTGAATGAACTTTCTTTTCCTTATGAGACTTCTTTGTCTGTTTGCCTTTCTTGCACGCTACAGAAAAATCAGGAAGTTGGAAGTTCTTGACATTTACTACTCTCACTAAATCCTTCTGAATCAAATGATTCATCTTCCTTTGACTAATGTGTCCCATTCTCCGATGCCAGGAGATTGAATCTTTCTCAGTAGCTTTAGATAAAAAACACTGAACCTCATGATCCGTTGTAGCAGCTGTTGACAGATCCAATACATAAAGGTCTTTATATCTTGAAGCAGTCATCAGAACTTGGTCCTCTGGGATCATATATTCTTTCTTCAGCACGTAACACTTCTGGTTATCGAAGATGACTTTAAATCCTTTATCACAGATTTGGGAAACAGAAAGTAAGTTGTTCTGAAGTTGTTGAACGTAGTTCACCTTATCAAACTTAACTTTCTGATTTCCCACTTCTCCCTGAGCTGTGATATAGCCTCCTTTGTTTCCTGCAAAGGAAACATGCCCTCCTTTTATTTGTTTGACGTTAGATAACAGGGCTCTATTTCCTATCATGTGCCTGGATGCTCCGCTGTCTATAATCCACGTGTTAGTCTCAGCACTGTATCGAACACCCTGCACATACAAAGTAAATGAATTAGTTTAGGTTAGGAACCCAAGCTTTGACTTTCTTGGGTTTCCCAGAGGCATTACACATCATAAACTCCACCCATTGACCCTTAGAGGGTGAGGGTAGCTCAAGTTCCTTCTTGTTATCAGTATTAGATACGTAGGTTGACTTTTCTTTCCATAAGCCAGATTTGTGCAATGCCTGTTTATGATAAACAGTCGTTTGGCTTGCAAGTTGGACTTTAGGTTCACTAGCTCTTCTAGGTGGAGTTAAAGAGCTCCTCTTAGAAGACTTAGGTTTTGAGTCCTGAAGTTTGATCTTCTTCCTAGGTGTCTGATAAAAATTACAGTAGGAAGCAATGTGTCCATATTCTCCACAGTTGTAGCACGCTCTGCTATCAACTTTATGATTAAACTTTCTTTGTGGAGAGGTGCGTGACACTCTAGTAACATCAATCACTTTAGGTTTTGAATCTTGTATGTTTGATGTTTTCTCTGATTTAACAAAATTTATTGTTTTAACCTGTTTAACATGTTCCAATTTTTGGTTAACAGGTTTTTGACTTGAAGCATGTGAGAAAGTAACATTTGAAGTCCTTTTTGGTTCTGATTTGACTTTGTTAGAACTTGACTTTACGTTAACCTTGTCAAACTTCTTTTCCAGATTAACACAAGGCAATTTTCCCTTTGCCTTTGAAGTGGTCTCCTTTTGTTTGTTTCCAGTGTCAATAGATGAACATTGGGAATCTGGATCACTTACAAGAGGAGTAGTCACTACATGATCCTTGATGGGATTACTACTTAAAGGTCTAGACTTAGTGTTCATCAAGGTCTCAGGTGGTGGCGGAACCACTTTATAACCCATTCCCTCCCCGTTGTTCCTTTCTTTTACTAAGTGTTGGACTATGTGCGACGAACTAGTCCAACTATGCAGTTTTTGTTTTAGTGAATGACTTCTACTTCTAGAACTGCCTTTTGTTTCTTAGTGTCTTCTAGGAAGTTTAGATAGTACCTAATGTCATTTGCTTGGTTAAAAGCCACTACTTCGGTTTCCCTAAGTTGTTTAGTCAATAGGTCTATCTTTTCTTTATAACTATGCTCATTTTGTTTTAGTACTCTATTAGCCTCAGTGCATAGACGTAAATCTTTTACTAAGTTATCATTATGATCTAATAACCTAGCAAATTTTTCATCTATGCTATTCCTAAAAGTATCACAATCAGAACAAGCATCATTATTAAAAATTTGGTCAGTGGTACTTACCTGAGTTGGTTCAGAAGAGTTAGCCATCAGTGCAGCATCAGATGTTTCTGGTTCTGGTGATTCTGAATTTTCTGTCTCTGACGTGGAAACTTCCTCATTGGTTTGTAACTGACCTCGGCTGCAGTTGTTTCTTCACTATGTGACATTGCTATCTCAACTGCTAGATCACTTTCACTCGCAGAATCATCATCAATATCCTCAACACTGGCAATGTTAGATTCTCCTGGTGAGACAAACCTAAAACTCCAATCCTGTCCTTCATCATCATGAGCAGTTAAGGCTTTTGGATCCTTGTTTGATGAAGTAGAACTAGAGGCTTGCTTGTCTTGGCGAGTAAAGGATGAAAACGGGTTCCCATTCCCCGTCTTCTTTGGCTTGATACATTCTCTTTTGAAGTGCCCCTTCTCACCAGAGTTAAAGCAGGTCACTTTACTCTTGTCGAAGCCAAAGGTGGTATCCTTAGTAGCAACCAAGTTCTGTCCAGTCTTTTTCACAAATTTCTTCGCCCTCCGGACAGCACTTGCTAAGGCCCACATTATATCCATTCTCTCAAGCTCCATCTCATCCACCTGCTCGTAGTCCTCATCTGCCAGATGGCAGTTTCCAATCTTCGTGGCAACAAGTCCATCATATGAATGAACCACTGCTGCCAAAAGATCCATATGCTCTCGAGCTACTTCCACGGTCACATTACCGAGGTTCTCGATCTTCAGTTTGGTAGCGTTTGCTTCTGATTCAATATAATGGGTACATGATGACCCAGACGTGTCTGATCTAGAAGGAGAAGCATGTGAAGGACCTGACGAGCTAGACACAAAAGCAGTCTGGAGTGGTGCTCCAGATGTCTTAGCTTGAGGCGTGGCGTTGTATAAAGCTGGATTTTGTGTGTACGAAGAGTTCTGAGCTCTATACTTCATCCTTAGTGCTTCTTCTCGCAACTTAAGGATGAAGTCATTTATATCCAGCTTTACAAGTATTCCATTCTGTCTCAGGTTAGACACGAATGTAGCCCACTTATCAGGCAATCCGTCTGCGAAGTTGCTTACCTTCTCTTCCATGGAAGTAGCCACTCCATGTGTATGCAATTCGCTCATCAAGTGGTAGAATCTGTCTATGACTTCGTCTAAACCTTCATTACCAATTGATGAGAAGTTATCGAATTCCTTCTTTAACTCCTTTGCCTTGATTGCCTTCAATGATGCATTCTCATCATATCTCTTCTCTAGCTCGTCCCACAGTTTCTTGGACTGCTTGTTCTCTGAATACTGGTGGAATATGTCTTTCGGGATAGACTGAGTGATCAAAGCATAAACTCTTTTCTCTGCATTGTACTTTACTTTCTGTGCGTCTGTCATCCCCCTTAATGTTAGCTTAACTCCATCAGCTCCCACCGGTGTACTATAACCAATCTCAATGGCTTCCCACAGATTAGGATCTACTCCATTAAGGTAGATCTCAAAACGTTGTTTCCAGTGGGGAAACTCATCTAAAGTCAAAAGCTTTGGTGGTTTATTGTGATTCCCCACCTCACTCTCAAGCAACAACAGGTTCTATATCCTTGAGTCCTTCCCAGCAGTAAAGGCTGACATCGGATCTTTCATGACTAATAAACTTATAATCTAATCAAACAAACTTTCACTGATGCGACTGAAGGATGCGAATGAGCTAATCGTGTGTATAAACTCTGCGATTAGTTCAATCGTGCGGATGAACTGGGCGACTGGTTCAGTCGTGCCAATGAATCTGGTGCGTATGAGCTATGCGAACGAACGGTTCAGTCGGCCGAATGAGGGTGCGACTATGTCCAATCGTGCGTATGGGCAATGCGAATGGAGTCCAGTCGTGCGAATGAGTCACTCGTGCGACTGAAGCTGCTGTTTTGCGAAAATTTCTAGGTTTGACGGTTTTCAGCCGTAAAGATTCGAAATTTCACAAGTTCTAATCGCCTAAGTCCGTAGAAACCAAACTTCGATGAGCAGGGAACTTCCAAGATCACTTTTGATGCCAAAGATTGCGTTTTTAGTGCAAAAACACAAACTTTTATGCAATCTTGATTGAATCAACACGTAATCAAGAGCCAATAGCTTTGATACCACTTGTTAGGACCTGGTATTTGACCGAAATACCTGGAGATTAACGTGTAAAACAGATCAAATAGTGCGGAATCCTATTTGATTGGCGATCCAATCAGTGAGAACACACGAAGAATCAATTAAGGATTGAAACTAATGTTAGAAATTGATTGGGAATCGATCTAATGTGTTCTGTGAACTTGGAGAACGAATAGGAAGGTTTCTGGACGGCTAGGGTACGTCTGGAATCGTAATTGATCGAGAGCCTTGTTTTTCATGAATTGAGTTGTATTTATAGGTTGGTATTATTCAATCGTGCGACTGAACCATTAGTCTGGTTCAGTCGTGCGATTGAACCATGCGGTTGATTTATTCGTACGACTGAGTGTTCAGTCGTGCGACTGAGCCAATCTTATATTACAATCGTGCGACTGATCCATTCTCCTGGTTCAGTCGCGCGACTGAGTCAATCGTGTGAAGTTATTCATGCGTATGGTTCATTCGCATGAGCCATTCGCATGAGAACTTCATTATGTTAAGTTTGAATGTATTAATTAATAAACATTATATGTAATCATTCAAGCAATTACTAACCTAATTAACCAATTCACTGTCGACACATTAATGAAACATTAAACATTATAACTAACAAACTATCAATATCATTTCATTAATCATACCAAACAAGATCTATTACATCACATATCATGATCTAGGGACATACATGTATCAATAAATTACAATATTGCCATTGAGAACTAGTGGTTGAGATTGTTTCTTAGTATTCTCACAAAAAAAACTAGTTCTCATTTGATCTCTCCCCTATATATATATACATATATATATATATATAATATATTATATATATATATATATATATATAATATATATATATATATATATATATATATATATATATATATATATATATATATATATAAGTATATATATGTATATACATATATATACATATATATATAAGTAATATATATATATGTATATACATATATATACATATATATATATATATATATTATATATATATATATATATACATGTAGGCTGGGTTTGAACTTGTGCTTCAAGTGTGGGAACATAGGGCATATGGCAAAGGATTGTCTGGCAGGAAAATGTTGTGGGGAAAGTGGTCATATGAGCAGAGATTGTAAGAAGTTGAGGGCTGAGGGTTCTGGGGTGAAGAAAACGGGAAGTGAAGGACCGAGGGCGAGCGCCAGGGCATTCACTATGACACAGGAGGAAGCTAGGACGGACCCCGACATTGTGTCTGGTACGTTTCTAGTGAAGCAAACTTTAGCTTCCGTGTTATTTGATTCTGGTGCTAGTAAAAGTTTTATTTATGCTACTTTCTGTGCTAAGCTGCCTGTTAGTAGTAGACGTGTTGATGCGCCCTTTGATGTAGAAACTGCCATAGGTAAGTCTACCAGGATTTCTGAGATGATAGAGAACTGTGATGTGGAATTAGAAGGTCATAAGTTTCCTGTTGGACCGTTCGTGATGACCTTGGTGGTTTTGATTTGGTTCTTGGGATGGATTGGTTGGCGGACTTCAAGGCGAACATTGTGTGTCGCAAGAATATGATTCGTTTGACAGCGCCTGACGGTAGTTCAGTGACGGTTTATGGTAATCGGGTTACTACGATTCCGAAAGTGATTTCGATGGCGGTGGCGGGAAAGTGTATGAGGCGTGGATGTAGTGCCTACTTGGCCCATGTAAAGGATGCGGATACGCCAACACCACAACTATCTGATGTACCAGTTGTGGGTGACTTTCCAGATGTATTCCCAGAAGACTTACCAGGAGTCCCACTTGAAAGATAGATCGAGTTTCAGATTGATCTGATACCGGGTGCCCAACCTGTTGCAAAGGCGCCGTATCGATTAGCTCCGACGGAGATGAAAGAGTTGATGGGTCAGTTGCAAGAGTTGCTTGATAAGGGGTTCATTAGACCGATTATCTCTCCTTGGGGTGCTCCGGTCCTGTTCATGAAGAAGAAAGACGGTAGTATGAGGATGTGTATTGACTACCGTGAGCTGAATAAATTGACGGTGAAGAACCGCTACCCCTTACCGAGAATTGATGATTTGTTCGATCAGCTTCAGGGTGCTAGTTGGCTTTCAAGGATAGATCTTAGATCGGGCTATCATCAGCTTAAAGTGAAGGAGCAAGATATCCCTAAAACAGCTTTTCACACGCGCTATGGTCATTACGAGTTTCTTGTCATGTCCTTTGGTTTGACCAACGCGCCAGCTGCTTTTATAGATCTAATGAACCGTGTGTGTCGGCCTATGTTGGATAAAGCAGTGATTGTGTTTATTGATGATATCTTGATTTATTTGAGGAGCGAGATTGAGCATGCCGGTCACA
This sequence comes from Flaveria trinervia, assembly GCA_025506515.1. NCBI lineage: Eukaryota > Viridiplantae > Streptophyta > Magnoliopsida > Asterales > Asteraceae > Flaveria > Flaveria trinervia. The sequence continues at coordinate 13,742,420 of CM046455.1, read as the reverse complement.
TTTGGGAGGTTCTGGAGACGCTAAGGAGGGAGAAGTTATATGCTAAATTCTCCAAGTGCGCGTTCTGGTTGCGCGAAGTTCAGTTCTTGGGTAATGTGGTGAATCCCGACGGGATTACGGTGGACCCGGCGAAAGTGGAGGCGGTTATGCAATGGAAGTCACCAAAGATGCCATCCGATATTCGTAATTTCTTGGGCTTGGTGGGTTACTATAGAAGATTTATCCAAGACTTCTCTAAGATTGCTTCTCCACTAACTAAGTTGACCCGAAAGGACGTAAAGTTCGTATGGGGTCAAGCTCAAGGGATGGAATTTGAAGAATTGAAGGTGAGGTTGACTCAAGCTCCTGTTTTGTCATTACCCGATGGGAGTGAAGATCTGGTGGTTTATTCTGATGCTTCCTAGTCGGGTTTGGGGTGCATGTTAATGTAGAGAGGAAAGGTTATAGCCTATGCGTCCCGACAGTTGAAGGTTCATGAGGTCAACTACCCTACTCATGACTTGGAGCTAGCAGCCGTGGTCTTTGCACTAAAGATTTGGAGGCACTATCTTTACGGTATGAAGTGCACCATCTTCACTGACCACAAGAGCTTGAAGTACTTCTTCGAGAAGAAGGATCTGAACATGAGGCAGAGACGGTGGTTGGAGCTTATAAAGGACTATGATTGTGAGATCCACTACCATCCAGGCAAGGCCAATGTGGTGGTTGATGCCTTAGCCGAAAAGAGAGGCCCGAACCGATTCAGGTGAAAGCTTATCAACTAATCATGAACTCTGATATGATGAAGCAAGTCAAGGAGTTTCAAGATGAAGCACTGAAAGAAGATCATCTTAACTATGAAAGAATGAGGGGTCTGGTTGGGGAATTGGTTGAAAACACACTCGGTGTTAGAACTCGATTCGGGAGAATGTGGATTCCTCGGTTTGGGGATCTACGGGTGAGGATTATGGACGAAGCTCATAAGGCTCGATACTCCATTCATCCTAGTGCCACAAAGATGTACCAAGACATGAAGAAGGATTATTGGCGGCCAGGTATGAAGCGTGACATGGTGGAGTACATGAGCAAGTGCCTTACTTGTTTGCAAGTGAAGGCGGAACATCAAAAGCCATTTGGGAAGATCCAACCTTTGGATATACCAGAATGGAAGTGGGAGCACATCACCATGGATTTCATTACGAAGCTACCATGTACTCCGAAAGGGTACGATGTCATATGGGTAATTGTGGACCGACTGACGAAGAGTGCTCACTTCCTACCGATTCGCGAGACATATTCAACTGAGAGGTTGGCTGATCTCTTCATCAAGGAGATTGTAACTCGTCATGGTGTGCCGGTGTCCATTGTGTCTGATCGTGACACCCGGTTTACATCTAAATTCTGGAAGAAATTCCACGACGCTATGGGGACGAGGTTACATATTAGTACGGCTTATCATCCCCAAACTGATAGTCAGTCAGAGAGGACCATTCAGACGTTGGAAGACATGCTTCGGGCATGTGTGATCGATTTTGGAGGAAGTTGGGATGACCACTTACCGTTAGCTGAATTCTCATACAACAATAGCTATCACGCCAGCATTGGCATGCCACCATACGAGATGCTATACGGTAGGAGATGCAGAACACCCGTTTGTTGGGCTGACATTGGTCAGAAAGAGTTGGGAGCCATCGAGGTAATCGAGGCTACGACTGAGAAGCTTAAGAAGATCAAAGCCTTCATGAAGGCAGCCAAAGATAGACAGAAGTTGTATGCCGATAAACGACGCAAACCGATTGAGTTCCAGGTGGGTGACCGGGTTATGTTAAAGGTCGCACCTTGGAAGGGTATTATTCGTTTCCGAAAGTGGGGCAAGTTGAGCCCAAGATACATAGGCCCTTTCCGAATCATTGCTTGGGTAGGAGAGGTGGCCTATAGATTGGAGTTACCCAATGAGTTAAGTGGCATTCACCCGACATTCCATGTATCTCATCTAAGGAAGTGCTTAGCTGATGAAGACATGATTGTTCCATTGGAGGATATCGAAGTAGACGAACGGCTCAATTATTTGGAGCAACCAGTGGCAATCATTGATCGAAAGGAAAAGAGGCTGAGGAATAAAGTGTTTCCCTCGTGCATGTATAGTGAAAGCAACGGAAGGGATCCGAGTCTACGTAGGAGACTAAAAAAGAGATGAAACAGCATTACCCACAATTCTTTGAGGAATAACATGTTTTGAGGACGAAACCTATTTAAGGGGGGTGAACTTGTAACACCCGGTTATTTTAAAGTCAAAGAAAAGAATGAATAAGTGAAAGAAGAGAAAGAAAAGAAATAAAACCCAAGTCTAGGGGTAAAAAGTGTCCAAAAGGACAAAATGTTTGAAAAGTGGGTGTAAAAGGTGGTATGGCCGCCCATACGTCACATGCACCTCTGATTTTCGGGTTTTAGAGAGAGAAAGAGCAGCAAGTTCTCGGTTTTGAAGGAAAAACAAGAAAGAATTCGAATTCAAGGTAAGAATTCATGCTTTTATGGTGTTCTTGACTGGTCTTATCCTCGGGTCTATGCTTATATGTGTTTGTATGTGTTCGGATATGTTTTTAGTGGGTCTCTAACGGTTGAATTCAAGTTGCAAACGAGTTTGGAGGAAGCCATACTCAAAAGTTGCAAAGGTGAGTTCTAGGACCCCTCTTTTACTAGTTTTTAACTGATTTTGGGGATGGAAATGCATGAACGTATGATTTTATTAAACTGGGTTCGGACCCGTATGCTTGAATGTGTGCATAATGATGTTATGATGTGATGTGTGACTATGTGCATGCTTGATGATGTATGATTGTGTTTCTGAGGCTTAGAGGGTAAGAATAAAGCTTAGAACATGATGAATGGTGTGTGGAAATTGAAAATGACGTTTTAGATCCACTTGTTAAGTTTTTAAATCTGCCTAAGTGTTTGGATGGAAATGCGGATGAGCAAGGTAATTCAATGCGGATGAAATGAGTCAATGCGGATGAGCATTTGATTAAGTATGGAAATGCGGATGAGCAAAGCAAGTCAATGCGGATGAAGTGAGTCAACGCGGATGAGCATTTGACTAAGTATGGAAATGCGGATGAGCAAAGTAAGTCAATGCGGATGAAGTAAGTCAATGCGGATGAGCATTTGACTAAGTACGGAAATGCGGATGAGCAAACTAAGTCAATGCGGATGAGCAAAGTAAGTCAATGCGGATGAAGTGAGTCAATGCAGATGAGCATTTGACTAAGTATGGAAATGCGGATGAGTTTGGCTAATGCGGATGACAAATGCGGACAAACTATAGCAAATGCGGATGAACTGTAGGATATGCGGATGAACAATTAGAAAAATTCTGACTTTTTGGAAAAAAATGAGTAATGTAGGCTTTGACCTAGGAGATTCTCAGGGGTTATGTAAGTTGACTTTTAAGGTCATAGATGGTATTTTGGGCATGTAATGATATGTGCTTGATATATATGCATGATAATAAGAATGATGTTGCATGGTTATATATGATGTATGTTATGTATGTATGTTCCTTATGATGATGTATGTTTATCTTTCCCATGACTTTACGTGTTATGATAATGAATGAACGAAGTATTATGTAACGTAAAGTGGAAGATAATGAGAGAGGAACATGATGATGAATGCATGCATTAACGAATGAATGCAAGAGGAACATGATGATGAATGCATGCATTAATGAACGAATGAAAGAAGTCTTGCAAGCATTGGATATCAGGGTCCTTCTTTGTGATCGACCAAACGTGTAGTGCCTCTACCGCTTACCTCTAGTACTGTGGCATACGCTCAGCTGTTCATTTATTAACTTCGGCCTAGTAGCTAAATTCTTCGGGGTGTAGCATATGGTATTGGTACGAGAGATATCTGATGTTCAAGTAAAGTTATAACCAATGAATGAATGAATGAACAAAATAGATAATAAAGATATTATCTATGTGTACGTATGATATATGATCGCGTGAAAGAAAAGAATGGTTTTAATGAAAACAAAGTATGTTTATTATAAAACTAGAACTCACTCAGCAACTTTGACTTTATATTTTCCAGTTGGCAGGTAATGTTGCTGAGGATGGCACGAGGCAGCTGCTTAGCTCCTTTGGATGGAATCCATTTAAATAAAGCTTTTGTGATGTAATACAACGATGAAATTTTGTAACCAACAAACGAGGCATTGTTTTGCAATAAGTTTTTATGATGAAATGAAATACCATTTTTGAGTGTTTCCGCTGCAATGTCTATTTAAATTATCTGTAAATGTATGTTTTAGGTGCAATGGTTGACCAGCTGTAAGCGTCCCGGGAACGGGGCCTTACAATAAAGGACTTCCGAAGCTAAGTGTGGAACTTCCGAAGGAAAAAGGAGCTCTTCCGAAGACAGTGTAAAACTTACTTCCGAAGGAAAAGTTCCAACTTCCGAAGACAAAGAACCTACTTCCAAAGTTCAAGACTTAGAAAGAAAGATCTGAAGTCAACTTCCGAAGTACAGAAGTCCTCAAGCCTCGGAAGTATAGAAGCCTCTTCCGAAGTATAAGTGGGTTCGGAAGAACTTGTTCTTCCGAAGCCAACTTACCTTCGGAAAACACTGCTATAAGTATGGTCTCCCTGACACTCCACTGCAAATCTCTGAGATACTACATGGCGTTTTCTCAAAAGCCATGCAGTTGACCATACTTTAATCCACCGTTTACCTTTTCATGTTAGTATAGTTGCCATCTTTAGTTGGTGACAAAAGCTATGTCATGGACATGTCATGACTACCATATCTTAGATAATACTTTATCTATGATACCTTAACTTTAGCATTGTAGTATATGCTTTAGTCTTAGGTTTCCAGCTGGTATCAAAGTATATCCGGCTGTAAGATCTAGTATATATAGTCTCTCATTGTAACTCATGTATCATGCTTGTAAGAGTCTTATAATATCTTGAGTTGAGAAGTAATATCTACAAGTGCCTTGAAAATTTATTTATGTGTGTTCATTTACTACTTATTATATTATTATCAACTGTTGTGAAAGACTTTACTTCATCTGGATTGGGTGTTTCTATAAGTGAGTTTGAGAGAAATAAGAAAACCATATAGTTTTAACAAAACCAAAAAAACCAAATCTAGCCAATCATAATTTTTCATTATTTATTTATATTTACTATTTTCAAGGGGTGTTTTAGTAATTTGATATACAATATATTTATAGTAAATATCTATTATTGACTAGTATTCTATATTTTTCTGCCCAGTTGAACAAATTAAGTCAAATTATAGATTTTTGAAAAACTAATTCAACAATCGTTTCTTTTTCAATTGAATAGATTGATTCTAAGAGAAGAATAAAGTCCTGCAAGGAAGAGCTTGTCATGAGATCAAGATCAAAACTTAGTAATGGTGATGAAATCAAGTTAAAGGCTAGCGAAAGAAAGAAGATGAAATCACCAAAATCAAGTTAGAGGCTAGTGATGTGCTTCAAATTATACATATAAAACACATCAATTGCACATCAATTATTCTATAAACTCTTACTGAAAATGATGATTTGATACTTAAATCGTTCATGTTGTGTTTTCAGGCTTCGAAAAGACCAAGATGAACAAAAGAAGCATAAATAAGAAGAAAATGAAGAAAACAAAGTTTTGGAATTCAATCATGGGTTCGTGCTTCATGAGGCACGCCCCCATGCCCAGCTTGAAACACACCCTCGTGTTGTTAGTCCTGGGACCCCTCTTTTACATGTTTTTGAATGATTTAAGGCTGGAACACATCTGAAAATCGGGATTTTGAGTGTGTATGTGTGTGACCCGTATGCGTATGTGTATGTGTGTGTATGATTCGTTTGAGCCTTGCTTTTGAGCTTGTGTGTGCTTGAATGGTGTTGTGGTATGCATTCCTAAGGTTTAGGATGGTTGATTTGGGCTTAGAATGAGTTTGGATGAGCTTGGAGGTCGAAAATGGCAGATTGGGTTCGGGATGAACTGCATTCTGCATCAACTATGGCCAGGCGACCGAATGAAGGCCATACGGCCGAATGAGGTGCGAATGGGGTTCATTCGCACGATTGAGAGTTCATTCGCACGATTGGGCCAGTCGCATGAGGAGTCATGCGACTAAGGGTCCAGTCGCATAAGTGCTCATCCGCATTGGTTCCATTCGCATGAGGTCCATCCGCATTGAGTCCATTCGCACGATTGGGTGTTCATTCGCATAAGTGTTCATCCGCATTGGTCCAATCGCATGATGTTCAATCGCATGGAGGCCATGCGACCGAAGGGTGTCCATACGCCAGAATAGGGATGTTGCACAAGAGGAGAAGTGTAGTTTAACTTCTGACTTTCAGGGGAAAGTGCAGATGTAAGTTTGGACGTAAAGGTTCCCGTAAGTTCATGTAAGATGACTGTTGAGGCCTAAGAGAGCATGTTGGGGATGATGATGATGATGTTGCATGATTATGCATGTTATGTATGTATGATGTTGCCCTGTATGATGCTGATGACTGCGTATGTTATGTTCCTTATTATAATGTATGTTTATCTTTCCTATGGCTTTACGTTGAATGTTAATGAATGAAATGAAGTATTATGTAACGTAAAGTGAAAGATAATGAATGAGGAACATGAAGTAAAAAATGCATGCATTAATGAATGATGAAAGTAATGGAAGTCCTGCAAGCACTGTATGTCGGGACACACCATTAAAAGGTGTTAGCCCAACGGTGTGCGGGTACGCTACCCCGGGAGGATGCACATCGAGGTCTTTCTTTGTGATTGACCATATGTATGAACCATTGTTGTGTGCCTTAGGTACTGTAACTATTTGGTTCTGGGCACCACGGATGAAGGTCTATTATAGGCTTAGGTCCAGTACCATGAGCATGAAGGGCATAGCATATGACAATGGTATACCTAAACTTTACCTTAGGTACTGTGACCATTTGGTGCTGAGCACCACGGATGAAGGTCTATTATAGGCTTAGGTCCAGTACCACGAGCATGAAGGGTAAAGTTCATGGTGATGACGAAAGGAAAAGATGTAATGATGAACGAACGAATGAAAGTAAGATGAATGAATGAACAGAGGTTAATGAACGATGAAGATAATAACTCTTATCTATGTGTACGTATGATGTATGATCGCATGAAAGAAAAGAATGGTTTTAATGAAAGAAAAGTATGTTTTATTTTATAAAACTAGAACTCACTCAACAACGCTGACTTTGATGTGTGTCCAGTTGGCTGGTAATGATTGCTGAGGATGGCACGAGGTGGCTACTCAGCTCTTTTGGGATGGCATCCATTTATATAATGCTTTTGTGATGTAATGCAACAATGTATTAGTAACTGATTAATGACGTTTTATTTTGCAAAAGTTTTTACGATGAAATGAGATGTCATTTTTGAATGTTTCCGCTGCAATATTTTTGTAAGATAATTAAAAATGTATGTTTTATGTGCAATGATTTACCAGCTATAAGCGTCCCGGGAACATGGACTTACAAGTTGGTATCAGAGCCAAAGTTTAAGTGAAATGGGTAAATTTTCAAAATAAACCTTAATTTGAATTGAGAATGGGACGGAAAGGGAAGGGATACCAATTTGAGTAGTTGCGTGCCATCAGGTATTTTTTTAATGTTAACCGGTATTATGGGCCCATGGTATGTGGTTATGTGTTGTATGTAGATTTAAATACTAATGTAATCAGGACAGGTAATGCTTGGGGTATGAAGAGTAAAGTAAGTGGCTAATCATAACTGGCCACTGTAATTAGGGACTTACTATACATGACATAAACTGAGTTGTTCCCTTGAATGATCGTGTTGGTGTTTAAATCTTTCAGTGTGCGTGTGATGGCTGGTGGTAGATCTTGGAAAGCCTCTCATGGTGGAGGTCACGGTGCTAAACCGCGACCCAAGAGAGGAAGACCCAGAGTTGAGAAGGTGGTTCATGAAGAACCAGAGACCCCTCATCCAGAGGGTGGCAACAAGAGCGCCAATCTGAGAGCCTCAGTAAAGGAGGCTGTTGTGGAAGAAGTTCATCAGGTCATGCAGACAATCTTACCGTCTGTGGTGACCGAAGTGATTAAGGCGGTACCGGAAGGGGAGAGAAAGGAGAGGAATAGGTCCTCGAGAGGACGAGAGCAACCGAAGCCTGAAATGGTTCTCTCGGATGATGAAGAAGAGGATGAAGAAGAAAACCCTGTGAAGGAGGCGACACGAGGCTGTAACTATGGGGCATTTATGAGATGCAAGCCCCCAACTTTTGATGGAAAAGGCACTGCTGCTGCTGCTCACCGGTGAGTGAGGGAAATGGAGGCGGTTCTTGATATCAGCGAGTGTCGGATGGACCAGAAGGTGAAGTTCGCTTTCCACTCTTTTGTGGACTTGGCTCTGTGCTGGTGGGATAATATAGTCCAAGCCGAGGGTAGTAGGGCCATTGGGAGAATGAGATGGTCTGAACTGAAGAAGTTAGTGATTAAGGAGTTCTGTCCTTATAGAGAAATGGATAAGGTTGAGAGAGAATTCCTGCAGCTGGAGGCGGGAACCATGACACACCAGCAATACACCATAAAGTTCAACGAAATGGCACATCTGGTGTCGTATCAGGTGACATCTCTGTCTTAAAAGATCAAGAGGTATATTCAGGGTTTGCCAGCGGATATTCGCAGGCACATGATCGCTGCCCGGCCGTGCACGTTTAGGTCGGTGGTGGATTTGGCGGGGAAACTGTATGATGAGAGAACGGTGGTGGTGACTGAAGGTGGCAGGAAGAGAGGAGGTGATCGAAACTGGCAGGGGAAGAGGTTTGGTCGGGGTGATGCCTCGACGGGTAACAAGAAGGCACGGGTAGATGACTACCGTGTGGTCACATCGAGTGCAGTGTTGAAAAGGTGTGGCAAATGTGGAAGGGAGCATAGCGGGGAATGTAGGTTTGGGTCGAACTTGTGCTTCAAATGTGGGAAGGCGGGGCACATGGCAAAGGACTGTCGTACGGTCCGGTGCTATAACTGTGGTGAAGAGCGTCACATGAGCAAGGATTGTAAGAAGCCGAGGGCTGAGGGTTGCGATGAAATGAGATGTCATTTTTGAATGTTTCCACTGCAATATTTTTTTGTAAGATAATTGAAAATGTATGTTTATGTGCAATGATTTACCAGCTGTAAGCGCCCCGGGAACGGGAACTTACACCATTGAACATGGGGTCGTGCCCGACAACCTCTGAGCGTACAAGCCGACCAACTTTTACATACATTGTCCTAGCATGGGGTCATGCCTTTTAGGCACAAGGCCGTGCTTAAACACTCTAGAAAGCCCATAAATAGGACTTTATTTGCAACTTGAAGATGAGCTTTCATTACTATCTTTTATTTTTGTTGTTATGTTCAAGCTCATTATGAGCTAAACTTCATGTGTTATCCTAAATTATTGAAACTTATGTAATTTGTGAAGAACTAATGTTGTGATAAATATTATGTTAATGTTATGGTGTGTGACATCCGGTAAATTTCCGTTACCAAACTCCGTTAGTTCCGTTAAGTCTTGTATACACATGTCGTGAGCACACACTAGTTGTCGTTTAACGTTGGTGACATAATAATAATGGATAATGTTAATTTAATGTGAATCTAATGATTATGTGATTATTGGGTTATGTTTATGTGTTTACACGTTCTTAAAAGGTTAATTAGAAAATTAATCGCGTAACGCGGAAACGTGCCTATTTATTCGTATGTCGTGTGTTTTTATAAAGATAAGATATATAATGATTTTCATAAGTTTATATCTTTATATTATGAATTTAAAAAGACACTTTACAAAGAGTTTAAAGCTTAGTTTTTATAAAATACAAATTACAAGGGTTAAAAGGGTAAATATGTAAATTAAAATTAAACAAAACAACCCAAACCTAATCCCCACCCAAAAGCGGCCGCGACTTCACCGCTCTCCCTCTCCATCTTCGAATTCAACCAAGATCAAGCAAAGAAACACGACATTGGTTCAATTTCAAGGTTAGAACACGTTGGAATCATCAATTGCAAGTTAACACACGTTTAAAGGTTAGATTTTTCATGTTTTTGTGAATGGTTCATTAGGGCCGAACCTTGGGTGCGAAATTGACCTCATGAGGTCGAATTGGATGTTGTTTGATGATGTTAGTATGTTAGTTAGATTGTATACATGTTAGTTAACGTCGATTATGCAAGAATTATGTGTTTTAGTGGATTGATCATGAACTTTAGTTGTATGCAAACCCTAATTCGAAAATGGCTTGATTATGTGAAGTTGATGATTGTTTGATGAATGTATGATGATTAATAGGTTGTATGGATGTTAGGATACATTGATTTTGCAAAAAATTGGTGAATTGGAATTGGTGTTCATAGGTTACTAATAATAGTAACTTTATTTGAACGTAATGTTGAACTATGGATGATATGATGTTATGGATGTGTTCATGGTGATAATTAGATGTTAGATTGTTGTTGTGATCATTGAAAATTCAAGAACACATGTTATAGTTCATTCATTACTAAAGATAGTAACTTTTAGGATATGAATTGATGAGTTATGATGTTTGAATGTTGTTGATCATGCTTAGATGATGATATGAGTTTGAATTGGTATGTTATTGATGAATCCATGAGTATATTGGGTATTTGATAGATTTTGAGATGTGCTTTCCCAAAAGGGAAACTTTATTTATGCAAAATGTGAAAGATGGTAGTTTGAACATATTTGGGATGTTAGGAGCATGTTAGTATGATCATGGATGAATTCTAATGTGGTAGAATATGATAATTTGGTTGTATGTGATGTTGGGATAATCATGAATGATATTTGGACACTTATGATCAGGTATGATTTAGATGTGGTTTGTAGTAGGACATCATGTTTGGGACTGGTGATTGATTGTTGGAATGTTGTTGAATGCAAAGCATATTGATAATGAATATAGTTATGATCATCATACACGCGTGCAAATCTGAGGCCCCTACTTAGTAGGTTGGCAGGGTTTAGGATGTGAAGTCGTGAGTGAGTTCACATGGCAGGTGGTGAATGGTTGATCTTTGTGTGACATGTTAGTTGTGTTATAACTAGTGATATGTTAATGTTCTAGATTCGCATGACCTATATGATACTTGGTTTTATGATGATCTAAGTGTTACACCTGGATGATATAGCATACGTATGATCTGTTTGAATGATAACAATGTATGATACATTTGTATGATTACTTGAATGGTTTACAACACATAAAGTCACCAACGGGTCAAACGGGTCAACTAGGTCAAACATGTCTGTTTTGTTTGAAATCTTGAGTCCTTGGTTGTAGTGTATTTAGGGTTTCACATGTTCTTTGATTACACGTGCTCATGCACTTATATGATCTAGGTAACCTCTGAAGGTTGTTCGTCTATTCTGTTTGCCAAGTCAAACCCTAGTTATCTATACGCATATCAAGTGAGTTCATGCCCCACTCTTTATTTAATCTCTTTTGGGGGAGATAGCATGCTGGTAAATCACAAACGCTTTATATATTCAAGTTGTGTATAATATTATATAGTGTTGATATCATGGAAAAGTCCTCACACTTTCGAATTGTTAATATTGAATAGCGGGGAAATTTGGGTAGTACTACTGGGTCTGACGAGCCCCACCTGTGTGACTCGAGGTCAACCGGGTGCAATTTGTCCTATGAACATTGTCACGACCTGTTAAGTCGTGGCAGGAGGCAACAACGTAACACAGTCAGCTTCAATTCCGAAATCACTATGAAATAATATTTACTGTTAACGGACTAGCTATCTGTTACAATGCACTACTTTTATATCGCTATTATTAAACTGTTTATGTTTGAATATCTCTTGAACTCACCAACCATTGTGTTGACATTTTTATTATGCTATTCTCAGGTCATTAGCTTGCTTGCAATAGGAGCACTGCATGGTTCACTGCATTCTAAGACACAATCTTCAAGACAATTTTAGTATTTCAATAAATATGGTTTACTCTTTTGGGTTGGCACTGTTTTGCCATAGTTATACTTTCATTGCCTTGGGTTGTTTTCAAAACGTTTCCGCATTGTTTAAAGTTTGTATTTTGGTTGATTTTGTTTAAATTATGGCATATAGAGTCGTTCTGAGTAACTATTGACTGTGATCCTGGTTTGTTCACACGCCTCGCGGTAAAACTCCGCAAGTGGATTTTGAGGGTGTGACAGATTGGTATCAGAGCCATTGGTTATAGGGAACTAGGTTGCATACACAGTAGACTATAACCGCACACAGTTAATTAGTTACCTGTGCCTTATTCTCATCTACTGCATACTCATTAGCATACACGTCACACTTTCTGCAGCATGGCATCGTCTTCGAGAGCTCCGGGTAAACGACCCGAATCACCTACACGATCTGAATCCCCACCTCCCGCACCTGTACCTGATGATGGATTTGATTGGCCCGACTGGCTTATCCCCAGAGGAGATTGACTGGGATCAACCATTTGCATTGATGAAGCGTGACCCTCCGCGAGACTAGCGTTCTTATCCTAGATTTGTGGACCATATCATGTTTAGGGAGCGCGTACCTGTCCTAAAGCCAAGGACTAGAAACAATGCCAATCAACCCATGCCTTCACTCCCACGAACGACGCAGTCCAACGAGCAACTGATTGCTGCACTAATGGCTGCACTGGATACAGAACAACATCGAGTAAGGCGGCTCACGGGTGATGCCTGCACACTACAGCAAGAGGTGTACAACCTGAGACACCAATTGGATGAACTCGAGGAACGACACGGGAAGACCCTAAACGGTTGTCACCATATGCAAGATGGTGTTATGGCACTCCAAGGACGCGTGACTGCTCGTGAACAGCGGGACGCCGTAGCCGATAATAGAATTGCCATTTTAGAGGCCCAGCTAGAGGCACTTCAGATTGCTATAGCTCCTGCTCCTGCAGCAGACCCTGAGGATGAGGAGGATCCCGAGGAGGGACCCGAGGAAGAGGAACCGGAGGAGATGGAGGATGATAGTGATGGGTCAGATGTTGTCGATTGACTTCTTTATATGGCTTAGACTACGTAGTGTTTTCTTTTTGAAACCTATGTGGGAAGGGTTGTTTCCCCACACGAACGACAAACTTCAATTTTGACATTGCTAAATACATTGTGACTCATTTGCAATTTATTTACTTTGGTTATTATTTTTTTGTATGATGTTGTGGTTGTGATGATTCGTTATTTCTTTTGTGTACTGTTTACTACGGTTCAATGAGTTAAATATGTTTGATGTTACTCATTATTGTATTTGTGAATGTAAAGTGAAAAGAATGGACGCCCGTGGACGTGATCGTGGACGCGGACGTGGACGTGGCACCAGAGAACAGGGTGGTGGTACTATTAACATGACTCCCGCAGAATTGGCTGCTCTAATTAATGAGCATGTTCAGGAAGCGGTGGCTGCTGCCCACGCGGGTCAGCCAGCAGGTAAACAATGACAGAAAGACAAATCTGATATCCTATATAACTGTAGGGGATGTCTGATTAATGTGTGTTGTGTTAAAACAGGACCACCAGTGTGTACATACAAGTCCTTCATGGACTATAAACCACACACCTACAGCGATACAGAGGGTGTTGTAGGGCTTGTATGCTGGTTCGAGAAGACTGAGTCCGTTTTCCAAATGTAACTGTCCACCAGCAGATCAAGTAAAGTATGCCACGGGACTTTGGAGGGTGCTGCTCTGTCTTGGTGGAACGCGCAAGTCCAGATGCTTGGACGAGCAATGGCGAATGGACTTCCATGGGATGAGTTCAAAGCAATGATGGCCGAGGAGTACTGTCCTCGCAGCGAAGTACAGAAGTTAGAAATGGAGTTCTGGCAACTGAAAATGCAGGGCTCGGAAATTGAGGCTTACACCACCAGAACCCATGAATTAGCAACTTTGTGCCCGGGAATGGTGAATGAGGTGCATAAAAGGATAGAGCATTACATACGGGGATTGGTACCTGAAATCCAAAGTATGGTAACTGCTTCCAAACCAGCCACAATTCAGCAAGCCATCCAACTAGCTCACAAGCTAACTGACCAAGCCGTGGAGCAAGGACGTCTACCCAAACGGGGCGCTGTGGCAAGCGTGCCCGACAACAAAAGAAAGTGGGACAATGCCAACAACACCAAAGCATCATCACCTTCCAGTGGTCAACCTAATCTCAGCAGCAGCAACAGCCGGTTCAGCAGCAACGGAGGCTTGACAATAACCGGAACTCCAACCAGACGCCTGCAAATAATCAAGGACCCTGTGGTTATGGTGGGAGACACCCGAAGTGTCCTCGGTGTAATTACCATCATGTGGGAAGGTGTGATAGCTTCAAGTGCCAACGTTGTGGAAAAATTGGACACGCTGCGAAGGATTGTCGTGGTGAACTGATGAGGAGGCCACAACAACCTCAAGAAACTCCCAAGGGTTGTTTTGAATGTGGTAAAGAAGGGCATTACAAGCGAAACTGCCCACAACTAAGGAGGAACGGAATTGGCAACAACAACACCAACAACCATGGTAACAACAACAACAATGGTAATAATAACAACAATGGTGGAAATGGCACTGGAAATGGCGGCAATAAAGATGGAGCCAAGGGGAGAGCATTCGTCATTGGCTCAGGTGAGGCTCTAAATGATCCCACAACTATTACTGGTAGATTCCCTGTTAATGGTTGTTTTGCTACGGTACTATTTGATACTGGAGCCGATAGGTGTTTTGTGTCCTTAAAGTTCTGTAGTCTTTTAAGTGATATACCCTCTGCTTTAGAATCTAAATACACTGTGGAATTAGCCAACGGTAAACAAATCCATGTAACGTATATCCTTAAAGATTGTAAGATAGAACTTGTTGGTCATACTTTCACTATAGATCTCATGCCTGTTACGCTGGGGAGTTTTGATGTTGTGATAGGCATGGATTGGCTCTCTAGCAAGCAAGTGGAAGTCATATGTCACGAGAAGATCATACGGATCCTGGTTGGTGATCAAATCTTACCGTCAAAGGTGATAGGAGTGGTGCTGTGATAGGCATCATCTCATATATGAAAGCTCAAAAGTTGTTACGAAAGGGTCGTGTGGCTATCCTAGCACTTGTAACCGATAAGCAAAAGGAAGAAAAGAGAATGGAGGATATTCCCGTAGTACGCAACTTTCCAGAGGTGTTCCCAGAGGATCTACCTGGATTACCACCTCACTGCCAAGTGGAATTCCAGATTGAGTTGACTACCGGCGCAGCTCCGATTGCTAGGGCACCTTATTGATTAGCACCGAACGAACTACAGGAGTTGTCGTCGCAACTTCAGGAGCTTTTGGATAAGGGCTTTATTCAACCTAGTACATCACCTTGGGGAGCTCCTGTTCTCTTTGTTAAGAAGAAGGATGGCACATTCCGGATGTGCATCGATTATAGAGAGTTAAACAAAGTAACAGTCAAGAACCGATACCCTTTACCTCGTATCGACGACTTGTTCGATCAGCTTCAAGGATCAAGCTATTACTCGAAGATTGACTTGAGAACTGGTTATCATCAACTCAGAGTTCGAGAAGAAAACGTTCCCAAGACTGCATTTCGTACTCGTTATGGTCATTATGAGTTCTTGGTCATGCCTTTTGGGTTGACTAATGCACCTACTGTGTTCATGAACCTCATGAACCGCGTGTGCAAACCTTATCTTGATCAGTTTGTCATTGTGTTCATCGATGATATACTGATATACTCTAGGACCAAGGAGGAGCATGAAGAGCACTTACGAATGATCTTGGAACTGTTGAAAAGTGAACAGTTGTATGCTAAATTCTCAAAGTGTGACTTTTGGATAAGAGAAGTACAATTCCTAGGTCATGTTGTTAATGAGAAAGGAATACACGTTGATCCCGCCAAAATTGAGGCGATAAAGAATTGGAATACACCCAAAACGCCGAGCGAGATAAGACAATTTCTAGGATTAGCAGGATATTACCGCCGATTCATAGAAGGATTTTCTAAGATCGCACAACCTCTCACAGCCTTGACTCACAAAGGAATGACATACAAATGGACTGAGAGTCAAATATCAGCTTTCCAATTAATAAAACAAAAACTCTATACTGCCCCGATATTAGCATTACCAGAGGGAACGGATGACTTTGTGGTGTATTGCGATGCATCCATTCAAGGATTGGGTTGTGTCTTGATGCAACGAGAAAAAGTAATAGCCTACGCCTCGAGACAACTAAAAGTTCATGAGAAGAACTATACCACCCATGACTTAGAATTGGGTGCAGTAGTTTTTGCCTTAAAGATCTGGAGACATTACTTGTACGGTACCAAGTGCACTATCTACACCGATCACAAGAGTCTTCAACATATCTTTGAGCAAAAAGAGTTGAATATGAGGCAGCGACGTTGGGTGGAACTACTAAATGATTATGATTGCGCAATTAAGTATCATCGGGAAAGGCGAACGTAGTTGTCGATGCTTTAAGCAGGAAGGAAACAGCTAAACCCCGACGGGTGCGAGCTTTACAGCTTACTATCAGTACCCAACTGCCCGAACAAGTTAAGGAGGCACAGATAGAAGCTTTAAAAGCAGAAAATATTGATTCCGAGTCGTTAAAGGGAATGGATAAACAGCTAGTCGTGAAAGATGATAGAATTCGGTATTTCATGGATAGACTTTGGGTGCTTGTTCATGGAAATCTGAGAGATTTAGTTATGAGCGAGGCACACAAATCTAAGTATTCTATACATCCTGGATCCGACAAGATGTATCATGACCTAAAGGCTCACTATTGGTGGCCTAACATGAAAGCGGATGTAGCTACGTATGTGAGCAAGTGTTAGACCTGCTCGAAGGTAAAAGTGGAATATCAAAAACCATCCGGACTATTACAACAACCCGAGATTCCAATGTGGAAATGGGAACAGATCTCCACGGATTTTATTACTAAACTACCCCGTACTAGTACTGGTTGTGACACGATATGGGTTATTGTGGATCGATTGACAAAGTCTGCTCATTTCCTTGCAATAAAGGAAACCGACAAGATGGAGAAATTAACTCGCCTGTACCTCAAGGAGATCGTTTCGAGACACGGTGTACTGATCTCAATTATCTCTGACCGTGACGCTCGTTTCACGTCACATTTCTGGCAATCATTGAAGAAATCTTTGGGTACATGTTTGGATATGAGTACTGCATATCATCCACAGACGGATGGTTAGAGTGAGCATACTATACAGACGTTGGAGGATATGCTACGTGCTTGTGTGATTGACTTCGGGAATAACTGGGAAATTCACCTACCATTGGTGGAGTTTTCTTATAACAACAGTTATCACACTAGTATACAGGCAGCACCTTTCGAGGCGCTGTATGGGAGAAAGTGTAGATCACCGGTTTGCTGGGCAGAAATTGTGATAGTCAGATAACAGGTCCTGAGTTGATTCATGAGACAATGGAGAAGATTGTGCAGATACGGAACCGTATGGCTGCAGCGCGAGACAGGCAAAAGAGTTATGCTGACAAGAGATGGAAACCTTTAGAGTTTCAGGTTGGCGACAAGGTTTTGTTGAAAGTCTCACCATGGAAAGGCGTAGTTCGGTTTGGCAAACGAGGGAAACTAAATCCGAGGTATGTTGGACCATTTGAAATAGTGGAACGAATAGGTCCGGTAGCCTATCGATTAGCCCTACCTGATTCGCTAAGTGGAATCCATGATGTATTTCACGTGTCAAACCTGAAGAAGTGCATAACTGATGAAACGGTGGTCGTACCACTAGAAGAAATTCAAGTGGATGAACAATTGCATTTTATTGAAGAACCAGTGGAGGTGATGGACCGTGAGGTGAAAACACTTAAGCAAAGCAAGATACCTATTGTTAAAATCCGTTGGAATTCGCGACGTGGACCGGAATTCACATGGGAACGGGAAGATCAAATGAAGCTTAAGTACCCTCAACTATTCGAAGGGACAATGCCAGCAGACGAAGGTATTTATTTAAATTTCGGGACGAAATTTCTTTCAACATGGGGATGATGTGACAACTCATCCAAAACTCACTCGATTTCGATTTCTATGTGCCAATGCAGTAGACCAGTGATGGAAACCTGTGATGGAACACTCTCACCATGTAACGCAATTTTCAGGACGAAAATTCTTTCAACATGGGGATGATGTGACATCCGGTAAATTTCCGTTACCAAACTCCGTTAGTTCCGTTAACTCTTGTATACACGTGTCGTGAGCACACACTAGTTGTCGTTTAACGTTGATGACATAATAATAATGGATAATGTTAATTTAATGTGAATCTAATTGATTATGTGATTATTGGGTTATGTTTATGTGTTTACATGTTCTTAAAAGGTTAATTAGAAAATTAATCGCGTAACGCGGAAACGTGCCTATTTATTCGTATGTCGTGTGTTTTTATAAAGATAAGATATATAATGATTTTCATAAGTTTATATCTTTATATTATGAAGTTAAAAAACACTTTACAAAGAGTTTAAAGCTTAGTTTTTATAAAATACAAATTACAAGGGTTAAAAGGGTAAATATGTAAATTAAAATTAAACAAAACAACCCAAACCGTAATCCCCACCCAAAAGCGGCCGCGACTTCACCCCTCTCCCTCTCCATCTTCGAATTCGACCAAGATCAAACAAAGAAACACGACATTGGTTCGATTTCAAGGTTTAGAACACGTTGGAATCACCAATTGCAAGTAACACACGTTTAAAGGTTAGATTTTTCATGATTTTGTGAATGGTTCATTAGGGCCGAACCTTGGGTGCGAAATGACCCTCATGAGGTCGAATTGGATGTTGTTTGATGATGTTAGTATGTAGTTAGATTGTATACATGTCAGTTAACGTCGATTATGCAAGAATTATATGTTTTTAGTGGATTGATCATGAACTTGGTTGTATGCAAACCCTAATTCGAAAATGGCTTGATTATGTGAAGTTGATGATTGTTTGATGAATGTATGATGTTTAATAGGTTGTATGGATGTTAGGATACATTGATTTTGCAAGAAATTGGTGAATTGGAATTGGTGTTCATAGGTTACTAATAATAGTAACTTTATTTGCATGTAATTTTGAACTATGGATGATATGATGTTATGGATGTGTTCATGGTGATAATTAGATGTTAGATTGTTGTTGTGATCATTGGAAATTCAAGAACACATGTTATAGTTCATACATTACTAAAGATAGTAACTTTTTAGGATATGAATTGAGGAGTTATGATGTTTGAATGTTGTTGATCATGCTTAGATGATGATATGAGTTTGAATTGGTATGTTATTGATGAATCCATGAGTATATTGGGTATTTGATAGATTTTGGGATGTGCTTTCCCAAAAGGGAAACTTTATTTATGCAAAATGTGAAAGATGGTAGTTTGAACATATTTGGGATGTTAGGAGCATGTTAGTATGATCATGGATGAATTCTAATGTGGTAGAATATGATAATTTGGTTGTATGTGATGTGGGATAATCATGAATGATATTTGGACACTTATGATCCGGTATGATTTAGATGTGGTTTAGTAGTAGGACATCATGTTGGGACTGGTGATTGATTGTTTGAATGTTGTTGAATGCAAAGCATATTGATAATGAATATAGTTATGATCATCATACACGCGTGCAAATCTGAGGCCCCTACTTAGTAGGATTGGCAGGGTTTAGGATGTGAAGTCGTGAGTGGCTTCACATGGCATGTGGTGAATGGTTGATCTTTGTGTGACATGTTAGTTGTGTTATAACTAGTGATATGTTAATGTTCTAGATTCGCATGACCTGTATGATACTTGGTTTTATGATGATCTAAGTGTTACACCTGGATGATATAGCATACGTATGATCTGTTTGAATGATAACAATGTATGATACATTTGTATGATTACTTGAATGGTTTACAACACATAAAGTCACCAACGGGTCAAACGGGTCAACTAGGTCAAACATGTCTGTTTTGTTTGAAATCTTGAGTCCTTGGTTGTAGTGTATTTAGGGTTTCACATGTTCTTTGATTACACGTGCTCATGCACTTATATGATCTAGGTAACCTCTGAAGGTTGTTCGTCTATTCTGTTTGCCAAGTCAAACCCTAGTTACCTATACGCATATCAAGTGAGTTCATGCCCCACTCTTTATTTAATCTCTTTTGGGGGAGATAGCATGCTGGTAAATCACAAACGCTTTATATATTCAAGTTGTGTATAATATTATATAGTGTTGATATCATGGAAAAGTCCTCACACTTTCGAATTGTTAATATTGAATAGCGGGGAAATTTGGGTAGTACTACTGGGTCTAACGAGCCCCACCTGTGTGACTCGAGGTCAACCGGGTGCAATTTGTCCTATGAACATTGTCACGACCTGTTAAGTCGTGGCAGGAGGCAACAACGTAACACAGTCAGCTTCAATTCCGAATCACTATGAAATAATATTTACTGTTAACGGACTAGCTATCTGTTACACTGCACTACTTTTATATCGCTATTATTAAACTGTTTATGTTTGAATATCTCTTGAACTCACCAACCATTGTGTTGACATTTTTATTATGCTATTCTCAGGTCATTAGCTTGCTTGCCATAGGAGCACTGCATGGTTCACTGCATTCTAAGACACAATCTTCAAGACAATTTTAGTATTTCAATAATTATGGTTTACTCTTTTGGGTTGGCACCTGTTTTGCCATAGTTATACTTTCATTGCCTTGGGTTGTTTTCAAAACGTTTCCGCATTGTTTAAAGTTTGTATTTTGGTTGATTTTGTTTAAATTATGGCATATAGAGTCGTTCTGAGTAACTATTGACTGTGATCCTGGTTTGTTCACACGCCTCGCGGTAAAACTCCGCAAGTGGATTTTGAGGGTGTGACATGGTGGTCTTGGGAAAACTATTGATGGGGAATCTACATTTGAACAGGAAGTTATAAATTTAGGGTTGTGATTATGATTGTCATACACAGTTGAAAAACGTATGATCAACTTTCATTCGTGAAACCGGTCTTCATAATAAATCCATGGCTAATGAACTCGAAATGGTTATTAGAAATCATATCATTTTAACTTTCTGATCATTTACGGGTTCCCTTTTATTATTTTGAGAAATCTTCAGTAATTGTTATGGTTTTCTAAAATTAATGGTATGTTAGGAAGGAACCTGATCAACTATCTTTTTAACATTAAGTTATGTTTTTAGAAATCGTATGTCAAATAGGTCATAAAAGATTTACCTACATTACTAGGGCCTTGATCTGAGCAGTAAAACTCAGCCTGATGGGATCTAGTCACTACGACAGCAGGGTAGACGAGAAATCACGCCAGCTCATCTTTATAAACATTAACAAAATTACATTATTCAACATCTCTAATCACACCATCAATTCATCATAATTACATAAGTGTAATCTAAATTAGGATAACAGCCTTACTTCATTGAATGAATCACCAAAAGTCTCAACCTATCTTTATTTATATTTATCTATCTTTATTTATTATTGTCATGTTTAACTTATCATTTTCTAAAAACCTAAAAATGATAGTCAATTATGAGGGTTGTTGAGTAGGCTTTGTGTGTCCACTGATTGATACTCGGCTACATTTGCCTTTTGTGTATGTAGTTTAGTATTTGTAATAAACAATTAAAACTGAATCTGTGCGTAAAATATTTATCAAAATATATATACTATCCGCACGCATCAAGTTTTTGGCGCCGTTACCGAGGACACATGTTAGTTTGAAAGACGATCCAATTTTTTACTATTTTGTTTTATTTCAAGAAAAGGTTAAAAAAATTAAAAACAAATGAAGAAGATGTTTATCCATATAATGCTATCAAGGTTGAAAATAATGAGGGATTAAGCTTCAAAGTCAATGGTAATCGGTTAATGGCCAAATCAATGAACCAACTAAGATTTTCTTGGAGGTGATAAACCTCCACTTCATTAAAAATTAAGTGTGGGGAAGGGTCTAGCCAAGGACCCGTAACCAAAACATGGCTCTATGTTACTTTTCGGTCTATTTATTTTTACTTTTGTGTGCTTAGGACTTTAATTTTGTGCTTTAAATAAATTGGTGATGTTTTAGATTAATCTCGATGTATTCTTTTGAGCTCATACAAAGCGGCTGCGGAAAAAACGATCGCACATATTTGACTTGTCATTTTAGGGGAGTTTTCGTTTCCCTTTCTCTACTTAATATTTATTGTGAATCACATTGAGGATAATGTGAAGTTTAGGTGTGGGGAAGGGTAATACATGCTTGATACTTTGCTTATAAATAGGTCCAAGTTATAATTAAATCTTTTGCAAATAGTCACTCTAATTTTAATGTTTGTAGCAACAACACTGGAACCTTAAAACAATCTTTGATAAAACAAAATATAAATATACGTTTTCAAGAAATAAATAAGCAAATAAAGAAACCAAAATAATCTTTAAAATGTTTTTTTATATCTTGAAAAGCAAAAAGAGTTGGTGAAAATATTCAAACATGTAAAATGAAACACTTATACCCAATTTCATCCGATGTGTGAGCTTATTTTTGAGCCTTAAACAAGCTTTGCATTTATGCATTTTTGCTTTCATTATGGTATATTAAGGGTGCCTTATGTTGCGTGTGAATTAGAACTTGTTTTGGGTATGCATTTTAAGACCTTATAAGTTTTTTCTTGCATAAAAAGGATTTAGGCAATCAGTAAAACCCGACATTCGAGCCTCTATTATTTTCCAATATCCTTAACCAAACATTATCCCTAGCTAGCCCCGTTGAGCTTAAACGTTTTCATTTTCCATCACCCAAACCACTAAGCCACTTAACCAAAAAGCCTTCAACAATACCCGTTTTCGTTAAAGACATGTTTTGGATTATTTAAAAAAAGAAAAAACAAAAAGAAAGAAAGAAAAAAAAGAAGGAAGAAGAAAACTAGTTCCATCATTTTATGGTATTTCAAGATATGTGTTCGAGAAAGGAAAAATGATATGAAAGATTCCTAACTTGTGGGGAACTAGTTTCATGAGGGAAAATGCAACAAAAACTAATCCGAGTCCAAGAATTCGACATCCAATTCCATTGGGTGCTTTTAGGCTCTAAGCCGGATGCCCTAAAAAAAGAATAGCTATGTATATCATCGGGTTAAGGAGGAGGTGCAGATTTTGAAAATGCAATACGGTCTTGATGATCTGACCATACACAAGTCCTCAAGTTAGCATATCTCTTCTATCTTGAGTATTGTATAAGGAACCATTTTGTTGGTTTCTTATTAGTTTATGAGATAAGCCAAGATTGTTGTTTTTAGGATTTAGCCACTTTTACCCAAATAATCCAAACCCTGAACCCGAGCCATATTACAACCCATCAAAGACCTAATGATTTATGCAAGTAAATACCTAACATAGGTGGAGATTTGATCCCTTATCAAGCGTATGATTTCACACGTATTCATACTAGGCAATTGAGATTATTAGTCATACTTCATCTTATGTATGATTCCATAAATATAGCCGAGTGTGAGTGCACCTTGTGAGAAGTGTGAATTTTTACATGTTAAAAATATTTAGAAACCATTTTATTGCTTGAAAGGATATCATTTCATATGTGCTTAACTGTTTATATTTGGGTAAACCAAGTTTGCTAGTATAATTCTCGAAAGACATATTATATCTTGATTTATTTGGTTTTTGGTGGTGTTGCTATTTTGAGTGATTTTGCTTGAGGACAAGCAAAGTTGACGTGTGGGGATATTTGATGTGCTTCAAATTATACATATAAAACACATCAATTGAAAATCAATTATTCTATAAACTCTTACTGAAAATGATAATTTGATACTTAAATCATTCATATTGTGTTTTCAGGCTTGGAAAAGACCAAGATGAACAAAAGAAGCAAAAATAAGAAGAAAATGAAGAAAACCAAGTTTTGGAATTCAAGCATGCGGTCGTGCTTCATGAGGCACGCCCCTATGCCCAGCCTGAAAGACACCCCCGCGCTTAAATCAACACACCCCTGTGTTTGTTGGTCCGACAAGACAAAAAGTACGGTTCCCCAACCCAAGGCACGGGGTCGTTCCCCACCACAAACACAGGGCCGTGCTCGACAACCTCTGAGCGTATGCGCCGACCAACTTTTACGTACATTGTACTAGCACGGGGTCGTGCCTTTTAGGCACGGGGCCGTGCTTAAACACTCCAGAAAGCCTATAAATAGGACTTCATTTGCAACTTGAAGATGAGCTTTTAGGAGGTGAAGTGCTGGTGTTCCCTCTCGGGAACCCAGCCTTTGGAGGTCCTTAGAAGGTTTTGGAGGTTCATTCAACACTTAGAAGAAGCTTGGGATTGTCTAAACATCATCCATTGTGGATCACCGGTTTGATTATTCTAATTTACTAATGATTTCATTACTATCTTTTATTTTTGTTGTTATGTTCAAGCTCATTATGAGCTAAACTTCATGTGTTATCCTAATTTAATGAAACTTATGTAAATTGTGATGAACTAATGTTGTGATAAATATTATGTTAATGTTACGGTGGTCTTGGGAAAACTATTGATGGGTAGCATCTACATTTGAACGGGAAGTTATAAATTTATGGTTTGTGATTGTGATTGTTATACACTGTTGAAAAACGTATGATCAATTTTCATTCGTGAAACGGTCTTCATAATAAATCCATGGCTAATGAACTAGAAATGGTTATTAGAAATCATATCACTTTAACTTTCTGATCATTTGCAGGTTCCCTTTTATTAGTTTGAGAAATCTTTAATAATTGTTACGGTTTTCTAAAATTAATGTTATGTTAGGAAGGAACCTGATCAACTCTCTTTTTAACATTAGGTTATGTTTTTAGAAATCGTATGTCAAATAGGTCACAAACGATTTACCTATATTACTAGGGCTTTGATCTGAGCAGTAAAACTAAGCGTGACGGGATCTAGTTACTATGGCGGCAGGATAGATGAGAAATCGCGCTAGCTCATCTTTATAAACATAACATAATTACATACTTCAATATCTCTAATCATACCACCAATTCATCATAGTTACATAAGTGTAATCTAAATTAGGTGAACAACCTTACTTCACTGAAAGAATCACCAAAAGTCTCAATCTATCTTTATTTATCTTTATTTATTGTTGTCATGTTTAACTTATCATTTTCTAAAAACCTAAAACTGATAGTCAATTATGAGGGTTGTTAAGTAGACTTTGTGTGTCCACGGATTGATACTCGGTTTTTACCAACACTATATTACCATACGACAGGTACACTTGCCTTTTGTGTGTGTAGTTTAGTATTTGTAATAACCAATTAAAATTGAATCTGTGCGTAAAATATTTATCAAAATATATATACTATCTGCACACATCAGCTAGCAAAAGAAAGAAGATGAAACAAAGATGATGACATAATAAAGCAAAGACCTCAAGGACGATGTGTAAGGCCCCGTTCCCGGAGACCTCACAGTTGGTCATTCACAGCATTAAATACATTAAACATTATAAATTTACAAGCTTAAGCATCGGAATTATTTCAACAAAAACCATTCATTTCATTAAAAACACTGTTGTTGAGCAATAAACTATTGTTTAACTGAATACAAAAGAATTGTTTAATTGCATTACAAAACAACGGCATAACAAGTATGAATGGATGTCAGTCTTTTCCTATCGAGTAGCTTCACCCTCGTGCCATCCTCAGCAATGTTTACCTACCAATTGAAAATGTATAAAAGTCAGCGTTGTTGAGTGAGTTCTAGTTTTAAAAGTAATAAAATGCTTTCTGTAAGGTATACATATGAAAATACTCTTTTTGTGAAATTTCATCTCTTTATACATGAGCACGCATTAACTATAAAACCAGATAGTGCTTCTTCTCTGTACAACCAGATAATGCTTCTTCTCTCTACTGTATGCCTTGTTTATTATGTACTCTTTTATCTTTATCTTTCACTGTCTATGTGGACCAATAAGCAATACCCTAAACTATATGCGCGGGGGAAACTGGTGTTGGGCCCTCTAGTACCCCAATGGGCACTGATTACTGTATATAAGGCCGGCCCAGTCACCTAGGAAACGCTGCAAACATTCGCCAATTTCAATTGACTGGCCACGTGGGCATAATAGGGTAGCTAACCCGCATCACAGTTGAGCTAACGACAACATGGGTGTGCACGTCTTATAAGCTTGCATGACTTATTAACATTTTATTTAAGTTCCACTTCTCTTTTTCATTTCTCTTTTGCTTTATTATTATTAGTAATACTTTACGTTATGATAATCAACACACCACGTAAAGTCATACACTAATAGTAATAATAATAATACAAAACAATCGTAAAACAATCATAATCATGCATAAAACTAAGCATTGATAAGCCCTAGTCAAACCTCGGTCAAAATCCTAATAGCACAGACTCCCAAAAATTTCGTAGAAAATTCTAAGTGTTTAGGCGCACCAATACTATTTGGGCGCATGAGCCCTGTTTGGGCGCTTCATCACTATGCAGGCGCATCAGCCAACACTTAACCACTTTAATACTTAGGCGCACGAACCATTCAGGCGCATGAACTATTCGGGCGTATGGTCCATTCAGACGCATGGATACTTAGGCGCATAGCCATTCGGACGCATGAACACTTAGGCGCATGGCCATCCGGACGCATGAACAGTATCGGGGAGCATTGCCCGACACTTAGTAGTCCGATTACAAATTCTAGGTGCATGAACCATTGTTCTGGCACATGAGTTACACTTAAAACATTTCTAAGGCATTTCCAGGCGCATGAGCCTTATTTAGGCGCATGAACCTTCTGCTCAACATGTTTCTAGGATATTTTCGAACCCAAACATCAAGCCTATTTGTTCTAAGCTTACCAAGGTCATTCTAAGCATGAACAACATAATAACACCTGATGAACATCATCAAACATGCATAATACATACGGGTATACATACATAAACATTGTAAAATCGTTTAAATACATTTTCAGCCCCCAAAGAGTTTAAAACAAGTAAAACCGGGGTCTAGAAACTCACCTGGTGCAACTTTGGGTGTATCTTCCTTCTAACCCATATGCGAATGAGCTCTAAGACTTAGAAACCCACCAAACACACACACACGAACACACACACAAACACATAAGCACATAACCGAGACAAAACCTATCATAAACACTTAAAAACATCGAATTCTTACCTTGAATTCAGCCTCTTCTTCTTCTTCTTCAAACCCGTAGGTTCTCTATCGTCCTCTCTCTCTAATCCGATTGCAAAAAGGTGATGTGAAGAGAGGGTGGCCTGCCATACCCAACTTTACACTAACTTCTTGTAATTTTGTCCCCTTTTACATTTTTAACCCCTCAACTTGGATTTATTGATGTTTCCTTCTTTTATTTACTTTAATAGAATAACGGGTGTTACAAGTCCACCCCCCTTATTTAGGTTCCGCCCCGAAACCTATTATTCCTCAAAAAAATGAGGGTAATGCTGCCTCATCTCCTCCTTAGTCTCCCATGTAGATTTAGATCCCTTTCTGTGCTTCCACTGCACACGCACAAGAGGAACCACTTTATTTCTCACCCTCTTCTCTTTTCTATCGATGATTTCCACTGGTTGCTCCACATAATTGAGCCTTTTGTCTACTTCGATATCCTCCAGTGGAACAATCATGTATTCAACAGCTAAGCACTTTCTCAGATGAGATACATGGAATGTCGGATGAATTCCACTTAACTCATCTGGTAACTCCAATCTATAGGCCACCTCTCCTACTCAAGCAATGATTCGGAAAGGGCCTATATATCTCGGGCTTAGCTTACCTCTTTTCTTGAATCGGATGATCCCCTTCCATGGTGAGACCTTCAACATAACTTGGTTACCCACCTGGAACTCAATCGGTCTGCGTCGTTTATCGGCATACGACTTCTGTCTATCTTTGGTTGCCTTCATGAAGGCTTTAATCTTCTCAAGCTTCTTAGTCGTAGCCTCGATTACCTTGACGCACCTCAATTCCTTCTAACCAATATCACCCCAACAAACGGGTGTTCTGTATCTCCTACCGTATAACATCTCATATGGTGGCATACCAATGCAGGCATGATAGCTGTTGTTGTATGAGAATTCAGCTAACGGTAAGTGGTCATCCCAACTTCCCCCAAAATCAATCACACATGCCCGAAGCATGTCTTCCAGTGTCTGAATGGTTCTTTCTGACTGACCATCAGTTTGGGGATGATAAGTCGTGCTAATATGTAACCTCGTCCCCATGCCGTCATGGAATTTCTTCCAGAATTTGGCTGTAAACGGGTGTCACGATCAAATACAATAGACACCAGCACACCATGACGAGTTACAATTTCCTTGATGAATAGATCCGCCAACCTCTCATAATGGTAGGAAGTGAGCACTCTTCGTCAAACGGTCAACTATCACCCATATGGCATCATACCCTTTCGGAGTACGCGGCAACTTCATAATGAAATCCATAGTGATGTGCTCCCACTTCCATTCCGGTATATCCAAAGGTTTAATCTTCCCATACAGCTTCTGATGTTCTGCCTTCACCTGTAAGATGTAAGGCACTTACTCACATACCCCACCACATCGCGCTTCATACCCGGCACCAATAATCTTTCTTCATATCTTGATACATTTTCGTGGCACCAAGATGAATGGAGTATTGAGTCTTGTGAGCTTCATCCATAATCTTTACTCGTAGATCCCAAAATGAGGAATCCACACCCGTCCGTATCGGGCTTTAACACCAAGTGTGTTTTCACCTAATTCCCCAACCAGACCTCTCATTCTTTTAGAGTTAAGATGATCTTCTTTCAGTGAATCATCTTGAAACTCTTTTACTTGCTTCATTACATGAGAGATCATGATCAATTGATATGCTCTCATCCGAATCGGCTCGGGCCTCTCTTTTCGGCTAAGGGCATCAGCCACCACATTGGCCTTGCCCAGATGGTAGTGGATCTCGCAATCATACTCTTTTATGAGCTCGAACCACCTTCTCTGCCTCATGTTCAGATCTTTTTGCTCGAAGAAGTACTTCAAGCTCTTGTGGTCAGTGAAAATGGTGTACTTCGTCCCATACATATAGTGCCTCCAAATATTTAGTGCATAGACCACGGCTGCTAGCTCCAAGTCATGAGTAGGGTAATTGACCTCCTGAACCTTCAACTGTCAGGATGCATAGGCTATAACCTTCCCTCTCTGTATTAACACGCACCCTAACCCTGAGTAGGAAGCATCAGAATAAACCACCAGATCTTCACTTCCATCGGGTAATGACAGAACAGGAGCTTGAGTCAACCTCGCCTTCAGTTCATTGAACGCCTTCTCTTGAGCTTGACCCCATATAAACTTTACATCCTTTTGGTTCAACTTGATTAGTGGAGAAGCGATCTTGGAAAAGTTTTGGATGTATCTCCTGTAGTAGCCTGCCAAACCCAAGAAGCTACAAATCCCAGATGGCGTCTTCGGTGACTTCCATTGCATAACTGCCTCCACCTTTGTTGGGTCCACCATGATTCCGTCAGGATTCACCACATGACCCAAGAATTGAACTTCGCGCAACCAGAACGCGCACTTGGAGAATTTGGTATACAACTTCTCCCTTCTTAATGTCTCCAACACCTCCCAAATGTGACCGGCATGCTCTTCTTCGCTCTTCGAGTAGATCAGGATATCATCAATGAACACAATCACTCATCTATCCAACATCAGCCGTCACACTCAATTCATGAAATCCATAAAGGTAGCTGGCACGTTAGTTAGACCAAA
Source organism: Flaveria trinervia (assembly GCA_025506515.1). Lineage (NCBI taxonomy): Eukaryota > Viridiplantae > Streptophyta > Magnoliopsida > Asterales > Asteraceae > Flaveria > Flaveria trinervia. The sequence goes on along the minus strand of CM046455.1, from coordinate 13,712,562 downwards.
AGACATAACGAGGAACTTGTAGTGTCCATAACGTGTACGGAAAGCTGTCTTAGGAATGTCTCGTTCCTTCACCTTCAATTGATGGTAGTCAGATCGTAGATCTATCCTCGAGAACCAACTGGCACCTTCGAGCTAGTCGAACAAGTCATCAATCCTTGGTAACGGGTACCGATTCTTCACCATCAACTTGTTCAGCTCTCGATAGTCAATGCACATTTGCATACTTCCGTCCTTTTTCTTTACAAACAATACCAGAGCACCCCACAGAGAGATACTCGGTCGAATGAATCCCTTATCCATTAAGCCCTGCAATTGGCTCATGAGTTCCTTCATCTCAGTCGGAGCTAATCAATATGGTGCTTTGGCAACGGGTTGAGCACCGGGTATCAAATCAATTTGGAACTCAATCTCGCGATCCGGTGGCACGCCAGGTAAGTCTTTTAGGAATACGTCCGGAAAGTCGTACACCACTGGTACCTCAGATAATTGTGGTACCGACGCATCCACATCTTTTACGTATGCCAAGTAGGCACTACATCCACGTTTCATGCACTTCCCCGCCACCGCCATCGAAATCACCTTTGGGATCGTAGTAACACAGTCTCCATAAATCGTAACCAACATCGGGCGCAACTAATCGAATCACCTTCTTGCGACATACGATGTTAGCTTCATAGGTTGCTAACCAGTCCATCCCTAGTACTACATCAAATCCACCTAAGGGCGTCACGTGTAACCTAGCAGCAAACCTATGACCTTCTAGTTCTATAGCACTGTCCTCTATCACATCAGTAATTCTAGTGGACTTACCAATAGCAGTTTCTACATCGAATGGTTCACTGACATTTCTACTACTAATAGGCAACTTAGCACAAAAAGTAGTGGAAATAAAACTCCTACTAGCACCGGAATCAAACAATACAGAGTCCCCAAGTTTGGTTTACTAGAAACATTCCTGACATGACATCAGGATCAGCTCTGGCTTCCTCCCGGGTCATGGTGTAAGCTCTAGCACTTGCCCTCTGCCCTCCTTCCTCCAGCTTCTTCTTCGCTTCAGAGCTCTCCGCCCTCGGCTTCTTATAGTCTTTGGCCGCGTGGCCCTCCCCGCCACAGTTATAGTACTTCAGTGCCTTACAGTCTCTAGCGATGTGGCCAGGCTTGCCACACCTCAAGCATACATTCATTCCCATCCTGCACTCACCGGTATGCTCCCTTCCATATCTACCACACTTTTTCAACCCTGATCTTGACGACACCCCACGGTCGTCCACCTTCATCTTCTTGTTGTTTGGAGTGAAACCACCACGTCCAAACCACTTCCCATTCCTGTTCTTATCATTCCCACTCGTCTTCTTCACCTCCACCACAGTCTCCTCTCGTTCATCATACAATCTACCCGCCAAATCCACCACCGATCGAAAGGTACCTGGCTGAGCAGCAATCAGGTGCCTGCGAATGTCAGCCGGCACTCCCTGGATGTACCTCTTGATCTTCCTTGACACTGGCATCACCTGATCTGGCACCAGCCTCGCCATCTATTTGAATTAGTGGTGTACTACTGGTGGGTCATGGTTCCCGCTTCAAGTTGCAAGAACTCCCTCTCAATTTTATTGAGTTCCCTGTGAGGACAAAATTCCTCGATCACCAACTGTTTAAACTCCTTCCATTGCATTTTCCCGATGGCTTTGGCACCCTCAGCTTGGACAATATTGTCCCACCAACACAGCGCTGAATCAACGAAAGAGTAAGTTGCGAACTTCACCTTCTGGTCCTCGCGGAACTCATTGATCTCCAAGAATGCCTCCATCTGCCTCACCCAGTGGTGAGCAGCAGCAACATTGCCATTGCCATCGAATGTCGGGGGGCTTACACCTTTGGAACGCCCCATAATTGCACCCTCCGGTCGCTGCTCTCACTACATCCTCCTCCTCCTCATCGGACAACACAGTCTCAGGCTCCGGTTGTTCCTCCTCCCTTTTGCTTCCCTTGCGCGTTGATCCCTTTCTAGTATCCTTCTCCTTCCTCTCCTCGTTTCTCATAGCCCTGATGACTTCAGTCACTACAGACGGTAAGACTGTCTGCATGATTTGGTGTACTTCATCAGCAATCACCTCCCTAGCTGAGGCATTCAAGCTAGCATTCTCATTCTCTTTGCTCTGGCCATGAACCTCAGGGTTCTCATGGGTCATCTCAAGAGCCTTAGCACTACTCCTAGTCACACGTGGACAGTCTCTGCCTCTAGGAGTCATGGAAGATTTCTGTCCAGCCATCCTCTAACACACTATAAGATTCAAACACCAACACGGTCATTCAAGGTAATAACTAAGTTTACGTCAAGTATAGTAAGTCCCTAATTATAGTGGCCAGTTGTGATTAGCCACTTACTTTACTCTTCATACCCCAAGCATTCCCTTTCCTGACTACATTAGTATCTAAATCTACTAAAGGCACATAAATCACATAACATGCGCACGTAATGGCGATTAACATTAAAGAAAATACCTGATGGCACGTACCTACTCGGGCTGACATCCCTCCAGTTGTCCCATTTTTAGTTTAAGTTTAGGTTTTAAAAAAATTATTGAACCCAATTCTCTTAAACTTTGGCTCTGATACCAACTTGTAAGGCCCCGTTCCCGGAGACCTCACAGTTGGTTATTCACAACATTAAATACATTCAACATTATAATTTACAAGCTTAAGCAGTGGAATTATTTCAACAAAAGGCATTCATTTCATTAAAAACACTGTTGTTGAGCGATACACTATTGTTTAACTGAATACAAAAGAATTGTTTAATTGCATTACAAAACAACAGCAATAACAAGTATGAATGCATGTCAGTCTCTTCCTGCCGAGTTGTTTCACCCTCGTGCCGTCCTCAGCAATGTTTACCTGCCAACTGAAAATGTATAAAAGTCAGCGTTGCTGAGTGAGTTCTAGTTTTAAAAGTAATAAAATGCTTTCTGTCAGGTATACATATGAAAATACTCTTTTTATGAAATTTCATCTTCTTATACGTGAGCAGGCATTAACTATACAACCAGATAATGCTTCTTCTCCATACAACCAGATAATGCTTCTTCTCTATACAACCAGATAATGCTTCTTCTCTTTACTGTATGCCTTGTTTATTATGTACTCTTTTATCTTTATCTTTCACTGTCTATGTGGACCAATAAGCAATACCCTAAACTATATGCATGGGGGAAACTGGTGTTGGGCCCTCTGGTACCCCAATGAGCACTGATTACTGTATAGAAGGCCGACCCAGTCACCTAGGCTACGCTGCAAAGGTCCGCCAATCTCAATTGACTGGCCGCGTGTGCATAATAGGGTAGCTAACCCGCATCACAGTTAAGCTAACGACAACATGGTCGTGCACCTCCTATAAGCTTGCAAGACTTGTTAACATTTTATTTAAGTTCCACTTCTCTTCTTCATTGCTCTTTCGCTTTATTATTATTAGTAATACTTTACGTTACGATAATGAACACACCACGTAAAGTCATACACTAATAGTAATAATAATAATATGGAACAATCATAAAACAATCATAATCATGCATAAAACTAAGCATTAATAAGCCCTAGTCAAACCTTGGTCAAATCTTAATAGCACAGACTCCCAAAAATTTCGTAATAAATTCTAAGTGTTTAGGCGCACCAATACTATTTGGGCGCATGAGCCCTGTTGGGCGCATGAGCCCTGTTTGGGCGCTTCATCACTATGTAGGCGCATCAGCCAACACTCAACCACTTTAACACTTAGGCGCATGAACCATTCAGATGCATGAACTATTCGGGCGTATGGTCCATTCGGACGCATGGACACTTAGGCGCATAGCCATTCAGACGCATGAACACTTAGGCACATGGCCATTCGGACACATGAACACTATCGGGGTGCATGGCCTGACACTTAGTCGTCCGATTACAGATTCTAGTTGCATGAACCACTGTTCAGGCGCATGAGTTACACTTAAAACATTTATAAGGTATTTCCAAGCACATGAGCCTTATTTAGGCGCATGAACCTTCTACTTAACGTGTTTCTAGGATATTTTCGAACCCAAACATCAAGCCTATTTGTTCTAAGCTTAACAAGGTCATTCTAAGTATGAACAACATAATAACACCTAAGGAACATCATCAAACATGCATAATACATACGGGTATACATACATAAACATTGTAAAATCGTTTAAATACATTTTCAGCCCCAAAGAGTTTAAAGCAAGTAAAACCGAGGTCTAGAAACTCACCTGGTGCAACTTTGGGTGTATCTTCCTTCTAACCCGTATGCGAATGAGCTCTAACACCTAGAAACCCACCAAACACACACACACGGACACACACTCAAACACATAAGCACATAACCGAGACAAAACCCATCATAAACACCTCAAAACTTCGAATTCTTACCTTGAATTTAGCCTCTTCTTCTTCTTCTTCAAACCTATAGGTTCTCTGCCCCCCCCCCTCTCTCTCTCTAATCCGATTGCAAAAAAGTGATGTGAAGAGAGGGTGGGTGGCCATACCCACCTTTACACTAACCTTTTGTACTTTTGTCCCCTTTTACATTTTTAACCCCTCAACTTGGGTTTATTGATGTTTCCTTCTTTTATTTACTTTAATAGAATAATCGGGTGTTACAAGATGATGTCAGAACAATTATAACCAACCATGAAGATGATGACAAAACGCTAGGGTTACGTATACGTTTTGGTTGACTATTGAGACCAGCGATGAAGATGATGGCAAAATGCCAAGGTTACGTATACGTATCAAATGAGTTTTGATGATAAACTTATTGACTATATCCAAAATTTGAGTATTGATGATGGACTCAATAAAGCAAAGAACTCAATGAAGATAATGTCAAACAACGATAAACATTTATGAAGATGATGATGAAATGCCAGGGATACGTATACGTAACAGTTGAGTATTGATGATAAACTCGATACGTATATCCAGTAGTTGAGTAATGATGATGAACTATGATGAACTCAATGAACAATATGAAGTATAACCTTATTATTCAAAAAAAAGTCAACACAAAGATGATATTTTACTTGGTTACTTTGTGTGAAGATGATTAATTCCAGGAAGATGATAAACAGGTTTTGCTTAAGATCTTTGTTTGTGTTTCTTGATGTTTACATATATGAGAACACTATTATACATAGTCATATGTTTACATATATGTAAACCTAAGTTTGCATGTATGAAACTTTAGTTTGGCCCATGTTTATGTATTTTGTTTTGTTTTGGTTCTTTCATTGTATTACGTGTATGTAATAGATGCCGGTTAGATTGTTTGTTTTTGGCTTCTTCTTCTTCTTCTTTATAGTGTATCGCTTTCATATATATAAAAAAGATTACTTACACGTAAACATACGTGATAGAATGTTTACATAACAAAAGCATATACATAATCATGCTTACATATACGTAATCATATGTAACACCCAGATATTTTCTTTGAAGCCGACGAAAGAAGAAAAAGAAATAGTCCAAAGTTGGGGGACCAAACTTGCCAAAATGCGAGAAAGTTCAGAAGAGAAGGGGAATAAGAGGGGAGGGCAGCCCACACCCTCCCCACATCTCTAAAAACTCATCAAAGAAAAGAAAGAAGAGAAAAAGGTTGGTTCAGGTAGATTCAAGCCTGCAAAATCATCGTGTAGCGGGTCTAAACGAAGCTCTACTTCTAGGTGTTATTTGTGTGAGTTCTAGTGTTAGGATCAGTGATCTAAGTTTGATCAATTAGAGTAGATTGCAGCGGAAATTCAAACAATGAATTAGACAATTTAGCAAGAACTCAATTGATATTCAATAGAAAAGCACACGGTTATAGAGAGAGAGAATTCTGTAAAAGGAATGTTTCAATCAAATACTTTCGTGGTGGCTGAATGTCACATGTTACAATTAGGTCAACATTCCTTATATAAGGAATGTGACATCTGCTAATGTCACTTGATAGTGACATCTAACAGAATTATACAAACAACTGAAACTATGCAAACTACTGAGAATGTTCTCAACAACTGATCATATCTCAGAGAATGCTAAGTATAAAAACATAAAACTACTGAACTAAAACTATTGAAACTATAAACTACTGAAAAGTAAATTACAAGTACTAAAAGGAAAACCATCATAACTACTGAAGTTAATAACTTCAGCTGTTGTGACAACTACTGATTACTCTAGTCTTCAGTCTTTGTCTTTGGTCTTTGTTCTTTAGACTTTTACTTCAGACGTTGTCTTCAACTGATAGCTTCAGACTTTGTCTTCAGTACTTCACTTTCAGACTTTATCTTTGGTACTTTACTTTCAGACTTTGTCTTCAGTAGAAATCTTCAGGTCTTGTCTTCAGACTTTGTCTTCAGACCTTGTAATCAGCTGATGTCTTCAGCTGTTGTGATCTTCTTCAGCAGTTGTAATGTCTGTGGGACTTAGAGGTTTTTCTGATCAGGCTCATTGGTTCTTTTGGTCCAACAAACTCCCCCTGAACCAATGCAACCAAAACCTCTAAGTTTATTGATAATCCCACTTATTCTTTGGTAGGAATACCCTCTTGATCAGCTTCAGAGGTAATCATGTAAGCACAGGCCGGGAAAAGGTTTCTGATCATTTGATTGGCTAAGTATGGAAGAGAACTCTGTCTTGGGGAAAATGGACACAGAGTCTTGTCCCAACCATGAAACCTAATCCCACTAATGAGTCTGTAAGACTCTCTTGCATAGGCCTCAAGGGGAACAACTTGTTCCTCCTTGGTTAGTTCTTCTGCTTCTCCCTCAAAGAAGAACTCTGGGCCATAATATTCAGACAGATATCTTACTGTCTTCCCATTTTTTAACTCAACAGTTGTGATCTCTCTGTATGCGAATTCATCTGGATGAGAGCCTTCTAGCAACAACTAGAGTTCACTCTTTTGAAGATCTTCAAGTCTCTTGTATAACAACCCCTTCTTGATCATTTTGTTCTCAAGTATAGATTGAGGGGTTGTCTTTGAGTTGTGTGCTCTCTTGAATTCTTCTATAATCTCCCAGGGTGAGACTACCATGGCCAACATAATTGCAGCATTCAAAGTCTTTTTCACTTGGCCACGATATCTACTTGGTATGTTCTTCTTGTGAATTCTGGAACTTACCCTAGGGTCTGGCCAAATCCTCACTCTTTCTCTTTGATGTTGGAATGTATGCCTAAGAGTGTACAGCCTCAGAGCTTGTTTCTTCATTTCTTGAATGGATGAGGACTGAGGGAAGACTTGTCAACCAATTTGAAAAATTGCTCATCATGCTGCTTCTGCTGTTCTGCTTCTTCAATCTTCACTTTCACCATTTGCATTTGCAAGTCAGGTGTGATCATCTGTTGACTTCTGGGCTCAGGTGTTTTAAGTTTGAGAACAGCAGAGATTGGTAGACAGTCTTCATTATCATCCTCTTCTTCTTCTTCTTCTACCCTCAACACCCTTCTCCTCCTTCTGGGTGCATCACTGGGTGTGGTTTGAGGTGGTTTTTGAGGTAATGGAATTGGTTTTGTGGGTTGAATTGTGAGTGGTTTTGGTTTAGGGATAGGGTTGGCAGGTTTTGGAGTTGGTTGTTTATGAGTTGGAGTTAGGGAAGGCTGATCTAGCATTTTTGTGGTAAGTTTGGCTTTAGAGAGCTTAGCCATATCAGTTCTCTTCCCAACACCTGCCTCATCCAATGCTTCTATAATTAACCCCTTATTGAATGCTTCAGAAGAACAGATTCTGGTGGTTATTGCCAGAATACTGTCTCTGGTCCATGATTTGATCTCAATCAATGATCTTCCCAAGTATTTTGCAATAAATCTTATCATTATCTCCAACCTTTCCCTATCCATCACACTGTAACTAGCCCATCTTTCTTGTATTTCCTTAACTTCCAGCCTTCTGATCTCAGTGTCTAAAGTGGCTGTATCAAAGCCCTGTCTAAAGAGTTGGTCTATTATTCTGTCCATAGATCTGCTGTAAGCTTCATCATCTTCTTTAACCAGATCTTCTAAGGATTTCTCTCCAACAGGCTCTTGTGTTTCAGCATTTTTCTTCTTTTATAAGTGATCAGTTATTTCTCTTTCTCTAGCTCCTTTTCTTTTTCTTGTTGTTTCTCATCGACCACTCTCTTTCTCTTTCTTTCTTTTATGGCCTTAGACTACCCCTTTTTGGGTGCATTGGGTTCAAGGGTTTGAATGGCAGAAAGTGACTTTTGCACAACATCATCAACAAGTGTTTGGAGATTTGAGGAGATCCTCTCATCAATGGCTTTATGTACTATCTCAGTGATGATGGGAGTGATGAGAGGTAAGGAGTTTTGAAAGGTTGCAACCATCTGCTCAGAGGGGTTCTGTCCCTGAGAGGTGGTTCCAAAAGCAGTGGCTGGTGGCTTAGTTAAGTGTATTGGCTGTGTGTTTGGTGAACCTTCAAATGAAGGTGCCATCTGTGGGTCAATTGGGATAGATGGACTTTCATCCTGAGACATTTTGGCTAGCAGCTCTTTGAGTCTGCTCACCTCAGTCTCTAGGATTGTATTATGGGCTAAGACATCGAAGAAAAATCCCAGGTTATCATCAGTCTTTGCTGAATCATTTGACCTCCTGATTAAATCAGGATGTACATGCCCTGTGTGTAGATCAGTATTTGCATGTGCCCCTTGTTCTTGGTTCTGGGGACTTCCTGCCTCAGGACTTTGTCCTTCATTGGCAGTTGCCTCTGGTGAGGTCTTATATATGGTACCAACTTCATCATGTTCATTTGCTGAATCAGTAGAAGTGGCAGCCTGACCAGATGTTCTAACCTCCTCTTCTACACTTGGAGATTGAACATTATAACCCCTGTGTTGTGGGTTATTAGCAGCATTTTGGTCCTCCCTCTCAATTGTTGAGGTATTCCCAGTGTTAATTGGTTTCTGGGGAGGGGGTGAGGAATGCAGCTGACTCAACACTTTAGCAACTATAAGGGTTGGGCTTTGAGGGGCGGTTGCAGTTGGAGATTGGTCAGAAGCAGATTGCACCCGGGGTGAGAGATGCTCTTCAATGGTAACCTTCTCAACTGAGAAAGGTTCCAGTAATGTGGTATCCCCAAATTTGGTTACAATAGGATCCTGTTGAGAGGATACCTGTGCGGTTTCAGCTGGTTGAGTCTCTGACATAACTGGGGGGTTAGAACCAGTATGTGTTTCCTGTATTGGTGGTACAGGGGCATCCGCAGGGGACTCATCTCCCTGAGTAGCCTTTTTGGGCTTTTGAGGTTTGAGTTTGGTGGGGACTTTGGATCTGGAGGTGGAGGCTGTGGGTTCCCTCTGCTTGGGTTTGAGCAGCCGGGTAGCCCCTTTGAGAGTAGGGTCAGAGTTATGTCTGGAGTATACCTCAGCTAAAACAGTTGGAGCAGGGACTCCAAGACCAACAAGGCCGTAAGATTTTAATTGATTTAAAATTATGGCCGTCAGAAACCTGGGATATAGTAGCCATCTGTTTGTCACAGTTTTTTGAGCCAGATCCTTTAGTTCCATAAACACTATCTTAGAAAAATTTAGATTTTGTCGTTCAAAGATAAAGTACAATACCTGTTGCCATCTTGAGGACATCTGATCCCATGAAGATGTCTTTGGAGCAAGACAGACATTCACCATGTGGAAGATAAGTCTTTCAGCATCATGGAAGTGCTTTTTGAGAATGGTTGTAGCACTTAAGTCTACTTCATACCCGTTGTTAATGAAAGACATATCAATGGTGCCTTTCGGGTATTCTATAATACAGGTGGCATCATGCAAATTTAGGGTTTTGCGAATGATGTCAGGGGTGATTACCGCCTGTTTCTGGTTAACCAACGACTGGAGAGTGATTTGGCTATCATTTTCACCAGTTGTGACAGAGACGTTGGTCCAGAATTGGTGTAAGGAATCGGGGTATATGGTAGGATCAAAAGAAAGGTTCGGTATTGGGAATCCACCATAAGATCGATGGCATTATCAAATTTATTCCAGAAGGCTGATTTCGAGAGGTAGGCAACACAGTTGTGTCTAGCTTTGAGTTTCATGGTTGCCATTGTTGAGAGAGAAAAGGATAGAAAACGGCTAATGAAATGTTCGGCTATAAGTGCAGTATTTATAGGTTAAGAAAAAGCTGAAAAGAAAACGACTGAAAGTGTTGGTGTTGTCAGCAGTTGTATGAAAACAACTGAAGACTTGGTTTTAACTATCAGACATTTGAAAACAACTGAAGACTTGGTTTTAGTCATCAGTAGTTATGAAACTACTGAAAACCTTGGTTTTGTCTTCAGGTGTAGAAACAACTGAGAACTTGGTGTTAGTCATCAGTAGTTGTGAAACTACTGAAGACATGGTTTTTTCATCAGTTGTTTAAGGTGAAACAACAGTTTGTGGAATCAACTTAAGAGAAAATTCTCATCGGTAGTTTTCGTCAGTTCTTAGCTTTTCAGCTGTTTCATACTGTCCTCAACACTTACTCATCAGACTTTTTAGCTGTTTTCAGTTGTTTCATAGGACATCAGAACTTATCTGTTTTTAACTACATTAGTAGTTGTAACTACATCAGTATTTGTAACTGCATCAGTTTCTTTTAACAGAATTAGTACATATTTGTGACATGTTTACGAATGGTCATCAGTACTTGTAAACTGAGATCATCAGTAGTTGTCACTTATTCTAGCTGTAGCATACCAAGCCTTAACACAATGTTTTGGAAAGTTGAACTATCCAAAGGCTTAGTGAATATATCTGCAAGCTCATCAGCACTTGGCACAAACTTTGGATCAATCAGACCTTTTTTTCAAAACAATCCCTAATAAAATGGTGTCTGATCTCTATATGTTTGGTCCTAGAATGCTGGACTGGATTCTTGACAATACACAGAGCTGAAGCACTATCCATTAACAATGGAGTCTTAGTCTCTGTAATGCCATAATCCAATAATTGGTTCTGAAGCCAGAGTACCTAAGATGTACAACTTGTAGTAGCAATGTACTCTGCTTCAGTAGTGGATGTAGCAACAGATGTTTGTTTCTTACTCTGCCAAGAAATCAAACAGTTGCCTAGGAATTGACATCCACCAGAAGTTGACTTTCTGGTTAACTTACACCCTGCATAGTCACTATCAGAAAAAGCAACTAATTTGCAAGAGTGTCTAGTGGAATACCAAAGACCTAGAGATTGTGTACCTTGCAGATATCTAAAGATCCTCTTGACTGCAATCAAATGAGACTCTTTAGGAGTAGCCTGAAATCTAGCACAAAAACAAGTTGCAAACATAATGTCTGGTCTAGAAACTGTTAGGTACATCAAGGACCCAATCATACATCTGTAAAGTGTTTCATCAACAGCTTTACCTTTATCCACATCCAGTTGTGTGGTGTTGCACATGGGAGTTGAACAGGGCTAACAGTTTTGTAATCAAACTTATTCAAAAGATTTTTTGTATATTTTGACTGATGAATGAAGGTTCCATCAGCCTTTTGATTGATTTGCAAGCCCAGAAAGAACTGTAATTCTCCCATTGCACTCATTTCAAACTTTTGTTTCATTAAACTTGTAAAATCATCACACAACTGGGGATCAGAGGATGCAAAAATTATATCATCAACATAAATTTGAACAAGTAGCTTATGTTGATCCACTTTCTTAACAAACAAAGTTTTATCTATGGAACCTCTAGTGAAGTTATTTTGAAGAAGAAAATTTGAAAGTGTTTCATACCAGGCTCTAGGAGCTTGCTTCAACCCATAAAGAGCCTTATCAAGTTTATACACCCAATCAGGATGTTTATTGTCCTTAAAACCTGGTGGTTGACACACATAAACCTCTTCTTTTATTTTTCCATATAAAAAAGCACTTTTGACATCCATTTGAAAAACTTTAGATTGTGGAATGCAGCATAGGCTAAGAACAATCTAACTGCTTCCAGTCTGGCTACAGGGGCAAAGGTTTCATCATAATCAATACCTTCTTCTTGTGAAAACCCTTGTACAACCAGTCTAGCCTTGTTCTGACAATAAGCCCATTTTCATCAGTTTTATTCCTAAACACCCACTTAGTGCCTAGCACACTTACCTGGGGGTAGAGGAACCAGCTCCCACACTTGCTGCTTTTTGAACTGAAGTAGCTCAAGCTGCATGGATTCAACCCATCCATTGTCTCTTAAAGCAACATGTAGTTCTTTGGCTCTAGCTGACTGATGAAGAGAGCATAGAAGTAAGTTGGGACAATTGACTCCTGGTTGAGACACCAGCATTGATATCACCATGATTTGAGACATGGGGTGATTCTTCAGCTCTTGGTACACTATAAGATCAGTGCAAGTGTTTGTAGCAGGTTCAGCAGCAGCAGATGTTGATCCAGACTCTTGAAAGCAAGTATGAGATGGCAATTCAAATGATGTAGAGGAGTCAGAAATCTCATCAGCATTTGTTGTGGATGGAGCTGCTGAAGCTACAGGAACATCAAGTTTAGGGGACTCAGGCAGTTGATCACTAAACTTGAAAAGGTGAGTACTGATATCATCATCTTCTTCAGTACCACCAGGTGGAAGACTTGCTGCAGAAGATGATTTATTCACATGATCTGCAACAGCTGGAGGTTGATAAGGAACATATTGTAGTATATCCAGATCAAACAACTCCACAGGGTTTTGTGGAATTTTATCCTTAGGAGATTCATTGAACTTCACATGCAAGGTTTCTTCAACTATCTTTGTTCTGCAGTTGAAGACTCTGTAAGCCTTGCATGTGGATGAATATCCTACAAAATACCCTGCATCCACCTTAGGATCGAATTTGTGGAGTTGATCCTTTGTGTTGAGAATGAAACAAGGACACCCAAATGCTTTGAAGAATGAAATTAGAGGAGCCAAATGATGTAGAACTTCATATGGAGTCTTCATCAACCTCTGACTTACTAGAACTCTATTCTGCACATAGCAAGCTATGTTGACAGCTTCAGCCGAAAAGGTCAATGGCAAACCAGAGTCAGCCAACATGGGCCTTGCAGCTTCAATTAGGGTCATGTTCTTTCTCTCCACTACTCCATTTTGTTCTGGAGTCCTTGGGATGCTAAACTACTTCTTGATCCCCTTTGAGAGATAAAAATCATCAAGTGTATGGTTTCTGAATTCTGTTCCAACACAATGTTTATATTCGTCTGAGCAACCTCATCCTTTGAATGCAAGAAGAAAGTCATACAAATCTGGAGTAATCATCCAATTACCAGACAGTATTTCTTCTTTGCCATGCTCATCATTCTCACAGGACCAAATAGATCCATGTGTAGTAACTGCAAGCAGGCAGTGGACTTAGGTTCTTCAATAGGAGGGAATGAGACTTTGTGTTGTTTTTCTTTCAAACAAGCAGTGCAGGTTTCATCACAGTGGAACTCCTTTATTGGTAGACCTCTCACTAAACTATTGTGGATTAGCTGATTCACATTTTTGAGATGTACATGCCCAGCCTCCTGTGCCACATTTTAGATTCCTGAGGAGAGGCTTTGGAGAACAAGCAAGGATGACCCTTCAAATCAATCTTCTTTGACAAATCCAGGGCATATACTCTTCCAATCCGTTGGCCTTCAGGAGAGTATGTTCATCCAATACCTTGTCAATCAGCCTCAGAACTTGGGAAGACAGAATCATGTAGTTCTGGCTTGTGAAAAGTGCAACATGCCCTTTATCACACATCTGACTGACACTTAGTAGATTATACTTGAGATTCTCCACATGGTTAACATCATCAAATCTGAGTTCTCCATTAGACACATATCATTTCCCGATGATGTAACCCTTAGCATCATTTCCAAATGAAACAAATCCCTTCTTTCCATGAGAGTAGTCATTAAGAAGAGAACTGCTCCCTATCATATGCATAGATCCTCCACTGTCTACATACCAGATGCTCCTTTGGCATGCTGAAGAACCCTGCAATCATCACAAGGAACTAGTTAGGTTTTGAGACCCAAACCTTTTTGGTTTTGGGTCTGTTCTCATCAATAGATTTAACCCTAACTTGTTGCTCATGATTAACAGCTGATGAAGGTGGAGATGGTGCTGAAATGGATTCTTGGATTTGGGCTTGGAATACCTTTTCAGTGGTTTGATCACAGGTGCATCTAGTTGTTAACTCTCCCCAACAAATGCTAAACAATCATAACAAGTTGTGTCTGATTTGTAGCTAAAGCTTTCAGCTCTTGTGACACAACACTACTTGTTTTTGATGAGTTCCTGTGATCCACCATTTCCTCCTTGAAATTCACAACTTAGTTTGATTTTTATCATGAGAACACTATCAGCTGTTTTATGATAAACCCTATCCTTCTTTTTGGATTTTGGTGAAGCCTTGGTTTATCACATCGGGATGACTGTGGTAAAACTTGGTCTCAAACTCATTTTTCATTTTATCCATCTGAATTTTAATAAGCTTATCTTTGTTGAGTTTGGAACCCTTTTTGTACCAACATTCATCAAAAAGATGATTGAATTTACCACATATTTCACATGGCTTATTCTTCATCTTGGATTGATCAACTGCTGAAGTGGAAACTACTAAAAGTGTGATCTTCAGTACTTTCCTCCTTTCAGTACTTGTGTTAAGTACTGAAGGATCTGTAACAACTGAAGACTTGTCTTCAGCTGTTCTCTATCCGTCCTGAAAGACCGTATGATAGATTCCTCAGCAGTTGTTAATCCTTTTATTTCAGTTGATTTGAAATGCTTTTCAGATGTTGTGACTTGCCCTTCAATACTTGAGGTACTTTGAGGACAACATCTGAAGTACTCAGCTTCATGTGCTTATCAGTAGTTAACCCATTACGCAATTGATTTGCTGAGGTATCGACACTGATGTCATCTTCTGATCTTGGGTGATCACTTGAGGATGATACACGATGATGTGGTTTGGAAATTACTTTCACCTTCAGGTTTTACTATTGATTTTGGAGTAAAATCTGTAGGTGGTGGCAATGTGGTTGTAACCAATTCCAAACTTCACATTTGAAGCTGTTTGCTTGCTGAGAAGCATTTCAAATCCCTTGCAGGATGATACCCAGCGGTCACACTCAACTTGGTAGTTGCAAGTGTTTCTTTAAGATCTTTGGGTTCTCAAGAATGACCTCTAGCTTAGCCTTTTCATCATTTAATTGGCATTTAAGCTTATAAATCTCATCATCTTTATTTTTAAGGACTGACTCACTCAGCTTTTCTTTTGGAAAGGGTTTTCTCAAGCTCAAGATTTTGATTTATTAAAGCTACATTTGCCTCTCTAATAGAGATAAATACAGCTATGCAAGATTCAGAACATAGCTTGGCCTTAGCCTCAGAGGATACCTGGGTTACCTGTGATGAAGATGCATTGGAGCATGAACCCTCAGTAGACTCCAGGGCCATCAGAGAAAGATTCCAAAAGGATGTTCACCACCACGTTGACCATCACTAGCAAATAATTGCTCATTACCAGAAAGATCATCTGGTAGACTGCTCTAGTCAACAGTACTAGGGGTGAAGAAGCTGTGATGAGGTTGTGATTGAGATGATTGAGATGGTGAGTCTTAGGTAAGGCTTGAGGTTGTTGTGCAATAGGAACTTGAACTTGATTTGGTTGTGGCATGTAATAGCAAGGATATGGATATGGCATTGGACCCTGAGGGACAAAATATGCAGGAGATATAGGTTGTGAGTGATGACCAGAACTAGCAGGATGTTGCCCTCTGTTTTGTGAACTATTGCTTGGAAAAGTCACAAAGGGTGCAGAGGAGTTAGATCCAGTTGATCTACACTCTCTTGCAAAGTGCCCAAGCCTGTGGCATTTGTGACACCTCAACTTACTCTTGTCAAAACCAACTTTGGTTTTGCCAGAGAGTCCTGGAAATTTCCTACCAGTTCTTGTAGAACTTTTGAGATCTGATATTAATCAAGGCCATTTGGCTTAGAATATCCATCTCTTCTAGGTCATCATCAGCAATACCTTTCAAATCATCCATAAGGAAGCACAAATTGTCACTATTACAGCCTGACTGACTATCAACACTAACAAATGCATGATCAGAACTGTTTGAAGAGAAATCTATATGCTCATCATAATTGCTTTCTGATGCAGCATATTCTGACTCATGACCAACCAAGGCAGTGTTCCCTGGTACAAAGTCATGAGTGAGCTTTCCTGATGATGCAAGTTTCCTTTTTTGCTCTATCTCTCTTTCAAATATAAGCAGTTTCCCATAGAGTTGGGTAAGAGATAGGCTATCCAGATTTGCACTGGAGCGTAGGACAATGGTATATGTATCCCATCTCTCAGGCAGTGATCTGAGGAATCTATTGTTCATCTGGCTATTAGTGTATTCATGTTTGACCATTTTCAGCTCAGAGATCAAACAGGAAAAACACTCAAACTGTTGAGTCAGCGTCTCACCCTTCCTATGAGAGAATGTCTCATATTGTTGGGCAAGGATTTCTCTGTTGTTTGCTAAGACCTCATCTGTTCCACCAAATGTTCTTTCAATGCATTCCAGAGGTCATGAGCAGTTTCATGATGCATAAGCTCAGAATAGATTTCATTCGGCAGTGCCATGGCCAGAATTCCATGTGCTTTAGCATCAATCTCAAACAGTTTTCGATCCTCATCTGAGTATTGTTCCTTCTTCTTCGGAACCATTTGGTTGGTTTCCAGATTGTTCACCATAGGCTTGTGTGGACCATGTACCAAAGATGTCCAACAACCTGAACTGTTAACAGACAGGTGATGGAGCATTCTTCGTTGCCATATGTTATACTCAGTCCTAACCAGCATCGGAGGCTTGGTTGAGGAACCAGTGTTGTGAGGGTCATTAGAAGGAGTAGTCATTCTCAGATTCAATCAAATTCAATTAAGTTTTAACTGATTTAGCGCAAAACACAACAAACTCAATATGGACCAAGAGAAATCTCAAAGCAAATAACCGAAAGCAGCAGAAATTCAATCTCTAGAACCAATTCTCACAAATATACTAATTCGATCAAACTTAGATATCGAAATAGCAGTTTCAATGATCAATTATTAGATCGATCAATGATTAACCTGCTCTGATCCCATTTGTTAGGATCAGTGATCTAAGTTTGATCAATTGGAGTAGATTGCAGCGGAAATTCAAACAATGAATTAGACAATTTAGCAAGAACACAATTGATATTCAATAGAAAAGCACACGGTTATAGAGAGAGAGAGAATTCTGCAAAAAGAATATTTCAATCAAATACTTTCATGGTGGCTGAATGTCACATGTTACAATTAGGTCAACATTCCTTATATAAGGAATGTGACGTCTGCTGATGTCACTTGATAGTGACATCCAACAGAATTATACAAACAATTGAAACTATGCAAACTACTGAGAATGTTCTCAACAACTGATCATATCTCAGAGAATGCAAAGTATAAAAACATAAAACTATTGAACTAAAACTACTGAAACTATAAACTACTGAAAAGTAAATTACAAGTACTAAAAGGAAAACCATCACAACTACTGAAGTTAATAACTTCAGCTGTTGTGACAACTACTGATTACTCTGGTCTTCAGTCTTTGTCTTCAGTCTTTGTTCTTCAACTTTTACTTCAGACGTTGTCTTCAGCTGATAGCTTCAGACTTTGTCTTCAGTACTTCACTTTCAAGACTTAATCTTCGGACCTTTACTTTCGACTTTGTCTTCAGTAGAAATCTTCAGATCTTGTCTTCAGACTTTGTCTTCAGACCTTGTAATCAGCTGATGTCTTCAGCTGTTGTGATCTTCTTCAGCAGTTGTAATGTCTGTGGGACTTAGAGGTTTTTCTGATCAGGCTCATTGGTTCTTTTGGTCCAACATCTAGGACTCCTCTTTTAAACGTTTTTGGTTGATTTTGGGGCTGGAACACATCTAAAAACCCGTTTTTGTATGTGTGCGTGCTTGACCCATTTGTATGTGTTTGCGTGTGATGCGTTTGGAGTCTGTTTTCTAAGCTTGTGCGTGCTTGAATGGTGTTGTGGTATGCTTTCCTAAGGTTTAGGATGGTTGATTTGGGCTTAGAATGGATTTGGATGAGCTTGGAGGTCAAAAATGGCAGATTGGGTTCGGGATGAACTGCATTCTGCATCAGCTAGGGCTAGGCAACCGAATGGAGGCCACGTGGCCGAATGTGGTGCGATTGAGGGTTCATTCGTATGATGGGGGTTCATTCGCATGATTGAGGGTTCATTCACATGACTGAGAGCCCATTCACATAAATGCTCATCCGTATTAGGTCCATCCGTATTAGTTCCATTCGCATGGAACTCATCCGCATTGGGTTCATCCGCATTAGGTCCATTCGCATGGGTGTTCATTTGCATAGGTGTCATCCGCATTGTTCCATTCACATTATGTTTAGTCGCCTAGAAGGCCGTGCGACTGACGGGTGTCCATACGCCCAAGTAGGGCTTGTGCACTCGGGGAAAACGTAGTTTATGTTCTGACTTTCGGGGGAAAATGCAGATGTAAGTTTTGACGTGGAAAGTTCCCGTAAGTACATGTAAGATGACCGATGAGGTCTTAAGGGTTATGTTAGGCATGATGATGTTGCATGTTTATGCATGATGTATGTTATGTATGATATTGCCCTGTATGATGATGATTGTGTATGTTCATGTTCCTTATTATGATGTATGTTTATTTTTCTCATGGCTTTACGTTGAATGTTAATGAATGAAATGAAATTATTATGTAACGTAAAGTGAAAGATAAAGAAAAATGGAACATGATGGATGCATGCAATAATGAACGATGACGTAATGAAAGTCTTGCAAGCATTGTATGTCGGGACACGACCCTTAGTAAGGTGTTAGTCTAATGGTGTGCGGGTTCACTACCCCAAGAGGATGCACATCGGGGTTTTTCTTTGTAATTGACCATTTGTATGGAACCATTATTGTTTGCCTTAGGTACTGTGGCCAGAGGTGCTGGGCACCGTGAAGGAAGGTCTATGATAGGCTTAGGTACAGTATCATGAGCATGAAGGGCATAGCACATGACAATGGTATACTTGAACTTTATCTTAGGTACTATGGCCAGAGGTGCTGTGCACGGTAAATGAAGGTCTATGATAGGCTTAGGCCCAATACCATGAGCATGAAGGGTAAAGTTCATAGTTTTGACGAAAGTAAAAGATGTAATGATGAAAGAACGAATAATGAAGATAATAATGATATTATCTATGTGTACGTATGATGTATGATCGCATGAAAGTAAAGCATGGTTTTTAACAAAAGATAAAGTATGTTTTATTATAAAACTAGAACTCACTCAGCAACGCTGACTTTTATGTGTTTTCAGTTGGCAGGTAATGTTGCTGAGGATGGCACGAGGTGGCTACTCAGCTCTTTTGGGATGGCATCCATTTATATAATGTTTTTGTGATATAATGCAACAATGTATTTTGTAACTTGTTAATGATGTGTTATTTGGTAAAAGCTTCTATAATGAAATGAAATGTCATTTTTGAATGTTTCCGCTGCAATGTTTACGTTAAATAAATAAAAATGTACGTTTTATGTGCGATGATCGACCAGCTGTAAACCTCCCGGAACGAGGCCTTGCATCATACATGTAGATATGCTTAAATATGTGTAAAAATTTTGGTGAGCATGTTTATGTATACGTAAACACGTTTATATATACACAAACATATAAGTGTACTTGTTTACTTATATGTAAAAATTATACTATACGTAAGCCTGCAAACATATATGTGAACGTGTTTACCTATATGTAAGTATGTATGTAATTACAAAAAGCCTACATAAAATATTTTTGTTCTTATAATATACTTTGAATTCGTGTTTTAAATGAACACTTATAATTTAAAATAGATTTGATATTGTGTTTGAATTTGGAGAGAGAGAGAGATATTTAGGTTGTTTCTAAAATAAATAAAACTACAATCTACCTAATATGCCATTGAATCATTTAAATAAATAATTATCTATTGAATATTTACAAATTTACCATTGATGAATATCAACCATTGATCAATTTTGATCAATGGTTTAAATATAGTTTTCTTAGTTTTTCTTATAAGTGGAGGTTTTCTTAGGAACCCTCCCTTATTTATATATATATATATACACACACACACACATATATATGTATATATATATATATGTGTGGGGGGGAAGAGGGTCATGTGAGAACAAATTTTAATCTGAGATCAAACTTGAAAAAGTCTATACTTTTCTATACGATATTACGTTTTAAGAAAAATTACTTTTGGATCCATAAAGGATCACACATGTCAATTCAAGTGGTGGATTGATGGTTGTTCTGCTAGAAATATGTTGATGCATATGTCTCTAGTTTATGTGCTTAATGTAAAAGTCTGTCATGTCTTACATATATGTAATGAATGGGTTTGATGAAATATAATATGTGGTTGATGTTAATAATGTTAATATTTCATAGTATTATTGTGTGCTAAGTATAATGACTTACTATATAGGTTTGAGGTTGTTGTGCATAGTTCTTAGTCAATAATTCTTGAGAGATGTGTTCTAACTTAGTCGTATGAGTCTTCATGCGAATGGACCATAGGCATGAATACCTCATGCTGATAGACCAGTCGCATGACTGAACCAGGAGACTGGATCAGTCGCACGATGAGACATAAGATTGACTCAGTGGCACGACTAAATCTTCAGTCGTGCGTATGGATCAATCGCATGATTCAGTCGCACAACCAAACCATGCTAATGGTTCAGTCGTACAATTGAAAACCCATAACCTATAAATACACCTAATTCATGAAAAAAGAGAACACTTTTCAGAACTTTTAGAGAGACTTTCGAACACTTGATACTCTTACGAACCCTAGCCGTCTAGAACGTCCAAGGAAGCCTGTCCAACTTCATAAATCAATCATGATTGATCTCTACTCGTTCATAATGTTTAGTTTCAATCTTAAATCGATCGGGTAATTGTTCTCACTGATTGGATCGCCAATCAAATAGGATTCCGCATTATTTGATTCGGTATAAATGCAGAATCTGTTAGTATTCTGTACGTACACAGTCCTGACAAAATCCCACAAATCCAAGAAGATATGCGGATGAAGAATCTGCATCAAGAAAAGTAGACAAGTTTCGGTTATCCGCATTTGTTAATACGGATGACCAACAGAACAAATGCTAACAAGTATTTGTTCTTTCGCATTAACAAATGCGGACACCCAAACAAATGCTAACAAGGAATTGTTCTTCCGTATTAACGATTGCGGAAGCTCAACAACAAATGCTCAAAGTGTTTGTTCATCCGCATTTGTCAATGCTGATGACCAAACACTAATGCGATAGAAGAAAACAAATATTGATGAAGATCAACTCATCTACATTAGTTAACGCGGATAAATAAAGACAAATGTTGATAAAGACTTTTTGTACTTAGACCAGATTATAGTTTAGGGGTAATTTAGTCTTTTTGTAAAAAGGCATCTCATCGGCCTATAAATAGATTAGAAATCCTCGTATGTGAGGTGACTGTTGATAGACATTAGACAATCAGAATATTTTTGTTTAGTCTTATATTCGGAAGGTGTATTGTTATTGTTTAATGCTCAAACCCTAGCATTCATTGTAACATCTTCTCCTCAATTAATACAAAGAGTATTTATGAGTACTTCTTGCATTCAATGTTCTATGTTTGTATGATTCCACCATATAATCACTAACTCAATCATCATATTCGGTCATAGTTGATTCATATCAATTGAGAATATTATTCTCACCACCCAGTCAATTGGTATCACAGCTTTGGCTCTCAGTTCATCTTCAGATCAGCTCAGATCTGAACTAAAATCGATTGATTTGGTGATTGAGTTACTGTTAAGAGTGGTCTACCACCTCTCAACAGTATACATTCTGAAACTATGTTGAAAAACCTCGACAGTCCTTGTTCACCCGAAACCATTCTCAATAACAAACCTGTGAATAGCTTGCTCAATCATAAAATCAAAACAAAAAACATCATTAACCTCTTAATATTCACACAGAAGGGTTACTGAAGAAGATTCAACAAAATCAGTTAATAGTTATTGGATATGTTCACATAAGACTGTTTTTGGACTATTTGGACTATTTGAACTTAATAATCAATCTAAGTAATATTCCAACAAGTTAAAAATAATATTAAAATGGATTCTCATATGTTTTCTAAACTTGTTCATACTCCTAAACCTGCTATGCTATAACACAAATATGAGTTTAAGCAATGGAAAATCATGTTTATGAATTATATTATAGTTTTAGATCCGGATTACTGGATATCCATATGCAAAGGACCTCACATCCCTGTGACACTCTCGGTGGATCAAGCTACCTTGTACAAAACATCAAGAATGCCTATTGAAGATCTCACTCTTGATGATGAGATAACAAGAAGATAAAGATTGATCTTAAGGCATATTCCATTCTCACTCAAGCCTTGAAAATGGATGTGTTAAAGAGACTTGAGAAATATGGAATAGCAAAAGTTGTATGGGATGCACTGTTGATTATGAGTGAAGGCAACTGTGAAGTAGCAGAAATTAAAAAAGACAAGTTGGTCAATTAGTATGAAACCTTCCATCACTCTAAGGGGGAGTCAATCTCTAAACAACTACATAGATTTATGCAGTTGGTTAATGATCTTGAGATTATGGGGGTTACATGTAAAGTCAAGGAGCTAAACAAGAAGATGTTACATAGTTTACCTGAAAGTTGGAAACCAAATGTGACCATGCTGAAAAACACTCTTGATCTAGAGAGCACCACCTTGGATATAATTATTGCCAAATTGAAACTCTTGAACTTGATAAAAGGAGCAGAAACCTTGGTGGACCTCAAGTCATTAAAGCATATAAGTTTCCATTAGACACTCATTTTGTGGAAAATGCATCATCACTGAAGATAATGACTTTCTATCATCAAGAGATCAAGTAAAATCAAAAGGATTCATTGCTACATCATCAACAAACAAGCCATCAACCTCATCTCAACCAATCGGGGTTACTACCACTCCTACAAGTAGGCCTGAAGACCAAAGATCTGAAGAGCAAAAGGCTATTTACAATACCTTTGTTGCAAGCTTTGAACATACTTTGGAGGAAGACTCACTTCTGCTCACTTGATCCAAGAAGACTTAGAAGAAATGGATCCAGATGATGTAAAAGAAATGGATTTGTAGTGGCAAATGGCTATGATAGCAATACGACCGAAAAAGTTTTTCAAAAAAGGAAGAAAGCTTAATCTGAATAAGAATACCAAACTTGGATATGACAAATCCAAAGTTAAATGCTTCAACTATGGTATGACCGGCCACTTCTAAAGAGAATGCAATGCTCCAAGAAGAAACAATAATAGTTTCCAAAGGAATTCTCAAGGTCAATCATCATCACAACCATGCTCAAGCTTCCAGTCCAACAATCAATAACATCATCAACAACAACATCAACAACCACATCAAACTCAGCCTCACTGACCAACCAAGCTCATGGAACCAGTCAACCTACTTCAAATGCTCTTGTCATCAGACAAGATGGACTATGTGCTTAGAGCCTGTATGCTAAGAAATTGAAGCCTCAATTTCAAAAACATGCTCTCATGCCTCACATAAATGATAGCCCAACTCCAATGCCATCTGAGGTAAAATCTAATCCTTGTAGTGATAAATGCATTGTTGAATTACTGGGATATCGTGAGCACAATCGCAAATTAGCTACTAAGATTAAAGAAGAAAAAGTAAAATTTGAGATGCTCAAAAGTTTTGAAATAAAATCAAATATCTCATCTCTGACATTGAAAAACTGCATGGAGAAAAATACACTCTTTGCAGTTGAGAATGACAAGTTAACTGAAAAGTTAGCTCAATCTAAAGTTGAACAATCAGTTACTGAAGTGAAACTTAAAAAGTTTCAACTGTCTTCAGCCAAGCTACAAGAGATGTTTGATTCACAAAAGGATCCTAAGGATATGACTGGGATTTGATATAACTCATGCACCCCACCATAAAATGACAATTACACTGTCATGCTTGAGTCAGTCACTCTTTTTGATCAAATGAACCTAAAATTGTTGAATCTAAATCAGTAGTAACTTAGATTACAAATCCTCAAACCAACCAAGTGTTTACATTGAAACATATGAGGAGAAAATCAAGCTAGGTCATCTAATCAAAATCAAAGAGTGCTCAGACAAGTTAGTAACTATCATTAAACAAAAAAGTCCAGCCAAATCAATAGTGCCATTTGTGAAATTTATTCCTACAATTTCCAAAGAAAAGAAGCAGATCTGATTGTGAGATCACATCTCCTGAAAATAAAAGGAAATTAGACAAAATTTCACTGAGAAACAACAGAAAAACCCCTCAGATTCAAAGCAAATCAGATTCACCGTCAATACAGTTTAAGCAAGAAGTTGGTTTTGACATATTTAACAAAGATCATGTAAACCAACAAGAAAAGCTGGATAGAAAAGGGTTGAGGAAACAATGTTAGCTCAAAAGAATGAAAAATAGCAGTGTTGTGAAACAAACTGCAAACAAGGCTGATATTGTTTCCTCATCTGAATCAAAATCAAAGAATGATGCTCAGTTAGGGACTGGTAGACCTACTGAGGCATCAAGAGCAAGCAAAAGAGACAAGCACATGTACTATGAAGTATGTGAGATGTTTAATCACAAAAGAGATGAGTGCTTTTTAATCAATAATATGAAGTATGTGAGATGTCTAATCACAATGAAGTATGTGAGATGTCTAATCACAAAATAGATGAGTGCTTTTTCAATCAATGGTAAGGGAGGTGGAATAGCTAGATAGAGCCAAAAACTGAAATTTTTTTGAGAAACTAGGATCTTTCTCAAAATGCAACAGAGCAACCTGATTGTGTTGCCTCTGAAGTTGCATGGAGAAATTTGGGTCCTTTCTACGATTGAGTTTGGCCATTTTAGAAAGCTTAGAGGTGAAGGAAGTGAAGAACAAGGGCGGTTTCTGGGTGAATTTAGGTTTAGGATAGTTCAGAGGAAGAAGAGAGGGAAAAGAGGGGGGAACCGTTGGGTATATATATGAAATGGTTCTCAGACAAAGTTAATAAAAGAGGATAAACTTTGAAATCTTAATTTCGGTCCCACCTCTAAAAATGTGTTTTCTTTTACCCAAAAGTTAGTTTTCTTGGAAGTCGAAAATCTTCCGAAGGTAATTCTAGTTCGGAAGTTTTGATGAAAAGCTTTCGAACCCAAATTGGCTTCAAAGATATTCAAAAGAGTTTTGAAAATTTTGCTTCGGAAGAGATCAACACTTGAAAGCTTTAATAAAAACATCCAAGATTTAATTTTTTTCAAAAGAAAAATATTCTTTAAATCATACAAGTATGCTAAGAAGAAGTTAAGCTTCAAAAGAGATTGTAAAAATTTCTTCCAAAGGTAAATTTCTTATGTAGTTGTTTGTTTTGAAGACTTAAATTTCTTCCAAAGGTAAAAGGATATCATCCGAAAGATCAGAACTTTTCAAAAATCTAATGAATGTCTTCAAAAAAGTTTTATTCTTCCAAAGTAAACAAGGGTTTATGTAAGTGATAGAATAGAAAACTTTAGGACACATAAATGTTTTAGAAATAAGATGATTAAGTTTTAAGAAAGCTACTCAAAGTTAATCATCCTAATAGCTGAAACCAGATACTTAAATCTATGTTCATTAAAAGCCTTTGTAAATAGACCAGTATATTGTTCATTTGTGTTAACTTTGACTAGTTTGATTAGTCCATTCTTAAAATTATCTCTAATCAAATGACACCTGATATTGATGTGTTTTCTCCTTGAGTGCTTCATAGGATTCTTTGTGATAGAAATGACACTATTGTTGTCTATATGAATGGGAGTATCTTTGAAGTTGAATCCATAATCTAACATCTGATTCTGAATCCAAGGCACTTGAGCACAACAGCTTGCATCAGCAATGTGTTCAGCTTCAACAGGTGATGCAAATACATAATATTGCTTCTTGCATTGCCACGAGACAATCCTTCCTCCAAGGAACTAACATCCCCCTGATGTAGACTTTGCATTTATATTGCATCCACCACAGTCACTATCTATATATGCATACAGATTAAAGTCAGAATTCTTTGGATACCAAAGGCCAAATGTTGGTAACTTTTGAGATATCTTAGAATTCTCTTGATAGTGATTAGGTGTGACATCTTGGGGTTGGCTTGATATCTTGCACAACATATGTGGCAAACATGATATCTGGCCTACTAGCTGTGATGTACATAAGAGACCCAATCATAGCCCTGTAAAGATGTTCATCCACACACACCCCCTCAAGGTCAGGCCCAAGGGAGTGGTTTCTTCCTATGGGTGTCTTAGTAACTTTACAGTTAGTCATGTTGAATCTTTTAAGTATGTCTTGAAAATACTTTGACTGACATATGAAGATGCCATCTTTAACTAGCTTCACTTGATTTCCTAGAAAGAAATTGAGTTCCCCCATGGCATTCATTTTAAATCTATCCTTCATTAGCTTCTCAAAATCTTTATAGAGCTTTAGATGAGTTGAACTAAAGATGATGTCATCTACATATACTTGAACTAGCATTAAGTCATTCCATATTCCTTTGATGAAGAGTGTTCCATATATAGTACGTCTTATGTATCCACGCTGATAGAGATACTGAGATAGAGTCTTATACCACTTTCTTGGTGCTTGATGCAACCCATATAGAGCTTTATCAAGCCTGTAGACATAATCAGAATGATTAGGATCTGCAAATCAGGTGGTTGTTTGACATATACCTGTTCATCAATCACTTCATAAGGAAAAGCACACTTGACATTAAGTTGGTAGACCTTGAAGTTCTTAGATATAGCAAAAGCTAAGAATATCCTTACAGCTTTCAGTCTTGCAACAGGAGCAAAGACATTTATGTTTTCAATTCCTTCTTCTTGTGTGTACCCTTGAACAACCAGTCTTGCCTTGTTTTTTATGACAAGTCCTCTATCATCCTTTTTATTCATAATAACTCATTTGGTTCCTATAGTAGTCTTCTCATGAGGATGAGGACATAGGTTCCAAACCTTTTGCCAAATAAATTGAAGCAGCTCCTCCTCTATAGCTTCAACCCAACTTCCATCATTCAAAGCCTCTCTTAGGCTCTATCTAAGATTAAAAAAAAATAAGAGTAAAGGCAAACATTTGCATAAAGGGTTTGGTCCTCTTGGTTTTACCCTTGTATTAGCATCTCCAATGATGTTTGAGGTGGGATGAGACTTGTGGATCCTTAGGTGAGGGACCACCGCAAGTTGCTGGGACAGATCCAAATTAGAGAAATTAGATCTCATATTGAGGTTTCTCCTACCACATCAGCACACTTATCAAGTGAAATGTGATCCAATGAGTGTGTAGCATCATTGATGTTGTCTTCAATGGGATGGTTATCAGCATCTACAAATTCTTTATCACTGTCACCATCACCATTCTCTCCTACATTTAAAGCTCCTGCATCTGAATTTTGTGCCTCTATGCTAGAATTTGAAGGCATTTAAGATGTATCAGCTGAATTTTTCATTGTTTAGTTCTCCATTTGCAGGGTTAGTTACAACTGGAGCTGAAGTAGTGTTGCTTGAACGTCTTCGCAGCTCAAATCTTAGATCAAGATCACCTATTGATGAAATGTTTGTGGATCCTAAAACATTCTCACAAGATTTGTTAAAACAATTGGTAACTAAATCAAGATCAAATAGACAATTAGGACTAGAACCATTTACACTGGGTGTATGTTCATTGAAGGTCACATTAGCTGACTCCTAAACTATTCTGGTTCTGAGATTGTATACTCTATAAGCCTTGGCTTAAGAAGTGTATCCAATAAAGTGTCCATCATCTGATTTTCTTAGCAAACTTAACAATTTGATCTTTGGTATTCAATATGGTGAAAGGACATCCAAATGACTTGAGAAAACCAATGAATGGTTTCCTCGTGTGCCAAAGTTCATAAGGAGTCTTACCGTGTGTCTTAACCACTAAAACTTTGTTTTGCACATAGCAGACAATGTTGATTGCCTCTGCCCAGAAGGTGATAGGCAACTTAGAGTCAGACAAGATAGTTCTTGTAGCTTCAATAAGTATCATGTTTCTCCTCTCAACAACAACATTTTGCTGAGGAGTCCTGGGAGCACTATATTGTCTTGTAATACCCTTTTCACCATAAAATGTATCAAGGATTTGATTCTTGAATTCAGTTCCTTGATCACATCTTATGGTTTTGACCTTGTGATCATATTGATTCTCAATCTTTGAGATGAAATTCTTCAAAATCTCAGGAGTCTCATCCTTAGTTCTAACAAAGAAGACCCAAATGAATCTTGTAAAGTCATCTGTAATCACTAAGCAGTATGAGGTCCTTCCTAGACTAATTACACTAGTGGGGCCAAAAACATCCATATGTAACAAGTGTAGGGGAGTAGTGATGGAGTTTCTTTCCTTTGGCTTGTGAGATACCTTGTGTTGCTTCCTTTTCAAGCATGCAACACAATGATCATCATTTGTAAAATCTTTCTTTGGCATTCAAGTTACCAAATCATTCTTAATTAGCTTATTTATGTTCTTAAAGTTTACATGGCATATTCTTTTATGCCAGAGAAAAGACTCATCACTATTTGCTTTAGACAGAAAGCATGAAACTTCTCATATAGGAGATGTTTCTTGCAAATCCATCTAGTACATGTTCCCTTTCTGTAACGCTCCGAATAATGTCTAAGCGAGCCAAATAATAATAATATGGACTTAGACGATATCATTTAATGAAAATAAGACGGATATGGGTTATAGACCGAGTAGACTTCGCGGGTTATGTGTTTAGAGAGTTTAAGGTCTCGAAAATGCCCAGTATATATAAACGGATCAGCTTGAGCAGCTCTCATTTGCAACTCAACACTCTAGTTCTAGAAAGAGAGAGTAGAGAGAGAAAGTAGAGAAAATTGACGATTCAAGGCTCAGTTGATCTTTGGATTGAAGATCGGTGTTCGTGGGCATCCAAACAACAAGAAAACACCACGAATCTAGGTAAGAAACATCATTTAATCGTTCCTTTTGATGTAAACCCGGATTCTAGGCTCGGGGTTTTTTAAAGTGGCAAGATTCGCCCAAAACTCATATTTTTGTGTAAGAAAACATGTAAGAAGCTTAGATATAACTTATGGGTGATAAACCAAGGTTTTGGATGTAAAAGATTGAAGTTTTGGGTCAAAAATGGGTTGGTTCGTATTTTTCAGCCCGTTCTGCGAAACTGGGTGTTCATCCGGCAAAATTAGTTGTTCATCCAGCGAAACTGCGGATCTTCCGGTAGTTTCGCAGGTTGTTTCACATACATGGTTTTCCAACGAAATTTGGGCGAAACTAGCAGGGAAACTGGCAGCGAAGATGCCAGCGAAACTTGCAGCGAAACTGCTAGCGAAACTAGCAGCGAAACTGCTAATCTTGCAGCGAAATTAGGCAGAAATTAACTCCTTTGACTGTTAACTTATCTGCAGGCTGTGCAGTGCAACCCTTGCTTTGTAAGCTTGATTGATAAGCTACTCATCGAGTCCAGGTGAGTTCTAGATCCCCTATTTTAAAGGTTTTGAACTAGTTTAGGGCTGGAAATGCATAGAAAATATACGATTTAAATGACCAAGATTTGAAGAGGTTTTAACGAGAAGATCTATTTTTCGATAAGGAAATGTGCTATATAAAAGTATTAAAATTAAAAATTATCGCGCTGACCTGGCAGCACGGCCCCAGCCAGGGGCGTTGCCCTTGGACCCCACAGGGGCTGCTGCCCCTAGACCCCGCTGTCAGGGACTGCCACCCCCGTGTCACACCCTCAAAACTGTTGGACCAAAAGACAATGAGCCAGATCAGAAAAACCTTAAGTCCCACAGATGTCAACAACTGCTGAAGTCCACAATAGCTGAAGACAAAGTCTGAAGACACAAGTGCTGAAGACAAAGTCTGAAGACACGAGTGCTGAAGACAAAGTCTGAAGACAAGTGCTGAAGACAAAGTCTGAAGACACAAGTGCTGAAGACAAAGTCTGAAGACACAAGTGCTGAAGACAAAGTCTGAAGACAAGTGCTGAAGACCAAGTATCAGTCGTTGTCACAACAGCTGAAGAGGTCTTCTTCAGTAGTTGTGACGGTTTTTCTCAGTAGTTTTATGTTTTTCTTTTCAGTAGTTTTGTAAAACGACTGAAGAGCTTGTTCTTCAGTCGTAGTTTTCAGTAGTTTCGTATCAGTAGTTTTATGTTTTATACTTAGCACTCTGATATGTTCTTAGTAGTTGTGAACATTTCAGTAGTTTGTTAAGTTTTAGTTATTTTTGTAATAAATCTACGAGATGTCACTATCCCGTGATATCAGCAGTGATTGCACTCTATATAAGGAGTGTCAACCTAATTGTAATCGGTGAATGATTAACAGAAACATTTGATATTATTGAAACATTCCTTTTCACAGAATATATTCTCTCGTTACAACCGTATTTGTTCTTAATGCATACGAATATCAAATTCTTGCTATAATTTGTCTAAATCGTGTTCTTATTCCGCTGCGTTACACTCTAATCCATCAAACTTGAGATCACTGATCCTGTCAAATGGTATCAGAGCTGGTTAATCATTGATCGATCTAATAATTGATCATTGAAACTACTATCCAAGATCCAAGTTTGATTGAATTAGCATTTTTGCAAGAAACGGTTATAGAGATTGAATTTTCTGTGTTTTTGGTCATTCATCTGAGATTTATTCTTGGTTTTCATTGAGTCTGTTGTGGTCTGTGTAAAATCTTTTAAAAGCTTGAATTAAATTGTATTTGGACCTAAAATGACTACTCCTTCCAATGATCCTCACAATACTGGTTCCTCAACCAAGCCTCCAATGCTAGTTAGGAGTGAGTATAACATATGGCAAGACGAATGCTCCATCACCTGTCTGTTAACAGCTCAGGTGTTGGACATCAGTGGTACATGGTCCACACAAGCCTATGGTGAATAACCCGGAAACCAATCAAATGGTTCCAAAGAGGAGGGAGCAATACTCAGATGAGGATAAAAAATGTTTGAGATTGATGCAAAAGCCCATGGAATTCTGGCCATGGCACTGCCCAATGAAATCTATTCTAGGCTAATGCATTATGAAACTGCCCATGACCTCTGGAATGCCTTGAAAGAACAATTTGGAGGAACAGATGAGGTCTTGGCAAATAATAGAGAAATCCTTGCCCAACAATATGAGATATTCTCTCAAAGGAAGGGTGAGACACTGACTCAACAGTTTGAGCGGTTCTCTTGTTTGATCTCTGAATTAAAAATGGTCAAACATGAGTACACAAATAGCCAGATGATTAACAGATTTCTCAGATCACTGCCTGAGAGATGGGACACATATACTATTGTCCTACGCTCCAGTGCAAATTTGGACAAACTATCTCTCACCCAACTCCATGGGAAATTGCTCACATTTGAGAGAGAGATAGAACAGAAACGAAAACTATCATCATCTGGAAAGCTCACTCATGATTTTGTACCAGGAAACACTGCCTTGGTAAGTCATGAGTCGAGTATGCAGGATCAGAATGCCACTATGATGAGCATATTCATTTCACCTCAAACAATTCTAATCATGCCTTTGTGAGTGTTGATTGTCATTCTGGTAATAATAGTGACAATCTATGCTTTATCATGGAGGATTTAAAGGGCATTGCTGATGATGATTTAGAAGAGATGGATATTTTGAGCCAAATGGCCTTGATCAATATCAGATCTCAAAACTTCTACAAGAGAACTGGCAGGAAATTTCCTAGACTCTCTGACAAAACCAAAGTCGGTTTTGACAAGAGCAAGTTGAAATGTCACAAATGCCACAGGCTTGGACACTTTGCAAGAGAGTGTAGATCAACTGGATCTAACACTTCTGCACCCTTTTTGACTTTTCCAAATAACAATTCACAATCCAAAGGCAACATTCTGCTGGTTCTAGTCATTCATCACACCTTCAATCTCCTGCATATTTTGTTCCTCAGGGTCAAATGCCATATCCTTATCCCTGCTATTATTTGCCACAGTCAAATCAAGTTCAAGCTCCTATAGTACCACAATCTCATGCACTACCAAAACCTCAACCATCTCCATCTCAATCACAACCTCATCACAGCTTCTTCACACCTGGAGTCGTTGACTGGAGTAGCTTACCTGATAACTTGTCTAGTCACACTGAGCAATACTACGCTGGTGCTAGTCAACATGGTGGTGAACACCCTTTTGAAAATCTTGCTCTCATGGCCCTGGAGTCTACTGAGGGTTCCTGTTCAAATGCATCATCTTCACAGGTAACTCAGGTATCTTGAGAGGCTAAAGCCAAGTTATGTTCTGAATCATGCATAGCTGCCTTTGTCTCTATTAGAGAGGCAAATGTAGCATTAATAAATCAAAAACTTGAGTTTGAGAAAACCATTTTCAAAAGAAAAGCTGAGTATGAGTCTGCTCTTAACAGTAAAAGTGATGAGATTTATAAGCTTAAATGCCAATTAAATGATGAAAAGGCCAAGCTAGAGGTTATTCTGGAAGACCACAGGAGTCTCAAAGAAAAACTTGCAGTGACCCAAGTTGAGTGTGAACGCTGGGTCTCATCATGTAAGGGATTTGAAATGCTTCTTAGCAAGCAAACTGCTTCAAATGTGAAGTTTGGCATTGGTTACAACCATACTGCTCCACCAACAGACTTTACTCCTAACTCCATAGTTAAGTCTGAAAGTGAAAGCAATCTCCAAACGACATTATCGTGTGAGTCATTCTCCAATGATAATCTAAGATCAGAGAATGAAACAGTGTTAAGATCTCAACAAATAAATTGACTGATGGTCTAACTACTGAGACATATATGAAGCTGAGTACTTCAGATGTTGTTCCTCAATGTACCCCAAGTACTGAAAGAGACCCAACATCTGAAAAGCATTTCAAATCAGTTGAAATACAAGGACTAACAACTGCTGAGGAATCCATCAAACATTCTATTAGGACGGATGGAAAACAGTTGAATTACCAGTCTTCAGCTGTTACAAATCCTTTAGTACCTAGTACTGATAGGAGGAAAGTACTAAAGATCACACCTTCAGTAGTTTCCACTTCAGCAGTAAAGATGTCCAAGATGAAGAATAAACCATGTGAAATTTGTGATAAATTCAATCATCTATCTGATGAATGTTGGTACAAAAAGGGTTTAAAGCTCCAAAGGGATGAGCTCATTAAACTAGAATTAAATAAAATGAAAACTGAGTTTGAGACCAAGTTTGTACCACAATCATCTCAACCTGATAAACCCAAGGCCTTACCCAAATCCACTAAGAAGGATACGGTTTATCAGAAGACAGTTGATATTGTTCCTCATGATAAACATAAGACTAAGTCTCTGAAATCTAAGAAGGAGGAAATGGTGGGTCACAGGAACTCATCAAAAACAAGCTTGGAGTGTCAAATGAACTGAAAGCTCGAGCTTCAAATCAGACACAGCTTGTTATGATGGTTCAGCATCTGTTGGGGAGAGTTAACCAACTTGAAGCCACTATGACAAAACCACTGGAGAGGAATTCCAGGTCCAAATCTATTTCAGCACCATCTCCATCTTCATCAGCTGTTAATCATGAGAAACCAGCTATGGTTAAATCTGTTGATAAAGTCAGTCCCAAAACCAAAAAGGTTTGGGTCTCCAAAGCTAACTAGTTTCTTATGATTGTGCAGGGTTCTTCAGCATGCCAATAAGCATCTGGTATGTGGTAGTGGAGGATCCATGCACATGACTGGGAGCAGCTCTCTTCTTCATGATTACTCTCAGGGAAAGAAGGGATTTGTCTCATTTGGAAATGATGCTAAAGGTTACATCATTGGAAAGGGATTTGTGTCTAATGGAGATATTAGATTTGATGATGTCAACCATGTGGAGAATCTCAAAACAATCTGTTGAGTGTCAGTCAGATGTGTGACAAAGGACATGTTGCTCTTTTCACAAGCCAGAACTGTAGGATTCTGTCTTCCAGGTTCTGAGCCTGATTGACAAAGTACTGGATGATAATACTCTCCTGAAGGCCAACAGGATAGGAAGAGTATATGCCTTGGATCTGTCAAAAAAAATTGAGTTAAGAGGCCATCCATGCTTGTTCTCCAAGGCCTCTCTCCAAGAATCTAAACTGTGGCATAGAAGGCTAGGTCATGTTAATCTCAAAAACATGAATCAGCTGATCCACAAGAGTTTAGTGAGAGGTCTTCCAATAAAGGAGTTCAATTGTGATGAAATCTGCACTGCATGCTTAAAAGGGAAACAACATAAAGTTTCATTCCCACCATAGAAGAATCCAAGTCTAATGCCTGCTTACAACTACTACACATGGATCTTTTTGGTCCTGTGAAGGTAATGAGTATGGCAAAGAAGAAATACTGTCTGGTAATTGTGGATGATTACTCTAGATATGTATGGACCTTCTTCTTGCATTCAAAGGATGAGGCTGCTCAGTCCATTATGAACTTTGTGTTACACGTTGAGAAGCAGTATTCCCTACCAGTTAAGTGTGAGGAGTGACAATGGTACTGAATTCAGAACCACACACTTGATGAGTTTTACTTGTCAAAGGGAATCAAGAGGCAGTATAGCATCCCAAGGACTCCAGAGCAAAATGGAGTAGTGGAGAGAAAGAACAGGACCCTCATTGAAGCTGCAAGGTCCATGTTGGCTGATTCTGGTCTGCCACTGACCTTTTGGGCTGAAGCTGTCAATACAGCTTGCTATGTACAGAATAGAGCCTTAGTAAATCAGAGGTTGATGAAAACTCCTTATGAAGTTTTACATCATTTAGCCCCTTTGATTTCATTCTTTAGAGCATTTGGGTGTCCCTGTTACATTCTCAACACAAAGGATCAACTCCAAAAGTTTGATTCTAAGGTGGATGCAGGGTATTTTGTTGGGTATTCATCCACTTGCAAGGCTTATAGAGTATTCAACTGTCGGACAAAGATAGTTGAAGAAACCTTGCATGTGAAGTTCAATGAATCCCCTAAGGATACAATTCCACAAAACCCTGTGGAGTTTTTGATCTGGACATTCTGCAATATGTTCCTTATCAACCACCTGCTGTTGCAGATCATATGAATCCATCATCTTCTGTAGCTAGTCATCCATCTGGTGTTACTGATGATGATGATGATATCAGTAATCACCTTTTCAAGTTTAGTGATCAACTGCTTGATTCAGCTAGACCTGATGTTCCTGTAGCTTCAGTAGCACAATCCACAACAAATGCTGATGAGATTTCTACAACTTCAACTTCCTTTGAATTACCATCTACTGATTGGTTTCAAGGAAATGCTTCACCATCACCATCTGTTGCTGCTGAGCCTGCTACAAACACTTGCACAGATCTTATTGTGTACCAAGATCTGAAGAATCACCCTATGTCTCAAATCATTGGTGATATCAATGCTGGCGTTTCAACAAGAAGTCAATTGTCAAATTCTGCTTCTATGCTCTCTTCATTAGTCAGCAAGAGCCAAAGAACTATCACATTGCTTTAAGGGACAATGGATGGGTTGAAGCCATGCAGCTTGAGCTTCTTCAGTTCAAGAAACAGCAAGTGTGGGAACTGGTTCCTCTACCTCCAGGTAAGTGTGCAATAGGCACTAAATGGGTGTTTAGGAACAAAACTGATGAAAATGGGCTTATTGTTAAGAACAAGGCCAGACTGGTTGTACAGGGGTTTTCACAAGAGGAAGGTATTGATTATAATGAAACCTTTGCCCCTGTAGCCAGACTGGAAGCAATTCGATTGTTTTTAGCTTATGCTGCTTATCACAACCTTAAAGTTTTTCAAATGGATGTCAAAAGTGCATTTTTGTATGGGAAAATTAAAGAAGAGGTTTATGTATGTCAACCACCAGGTTTTGAGGACAATAACATCCTAATTGGGTGTATAAGCTTGATAAGGCTCTCTATGGGTTGAAACAAGCTCCTAGAGCCTGGTATGAGACATTATCAAACTTTCTTCTGAAAATAATTTCACTAGAGGCTCCATAGATAAGACTTTATTCATTAAGAAAGTTGGGCAGCATAATCTACTTGTTCAAATTTATGTAGATGATATTATTTTTGCATCCTCTGATCCACAGTTGTGTGATGCCTTTACAAAGTTGATGCAACAGAAGTTTGAAATGAGTGCCATGGGAGAATTACAGTTCTTTTGGGTTTGCAAATCAAACAAAAGGCTGATGGAATTTTCATTCATCAGTCCAAATACACAAAAGATCTTTTGGAAAAGTTTGATTTACAAAAGTGTAAGCCCTGTTCTACTCCCATGTGCAACACCACACAACTGGATACAGATCAGAAAGGTAAAGTGGTTGATGAAACACTTTACAGATGTATGATTGGGTCCTTGATGTACTTAACAGCTTCTAGACCAGATATTATGTTTGCTACATGTGTTGTGCTAGATTTCAGGCTGCACCTAAGGAGTCTCATTTGATTGCAGTCAAGAGGATCTTTAGATATCTGCAAGGCACTCCATCTCTAGGTTTATGGTATTCTACTAGACATTCTGGTAAATTAGTTGCTTTTTCTGACAGTGACTATGCAGGGTGTAAGTTGACAAGAAAGTCCACTTCTGGAGGATGCCAATTCTTAGGCAACTGCTTGATTTCTTGGCAGAGTAAGAAGCAGACCTCAGTTGCTACATCAACTGCTGAAGCAGAGTACATTGCTGCTGCAAGCTGTACATCTCAGGTACTCTGGCTTCAAAACCAATTATTGGATTATGGCATAACAGAGACTAAGACCCCATTGTTAATGGACAGCTCTTCAGCTCTTTGTATTGTCAAGAATCCTGTCCAGCACTCTAGGACTAAACATATTGAAATCAGACACCATTTTATTAGAGATTGTTTTGAAAAAGGTCTGATTGATCCAAAATTTGTTCCTAGTGCTGATGAGCTTGCAGACATTTTCACTAAGCCCTTGGATAGCACAACTTTCCAAAACCTAGTGTTAAGGCTTGGTATGCTGCAGCTAGAATAAGTGACAACTACTGATGATCTCAGCTCACAAGTACTATGATCATTAGTTTATTATTGTCATATATATAAGTACTGAAGTTATTTTCCCCGGAAGTTTTCTTTAAACTACTAGCTAGCTTAACTTCTCAGTACTCAAGTACTTTATTTGATAAAACAATTGATGTAGTTACAACAGCTGATGTAGCTACAACTACTGTTGTCAGAAATACAAATACGTACTGATGTCCTATGAAACATCTGAAAACAGATGAAAACGTCTGATGAGTACGTGTTGAGGACAGTATGAAACAGCTGAAAAGCAATGAATTGACGACAACCACTGATGAGCTTTTTTCTCTTCAGTAGTTTCCCAACTGCTGTTTCTTTCTAAACAACTGAAGCAAAACCATGTCTTCAGTAGTTTCACAACTACTGATGACTAACACCAAGTCTTCAGTTGTTTACAACAACTGATGGTAAAACCAAAGTCTTCAGTAGTTTCCAAACTACTGATGACTAATAAGTCCTCAGTTGTTTCATCACCTGAAGTCAAAACTGTCTTCAGTAGTTTTATAACTACTGATGACTAAATCTTCAGTAGTTTTATAACTACTGATGACAAATCAGAGACTTCAGCTGTTTCAACGTCTGACAGTTAAAACCAAGTCTTCAGTTGTTTTATAACAACTGCTGATCACACCAATACGCCAGTCATTCCAAACCTCTGAAAGTTAATACCACGTCATCAGTAGTTTCAACAACTGATGACTAACACCAAACCTTCAGTCGTTTTCTAACCCTACCCTTTAAATACCTTATCCCACCTTCAGAGTTTTTACTTTCTTCTCTTCTCAAACCTAACGTTCAAAAACTCTGTAACCTCTCTTCACCAATGGCGACCATGCAACTAAAACCGACACAACTGTGTCGCACATCTCACAAATCGCCATACTGGACCAAGTTTCACAACGCCATTGATTTAATGGTTCAGTCACCTTACAAAACGGCTTTTCTGTTAAATCCCACCATATATGCCGAATCTCTTAACCAATTCTGGACAAACGTCACTCTTGTCTCTGAGGAGAATGACACAGAGTCTCTTCAATCGTTTGTCCATCGTCAAAAAGTGGTCATTACTCCAGACACTCTTCGCCAAACCCTCAATCTGGATGATGCCACTTTCCCAACTGGTTATCCAAGGGCACAATAGATCAATCATTTGCCCACCATGGATACCAGGGTACCTGAGTGCATCTACCATATTGAAGAAACATTTCCAGGATGCCGAACGTCTCATCTTTCACATGGTAAATGTCTGCCTTGCCCCCAAGACTTCATCATGGATCAAATGTCCACAAGGTGGCAACAGGTAATGTACTCCATCCTTGAGCAACAACCTTTAAATTTTTCTGAAATACTATTTTAGAGCTCAAGGATATGGCCCAAAAACAACTTGCTAACCGTTGGATATTATATCCTCGGTTCATAATGGCCATAATTGAAAACCAGCTTCAAGCTGAGGGACTTGTTGGCCTGGGAGTCCCTGCTACGGTTGTATTGCCTGAAGTATACTCCCGGCACAACTCTGACCAATCACTAAAAATGGCTGCCAAGCTGCGCAAACCCACGCAGCTGGAACCCACACCACCACCTCCAAATCCAAAGTCCCCACCAACCCACTAAAAAGAAGACAAAAAAGGCTACTCAGGAAATGAGTCCCCTGAGGATGCCCCTGCAACACAAACGCAGGCTATATCCACTGGTTATAACCCCCTAGTGGATACAAGGACTTCACCAGCCACAGCCGCTCAGGATTCCTCTCAAAGGGAGCCTGCAGCAACCAAAGAAGGGGTACCCACTAATCTGGGATCTTCCTCATTTGAGGAGATTGCCATTGAAGAGCACCATTCTCCCCAGGTGCATACTGCTTTTACCCCATCTCCCACTGCAACCGCCCCACAAAGTCCTACTCTCATTATTGCAAACGTGCTGACTCAGCTACATGCTCCCTCCTCCCCAACAAACACCAACAAAGGGGAAAACCACAGCAATTGAGGAAGAGGATCAACATGCTTCTGACAGCCCACAGCACAAGGGTTTAACTGTTCTATCTCCTGGTGTGGATATGGAGACCAGAACATCTGTGAGGCTGCCACCTCTTCTGAATCAGCACATGATCAGACTGAGGCTGGTAACATAGCTAAGACCTCACCAGAGGCAACAGCTGATGAAGGACATCGTCCTGAGGCTGGAAGTCCCCAGTTCCAAGAAAAAGGGGCACATGCTAAAACTGGTCTACACCCAGTGCATGTACATCCTGCTACAAGCAGGAGGTCAGGTGATTCAGCATCTGCTGATGATGACCTGGGCTTCTTTTATGATGTTCTGGCCCAGAACACAATTCTTGAGGAAGAAGTCAGTAGACTACAAAGACTACTTGACCAATTCTCTCAACAGCAAGTCCATTGCCACCAACATAAACCCACATGGCACCTTCACCTGAAGGTCTCCCACACACTCAGCCACTCAAAACTTCCGAGCCACCAGCTTCTATTTGGCACTGCTTCTCAGGGACAGAACCCCTCTGAGCAAACAACTGCTATCTTTCAGCAATCCCTACCTCTCATCACCCCAATGATCACAGACATTGTGATCAAAACCATGGATGAGAGGCTTCCCTCAATCATACAACCCCTGGTGGAGGAGATTGTGAGCACAAGGTTTTCTGCTACTCAAACCCTTGCAACCAATGCAACCAAAAAGGGGGAGAGTCAGTCAGTGAAAGCAAAGAGGAAGAGCATAGAGGGGAAGAAAGAAAAGGAGACTGAGAAGGAAGAGGAGTTTGTGAAGGGAGCTGACATTGATCAAGTGGGTGAAAGTCACAAAGACTTTCATGTCACATATAAGAAGAGGAAGGTTGAAGGAAAAGAAAAAGAACTCGAACTCGATGAGATGATCAAAATTATGGATGCTACACACAGTAAATCAATGGACTCCATTATTGATCAACTGTATAGACAGGTGTTCGATACTGCACAGCTTGACTCAGAGATTAGGAGACTTGAAGTTGAAGAAATTAAGTCAAGATGGGCAAGTTATGATGCATTAGAAAGAGAAAGACTAGAGATCATGATCAGATTCATTGCAAAGTACCATGGGAGATCATTGATCGAGATTAAGTCATGGACCAGGGACAGTATCTTGGCAATAACCACCAAGATCTATTCGTCTGAAGCATACACTAAGGGATTGGTGATTGAAGCACTAAATGAGGCAGGTGCTGGGAACAGAAAGGAACTAGCAAAACACTCAAAAGCCTCACTCACTACAAGAATGCTAGAACAACCTGCAAAACCTCCCACTTCAAAATCACCACTACCACAACCACTAAACCAACTCCTTTACCCTCAAAACCAACAGCCGATGATGCACCCAAGAAGAAGAAGAGAAGGGTGTTGAGGCTAGAAGAAGAAGAAGAAGAGGATGATGAGGAAGAAGATAGGCTGCCTCTTTCCGCAGTCCTAACTTTGCCTAAAGCCAAACCTATGCCCATCACTCCCACCTCACAGATGGAAGCTGTGAGAGTAAAGATAGAAGAAGAACAGCAGCAAAAGCTTCATGATGATGAGATGCTGAAAAGCATAGACAAAACTTATGCTGCTTCTTCATCAATAATCAGTATGAAGAAAGAAGCTCTGAGATTGTACACCCTTGCTAACACATTTCAATATCAAAAGGAAAAGGTGAGATATGGCCTGATCCTAGGGTGGCTCACAGAATTGTGAAGAAAGACATTCCTTCGAGATACAAGGGCCAAGTAAAAAGGATCGTAGATGAAGAGATCACAGTGGTCCTTGTAGTATCACCCTGGGAATTGTAGAAGATTTCAAGAAGGCATATGAAACTAAACAGCCCCCCAAAAGATGTTAGAGAACAGAGTAATTAAAAGGGGTTAGTCTACAAGATGCTTGAGAACTTCAAACAAAATGAGCTCAGTCTGTTACTTGAAGGTACTCACCCAGATGAGTTTGCATACAGACAGATTACAACAGTTGAGCTCAAAAATGGCAAACAGGCTAAGTACATTTCAGAGCTGTATGGGCATGAAGGACTGTTTGATGGTGGAGCTGAAAATCTTACCATGGAAGAACAAATTATGTTTCTCAGAGCATACACCAGAGAATCCTACAGGCTTATACATGGGAAGTAGATTTCATGGATAGGACCACAGCCCTGTGTCCAGTTCCCCAAAGTCAGGGCTCTTATCCATACTATGCCAACCAAATTTCAGAAATCTATTCCTAGGCCAGTCTTAATTGGGTCATCTTCTTAGCTGATCAAGAAGGAAAAAGACCAATCTTATCGCCAACAATAAGTGGGACCTCAATAAAGTTAAGGTTTTGGCTGCATTGGTTCAGGGGAGTTTGTTGGACCAAAAGAACCAATGAGCCAGATCAGAAAAACCTTAAGTCCCACAGACGTCACAACAATTGCTGAAGTCCACAACAGCTGAAGACAAAGTCTGAAGACACAAGTGCTGAAGACAAAGTCTGAAGACACAAGTGCTGAAGACAAAGTCTGAAGACACAAGTGCTGAAGACAAAGTCTGAAGACAAGTGTTGAAGACAAAGTCTGAAGACACAAGTGCTGAAGACAAAGTCTGAAGACACAAGTGCTGAAGACAAAGTCTGAAGACAAGTGCTGAAGACCAAGTATCAGTCGTTGTCACAACAGCTGAAGAGGTCTTCTTCAGTAGTTGTGATGGTTTTCTTTCAGTAGTTTTATGTTTTTCTTTTCAGTAGTTTTGTAAAACGACTGAAGAGCTTGTTCTTCAGTCGTAGTTTCAGTAGTTTCGTATCAGTAGTTTTATGTTTTATACTTAGCACTTTGATATGTACTCAGTAGTTGTGAACATTTCAGTAGTTTGTTAAGTTTTAGTTATTTTTGTAATAAATCTGCCAGATGTCACTATCCCGTGATATCAGCAGTGATTGCACTCTATATAAGGAGTGTCAACCTAATTGTAATCGGTGAATGATTGAATAGAAACATTTGATATTATTGAAACATTCCTTTTCACAGAAATATATTCTCTCGTTACAACCGTATTTGTTCTTAATGCACACGAATATCAAATTCTTGCTACAATTTGTCTAATTCTTGTTCTTATTCCGCCGCGTTACACTCTAATCCATCAAACTTGAGATCACTGATCCTGTCAAAAACCACGTGCGGAGTTTTACAGCGAGGCGTGTAAACAAACAAGGATCACAGTCAATAGTTACTCAGAACGACTCTATATGCCAACATTAGAATGAAATCAATCAAGGTTCAAACTTGAAAACTAAGCGGAAGCGTTTTGTAAGTAAAGAAACCCAAAGTATTTAAATGCATAATATGGCAAAACACGCACCAACCCAAATGATTAAACATTAATAAATAAAAACCAACAAAGATCTCTTTAAAATAGAGTCTTAGAATGCATGATGAACCCGTGCAGTGCTCCTATTGGCAAGCAAAGTTAACGACCAGAGAATAGCATACTAAAATGTCAACACAACGGTTGGTGAGTTCAAGAGTTGGCATTCAAATATAAACAAGTTAACAGTTGTGATATACAAGTAGTGTATTGTAACAGATAGCTAGTCTATTAAAAATAAATATTAATTCATAATGGTTTCCCAATTCAAGCTGGCTGTGATAAGTTGTTGCCTCCTGTCACAACTTATCAGGTCGTGACAATGTTCATTAGGACAAATGCACCCGGTTGACCTCGAGTCACATAGGTGGGGCTCGTCAGACCCAGTAGTACTACCCAAGTTTCCCTGCTATTCAATATTAACAATTCGAAAGTGTGAGGACTTTTTCCATGATAAACAGCACTATATTAATATTATACACAACTTAAATATATAAAGCGATTGTAAATTACTAGTATGCTATCTCCCCCAAAAGAGGTTAAGTAAGGAGTGGGTCATGAACTCACCTGATATGTGTAACAACTACTTAGGGTTTACATGGAAGAAAGAGTGGACAGACAGCCTTCAGAGGTTACCTAGATCATGTAAATACATAAGTACGTGTAAACAAAGAACATGTGGAACCCTAAGCACACTACAACCAAAGACTCAAGGTTTCAGAACACAGACACGTTTAACTCAGTTGACCTGTATGACCCGTTGGCGACATCATGAGCTATAATTCAATTAAGCAAATGTGAACATATAACATACATGGTTAATATTCAAATGGATCACTTGAGGTGCTACATTACCCAATGCATTACTTAGATCATCGTACCACTAAATATCATACAAGTCATGCGAATCTAAAACATTAACATGCCCACCAGTTACAACATAACTAACACGCCACACAAAGATCAAATCACGCACTACATGCCATGTGAAGCCACTCACGACTTCACATCCTAAACCCTACCAATCCTACTAAGTAGGGGCCTCAGATTCGC
This sequence comes from Flaveria trinervia, assembly GCA_025506515.1. Taxonomy (NCBI): domain Eukaryota; kingdom Viridiplantae; phylum Streptophyta; class Magnoliopsida; order Asterales; family Asteraceae; genus Flaveria; species Flaveria trinervia. The sequence continues at coordinate 13,668,985 of CM046455.1, read as the reverse complement.
ACGCGTGTATGATGATCACAATCATATTCATTAACTATGTTCATTGTATTCAACATACACCACAATAATCAATTTCCATTCCTAAACATGATGTCTTAATTACTAATCAACCATCAACATCGTACATGATCATCAAAGTCCATACATCACACATGATCACCCAAGCATTCCATACAACTAAATTAACATATTCTATCACATTAGAAATCACCCATGAACATACTAACATGCTCCTAATATCACAAACATGCTCAAACTATCATCATTCAAACTTTGTGCAAATAAAGTTTCCCTTTTGGGAAAGCACATCCCAAAATTTATCAAACACCAAAATGTATTTATCAATTCATTAATAATACACCAATTCAAGTTTATATCAACATCTAAGCATGATCAACAACATCCAAACATCATAATTCACTAACCTTCATGATCAAAAGTTTCTACTTTTGGAAGTCTATGAACTACAACATTCATTCCTAGTTTTCTAGCATCCATATCATCAATCTATCGGACATACATCATCACAAACCCTTCAACAACATCAATTCATCATCAAATCATCATATCATGAAAAATAAAGTTACTATTCTTAGTAACCTATGAACACAACCTACAATTCATCAGTTTCTTGCAAGATCAATGTAATCTAGCATTCATACAACCTAACTAACATCATATAATCATCATACAATCATCAATTTCATATAATCCACATCAATTTTCGAATTAGGGTTTATCTTGAATCAAAGTTCATGAACAATTCATCAAAAACGTATCATTCTTGCATAATCGACGTTAAACAACATGTATACTATCTAATTAACATACTAGCATCATCAACAACAACAACTCCAACATTTTTGAACCCAAACTGAATTAGGGTTCGGCCATATCAAAAAAACTCATAAAACATATAAAATTCTAACCTTTTCACGTGTAGAATCAAGAATTTGGACTTGCTAGCACTATAGAACCCTTTGAACTTGATCAAAACAGATTGTTCTTGATGTTTCTTGGCCAAAATCGCAAAGAGAGGGAGTGGGGTGATGGTTGCGGCCGAATGAAGGGTTTGGGGGGTTTAGGGTTGGGTAATTTTGGTAAGTTTTAGTTTTAGGTAATTACACTTAATCTCCTTTATTTATATTTTATAAAAACTATTCTTTTAAACACTTTTTAAAAGGTTTTAACTTAATAATACTAACATTATTAATCAACAATAATAATATTTACATTATTTCCACTAGTCACAAGATAGGCAATTTAAATATACGTGTTTCCATGTTACGTGATAAAATTCACCCTTAATATTTAAATTGCATAAACACAAATGCATAACACAACAATCACATAATCAGTTAAATTATAATTACTTTAACATTATTAATTAGGTCACCAACATTAAACGACAACTAGTGTGTGCTCATGACATGTGTACGCAAGACTTAACGAAACTAATGGAGTTTTGGTAACGGAAAATTACCGGATGTCACATTATCCCCATGTTGAAAGAATTTCCATCCCAAAAATTGCGTTACATGGTGAGTGTTCCATCACTGGTCTACTGCATTGACACACAGAAATCGAAATCGAGTGAGTTTTGGATAAGCTGTCACATCATCCCCATGTTGAAAGAAATTTCGTCCCGAAATTTAAATCAATACCTTTGTCTGCTGGCATCGTCTTTTCGAATAGTTGAGGGTACTTAAGCTTCATTTGATCTTCTCGTTCCCACGTGAATTCCGATCCACATTGTGAATTCCAACGGATTTTGACTATGGGTATCTTGCTTTGCTTAAGTGCTTTCACCTCACGGTCCATCACCTCGACTGGTTCTTCAATAAAGCGTAATTGTTTATCCACTTGAACTTCTTCTAGTGGTACGACCATTGTTTCATCAGTTAGACACTTCTTTAGGTTCGACACGTGAAATACATCATGGATTCTTCTTAGCGAATCAAGTAGGGCTAGTCGATAGGCCACTGGACCTATTCTTTCCACTATTTCAAATGGTCCAACGTACCTTGGATTTAGCTTTCCTCGCTTGCCAAACCGAACTACGCCTTTCCATGGTGAGACCTTCAATAAAACCTTGTCACTAACCTGAAACTCTAAAGGTTTCCGTCTCCTGTCAGCATAACTCTTTTGTCTGTCTCGTGCTGCAGCCATATGGTTTCTATCTGCACAATTTTCTCGGTTGTCTCTTGAATTAATTCGGGACCTGTAAGTTTACTATCACCAATTTCCACCCAGCAAACTGGTGATTTACATTTTCTCCCATACAACACCTCAAAAGGTGCTACCTGTATGCTAGTATGATAACTGTTGTTATAAGAAAACTCCACCAATGGCAGGTGAATTTCCCAGTTGTTCCCGAAGTCAATCACACAAGCACGTAGCATATCCTCCAACGTCTGTATGATACGCTCACTTTGGCCATCCGTGTGTGGAAATATTCTTGTAGTGATTGCCAGAAATGTGACGTGAAGCAAGCGTCGCGATCAGAAATAATTGAGATCGGTACACCGTGTCTCGAAACGATCTCTTTAAGGTACAGTCAGGTTAATTTCTCCATCTTGTCAGTTTCTTTAATTGCGAGAAAATGAGCAGACTTTGTCAATCGATCCACAATAACCCATATCGTGTCACAACTAGTATTAGTCTATAAAATCCATGGAGATTTGTTCCCATTTCCACATTGGTATCTCGGGTTGTTGCAATAGTCCGGATGGTTTTTGGTATTCCACCTTTACTTTCGAGCAGGTCAAACACTTGCTCACATATGTAGCTACATCCGCCTTCATGTTAGGCCACCAATAGTGCACCTTTAGGTCATGGTACATCTTGTTGGATCCAGGATGTATAGAATACTCAGATTTGTGTGCCTCACTCATAACTAAAGCCATTAGATTTCCATAGACAAGCACCCAAAGTCTATCCATGAAGTACCAAATTCCATCCTCTTTCATCACTAGTTGTTTATCCATTCCCCTTAACGACTCAGAACCAACATTTTCCGCTTTTAAGGCTTCTATATGTGCCTCCTTAACTTGTTCGGGCAGTTGGGTACTGATAGTAAGCTGTAAAGCTCGCACCCATCTGGGTTTAGCTGTTTTCTTCCGGCTGGCATCGCAACCATGTTCGCCTTTCCCGGATGATACTTGATAGCACAATCATAGTCGTTTAGTAGCTCCACCCAATGTCGTTGCCTCATATTCAACTCCTTTTGCTCGAAGATATGTTGAAGGCTCTTGTGATCGGTGCAGATAGTGCAATTGGTACCGTACAAGTAATGTCTCTAAGTCTTTAAGGCAAAAACCACTGCACCCAGTTCTAAGTCATGGATGGTATAGTTCTTCTCGTGAACCTTTAGTTGTCTCGAGGCATAGGCTATCACCTTTTCTCGTTGCATCAAGACACAACCCAATCCTTGAATGGATGCATCACAATACACCAGAAATCATACGTTCCCTCTGGCAATGCCAATATCGGTGCACTACAGAGTTTCTGTTTTAACGATTGAAAAGCCGATTCTTGACTCTCACCCCATTTGTATGTCGTTCCTTTGTGAGTCAAGGCTATAAGAGGTTGTGCGATCTTAGAGAATCCCTCTATGAATCGTTGGTAATATCCTGCTAATCCTAGAAATTGCCTTATCTCGCTCAGCTTTTGGGTATAGTCCTATTCTTTATCGCCTCAATCTTGGCAGGATCAACATGTATTCCCTTCTCATTAACAATATGACCTAGAATTTACACTTCTTGTATCCATAAGTCACACTTAGAGAATTTGGCATACAACTGCTCATTTTTCAATAGTTCTAAGATCATTCGTAAGTGCTCTTCATGATCCTCCTTGGTCCGAGAATATATCAGTATATCATCGATAAACACAATGACGAACTGATCGAGATAGGGTTTTCACACATGGTTCATGACGTCCATGAACACAGCATGTGCATTATTCAACCCAAAAGGCATGACCAAGAACTCATAATGACCATAACGAGTACGAAACACAGTTTTGGGAATGTCTTCTTCTCGGACTCTAAGTTGATGATAACTGGATCTCAAGTCAATTTTCGAATAATAGCTTGATCCCTGAAGCTGATCAAACAAGTCGTTGATACGAGGTAAAGGGTATCATTTCTTGACAGTTACTTTGTTTAACTCCCTATAATCGATGCACATCTGGAATGTGCCATCCTTCTTCTTAACAAAAAGGACAGAGGCTCCCCAAGGTGATGTGCTAGGTCGAGTAAAGCCCTTATCTAAAAGCTCCTGAAGTTGTGACGACAAATCTTGTAGTTCGTTCGGTGCTAGTCGATAAGGTGCCCTAGCAATCGGGGTCGCACTGGGAGTCAACTCGATTTGAAATTCCACTTGGCGGTGAGGTGGTAATCCAGAAAGATCCTCTGGAAACACCTCTGGAAAGTCACACACTATAGGAATGTCCTCCATTCTCCTTTCTTTCGCTTGCTTATCGGTGACGAGTGCTAGAATATCCAAACGACCTTTTCGCAACAACTTTTGGGCTTTCATGTATGAGATGATGCCTATCACAGCACCACTCCTATCACCTCTGACTGTAAGGATTTCGTCACCAACAGGAATTCGTATGATCTTCTTATGACATATGACTTCTGCTTGCTTTCTAGAGAGCCAATCCATGCCTAGCACTACATCAAAACTCCCCAGTGTAACAAGCATAAGATCTATAGCGAAAGTATGACCGGCAAACTCTATCTTACAATCTCTAAGGATATGACCGGAAAGGATATGTATGAGATGGATCTGTTTACCGTCGGCCAATTCTACGGTGTATTTAGATTTTAAGGCGGAGGGTATATCACTTAAAAGACTACAGAACTTAAGGACACGAAGCTCCTGTCGTCTCCAGTATCGAATAATACCGTAGCAAAACACCCATTAACAGAAAACCTACCAGTAACAGTTGTGGGGTCGTTTAGATCCTCACCTGAGCCAATGATGAAGGCTCTCCCTTTGGCTCCATCGTTGTTGCCACCATTACCAGTACCATTGTCATCCTTATTGTTGTTACCGTGGTTGTTGTTATTGTGGCCATTGTTGTTATTGCCATTACCGTTTTTCCTCAGTTGTGGGCAATTTCGCCTGTAATACCATTCTTTCCTACATTCAAAACAACCTTTGGGAGTCTTCTGAGCTTGTTGTGGCTTCCTTAATAGTTCCCTATGACAATTCTTAGCAGCGTGTCCAATCTTACCACAGCGTTGACATTTGAAATTATCACACCTTCCCACATGATGGTAATTACACCAAGTGCACTTAGGATGTTTACCACCATAACCACTGGGTCCTCACTTGTTTGAAGCCATCTGGTTGAAGTTACAATTATTATCGAACCTCTGTTGTTGTTGCTAAACTGGCTGTTGTTGTTGTTGAGATTGCAGTTGACCGCTGGATGATGATGATTTGTTGCTGTTGGAAGTATCCCACTTGCTCTTGTTTTCAGGCACACTCGCCACAGTGCCCCGCATAGGTAAACGTCCTTGCTCCACTACTTGATCAGTCAGCTTATGAGCTAACTGGATGGCTTGTTGAATTGTGGTCGGGTTGGAAGTAGTCACCATGCTTTGAATTTCGAGTACTAATCCCCGTATGTAATGCTTAATCCTCTTGTGCATTTCGTTCACCATCCCCGGGCATAGGGTGGCTAGTTCATGGGTTGGGGTGGTGTAGGCCTCGATTTCCGGGCATGCATCTTAAGTTTCCAGAACTCCATCTCCAGCTTTTGTACTTCATTTCAAGGACAGTACTCCTCGGTCATCATCTCCTTGAATTCAATCCAGGGAAGCCCATTTTCCATTGCTTGTCCTAGTATCTGGACTTGCGCGTTCCACCAGGATAGAGCGGCACCTTCCAGAGTCCCGGTGGCATATTTCACCTGGTCAACAGGTGGACTGTTGCATTTGGTGAAAAAAGACTCTGTCTTCTCAAACCATCGTACCAATCCTACAGCCCCTTTAGTACCGCTGTAGGGGTGTGGTTTACAGTCCATAAAGGACTTATAGGTACACACTGGTGGTTCTGTTTTAACACAACAAACATTGATTAGATATCCTATACGGTTACTCAAGATATTTGATTTTAATTTCTATCATTGTTTACCTGCTGACTGTCCCGTTTGGGCAGCAGCCATTGCTACCTGAACATGCTCGTTTATCAAGGGAGCTAATTCAGCGGGGCTCATGTTTATAGCACCACCGCCATGGTCTCCGGCGCTACGTCCACGTCCGCGTCCACGTCCACGGGCGTCCATTTTTCACTTTACATTCACAAATACAATAATGAGTAACATCAAACACATTTATCTCATTGAAGTACAGTAAACAGTAAGGAATAATGAATCATCATAACCACAACATTCATAACAAATATGATAACCCGATAACCCAGATAAATAGATTGTAAATGAGTCATAATGTATTCACCAATGTCATAATTTAAGTTTGCTGTTCGGGTGGGGAAACAACCCTTCCCACATAGGTTTCAAAAGAGAGGAAACACTACATAGTCCAAGTCATATAAAGGAAATCAATTGAAGACGTCCGACCCATCACTGTCATCTTCCGTCTCCACCGGTTCCTCCTCCCCGGGTTCCTCCTCGAGATCCTCATCCTTAAGGTCCTCTGCATGAGCAGGACCTATGGCAATCTGAAGTGCTGCCAATTGGGCTTCTAAAGTATCAATTCTGTTATCGGCTACTACATCCCACTGTTCACGAGTAGTTACGTGTCCTCTAAGTGCTATAAGATCGTCTTCCATGTGGTGACACCGATTTAGGGTCTTCCCGTGTCGCTCCTCGAGTTCATCCATTTGATTTCGTAGTTTGTACACCTCGTGTTGCAGTGTACAAACATCACTCGTGAGTTGCGTGACTTGTTGTTGCTCAGTATCCAGTGCAGCCACCAGTGTAGCAATCAGTTGCTCATTGGACTGCACCATCCGTGGGAGAGAAGGCATTCACTGATCAGCATTGCTCCTAGTCCTGGGCCTCGGGACGGATACACGCTCCCATACATTATATGATCAATGAACTTGGGGTAGAAACTCTAGTCTCGTGGGGGGTCACGTTCTGTTAGGATTAGTGATCTAAGTTTGATTAATTAGAGAGTATTGTAGCAGAATTAGAACAATGAATTAAACAATTCACAAGAACACAATTGATATTCAATGTAATAGTAAACGGTTATAGAAAGAGATAATTCTACAAAGAAATATTTCATTCATATGCTTTCGTGGTGGCTCAATGTCACACGTTACAACTAGGTCAACATTCCTTATATAGGAAATGTGACGTCTGCTGATGTCACTTGATAGTGACATCTAACAGAATTATTCAAACTACTGAAACTATGCAAACTACTGAGAATGTTCTCAACTACTGATTACATCTCAGAGAATGCTAAGTACAAAAACATAAATCTACTGAACTACAACTACTGAAACTATAACTACTGAAAAGTAAATTAAAAGTACTGAAAGGAAATCATCACAACTACTGAAGTTAATAACTTCAGCTGTTGTGACAACTACTGAAGTTAATAACTTTAGCTGTTGTGACAACTACTGAATTTAATAACTTCAGCTGTTGTGACAACTACTGATCACTTTGGTCTTCAGTCTTTGTCTTCAGTCTTTGTTCTTCAAATTTTTACTTTTAGACTTTGTCTTCAGCTGATAGCTTCAGACTTTGTCTTTAGTACTTTACTTTCAGACTTTGTCTTCAGTACTTTACTTTCAAACTTTGTCTTCAGACCTTGTAATCAGCTGATGTCTTCAGCTGTTGAGATCTTCTTCAGCAGTTGTAATGTTTGTGGGACTTAGAGGTTTTTCTGATCAGGCTCATTGGTTCTTTTGGTCCAACAAACTCCCCCTGAACCAATGCAGCCAAAACCTCTAAACTTATTGATGATCCCACTTATTCTTGGCAGAAACACCCTCTTGATCAGCTTCAGAGGTAATCATTTAAGCACAGGCTGGGAAAAAGGTTTCTAATCTTTTGATTGGCTAAGTATGAAAGGGAACTCTATCTTGGGGAAACTGGACACAGAGTCTTGTCCCAACCATGAACCTAATTCCCATTAATGAGTCCATAAGACTCACTAGCATAGGCCTCAAGGAGAACAACTTGTTCCTCCTTGGTGAGTTCTTCTGCTTCTCCCTCGAAGAAGAACTCTGGGCCATAATACTCAGACGGGTATCTCACTGTCTTTCCATTTTTCCACTCCACAGTTGTTATCTCTCTGTAAGCAAATTCATCAAGGTGAGAGCCTTCAAGCAACAACTGGAGTTCACTCTTCTGAAGATCTTCAAGTCTTTTGTATAACAACCCCTTCTTGATCATTTTGTTCTCAAGAATAGATTGAGGGGTTGTCTTGGAGTTGTGAGCTCTCTTGAATTCTTCAATGATTTCCCAGGGTGAGACTACCATGGCCAACGTAATTGCAGCATTCAAGGTCTTCTTCACTTGGCCATGATATCTACTTGGTATATTCTTCTTATGAATTCTAGAACTTACCCTGGGTTCTGGCCAGATCCGCACTCTTTCTCTTTGATGTTGAAAAGTATGTCTAAGAGTGTACAGCCTTAGAGCCTGTTTCTTCATTTCTTGAATGGATGAGGACTGAGGGAAATCCTTATCAACCATCTTGAGAAACTGCTCATCGTGTTGCTTCTACTGTTCTGCTTCTTCAATCTTTACCTTCACCATCTGCATTTGCAAGTCAGGTGTAATCACTTGTTGACTTCTGAGCTCAGGTGTTTTAAGGTTGAGAACAGCAGAGATTGGCAGAAAATCTTCATCATCATCCTCTTCTTCATCTTCTTCTACCCTCAACACCCTTCTCCTCCTTCTGGGTGTATCACTGGGTAAGGTTTGAGGTGGTTTTTGGGGTAAAGGGATTGGTTTTGTGGGTTGAGTTGTGGGTGGCTTTGGTTTAGGGATAGATTTGGGAGATTTTAGAGATAAGGGTTGTGTTTGAGTGGGAGTGTGAGAAGACTGACTTAGCATTTTGGTGGTGAGTTTGGCTTTGGAGAGCTTTGCCATTTCAGTTCTCTTCCCTGCACCTGCTTCATCCAGTGCTTCGATGATCAACCCTTTATTATAGCCTCCAGCAGAGCAGATTTTCTTGGTTATCTCCAAGATACTGTCTCTGAACTAGGCCTTTATCTCTATCAATGATCTTCCAAGGTATTTGGCAATGAATCTGATCATTATCTCCAATCTTTCCCTTTCCAACACACTATAACCAGTCCATCTAGCTTGAATCTCTTCTATTTCTAGCCTTCTGATCTCAGTGTCTAGTGTGGCTATGTCATGACCTTGTCGAAAGAGCTGATCTATAATTTTATCCATGGATTTGCTGTGAGCTTCATCAGCATCTTTGACAATATCTTCTAAGGATTTATCTTCATCAGCTTTTGACTCAGCACTTTTCTTTCTTTTATATGTGATCAGCTGATCGTCCTTCTCTTTATCTGTGATCAGTTGTTCTGAGATCAGTTCTTTCTCCACCTCCTTCTATTTTGCAGGTTCTTTCTCATCATCAACTCTTTTTCTTTTCTTTTCTTTCACTGCCTTAGACTTGGAAGTCTCCCCCTTTTGGTTGCATTGGGATCAGGGGCTTGAAAGGCAGAAAGAGATTTGTGAACAGCATCATCAATGAGGGTTTGTAGATTTGAGGAGATCCTCTCATCAATGGCTTTATGCACTATGTCAGTGATGATGGGAGTGATGAGAGGTAAGGAGTTTTGAAAGATAGCAACCATCTGCTCAGAGGGGTTCTGTCCCTGAGAGGTGGTACCAAAAGTAGTCGCTGGTGGCTCAGTTAAGTGTGTAGGCTCAGTGTTTGGTGAACCTTCAATTGAAGGTGGCATCTGTGGGGTTTTTGGGGTAGATGGACTTTGATCCTGAGACATTTTGGCTAGCAGCTCTTTGAGTCTACTCATCTCAGTCTCTAGGATGGTATTATAGGCTAATACATCATAGAAAAAGCCCAGGTCATCATCAGTCTGTGCTGAATCACTGACCTCCTGATTGAATCAGGATGTACATGCTCTGAGTGTAGATCAGTAGAAGCATGTGCCCCTTGTTCTTGGTACTGGGGACTTCCTGCCTCAGGACTGTGTCCTTATTGGCAGTTGCCTCTGGTAAGGTCTTATGAATGTTACCAACTTCATCCTGATCATTTGCTGAATCAGTAGAAGTGGCAGCCTTACCAGATGTTCTAACCTCCGTTTCTACACATGGAGATTGAACATTGTAACCCCTGTGTTGTGGGTTATCAGAAGTATTTTGGTCCTCCCCCTCAATGGTTGAGGTATTCCTAGTGGTAAGTAGTTTCTGGGGGGGGGGTGAGGAATGCAACTGACTTAGCACTTTAGCAACTATCAGGTTGGATTTTTAGGGGCGGTTGCATGTGGAGATTGGTCCAAAGCAGATTGCACCCGGGGTGAGAGGTGCTCTTCAATGGTAACCCTCTCAATTGAGATAGGTTCCAGAAATGTGGGATCCCCAATTATGGTTGCAACAGGATCCTGTTGAAAGGATACCTGTGCGGCTTCAGCAGGTTGAGTCTTGGACCTAACTGGGGGGTTAGAACCAGTATGTATTCCTATGTTTGTGGTACAGGGGCATCCTCAGGGGACTCATCTCCCTGAGTAGCCTTTTGGGCTTTTTGGATTTGGGTTTGGTGGGGACTTTGGATCTAGAAGTGGAGGCTATGGGTTCCCTCTACTTGGGTTTTAGCATCTGGGCAGCCCCTTTTAGAGTAGGGTCTGAGTTATGTCTGGAGTATACCTCAGCTAAAACAGCTGGAGCAGGGACTCCAAGACCAACAAGGCCATCAGATTTTAATTGATTCAAAATTATGGCCATTAGAAAACTAGGATAAAGTAGCCATCTGTTTGCCACAGGTTTCTGAGCCAGATCCTTTAGTTCCATGAACACTATCTCAAAAAAATTTAGATTTTGGCGTTCAAAGATAGAGTACAATACTGTTTCCATCGGGAAGACATCTGATCCCAAGAAGATGTCTTTGATGCAAGGCAGACATTCACCATATGAAAGATAAGTCGTTCAGCATCATGGAAGTGCTTTTTAAGTATGGTTGTAGCACTTAAGTCGCCTTCATACCCGTTATTGATGAAAGACATATCAGTGGTGCCTTTCGGGTATTCTTTAACATAGGTGCCATCATGCAAATTTAGGGTTTTGCGAATGATGTCGGGGGTGATGAGCACCTGTTTCTGGTTCACCAACGACTGGAGAGTGAGTTGGCTCTCATTCTCACCAGTTATTACGGAGACGTTGGTCCAGAACTGGGTTAAGGAATCAGGGTATATGGTAGGATTCAGAAGAAAGGCTGTTCGGTATTGGGAATCCACCATAAGATCGATGGCATTGTCAAACTTGTTCTAGAATCCTGATTTCGAAAGGTAGGCAACACAGTTGTGTCGGGGTTTAAGTTTTATGGTCGCCATTGTTGAGAGAGAAAATGTTTGAAAAATGGCTAATGAAACGTTTGGCTATAAGTGCAGGTATTTGTAGGTTAAGAAAAGGCTGAAAAGAAAACGACTGAAAGTGTTGGTTTTGGCATCATTGTTATGAAAACAACTGAAGACTTGGTTTTAACTATCAGACGTTTGAAAACACTGAAGACTTGGTTTTAGTCATCAGTAGTGGAAACTACTGAAAACCTTAGTTTTGTCTTCAGCTATTGTAAACAACTGAGGACTTGGTATTAGTCATCAGTAGTTGTGAAACTACTGAAGACATGGTTTTGTCATCAGCTGTTTAGGGTGAAACAGCAGTTTGTGGAAACAACTGAAGAGAAAATTCTCATCAGTAGTTTTCGTCAATTCTTAGCTTTCCAGCTGTTTCATACTGTCCTCAACACTTACTCATTAGAATTTTTAGCTGTTTTCAGTTGTTTCATAGGACATCAGTACTTATCTGTTTTTACTGACATCAGTAGTGATAACTACATCAGTAGTTGTAACTACATCAGTTTCTTTTAACAGAATCAGTACATATTTGTGACATGGTTACTAATGATCATCAGTACTTGTTTACTGAGATCATCAGTAGTTATCACTTATTCTAGCTACAGCATACCAAGCCTTAACACAAGGTTTTGGAAAGTTGAACTATCCAAAGGCTTAGTAAATATATCTGTAAGCTCATCAGCACTAGGCACAAACCTTGGATCAATCAGACCTTTTTCAAAACAATCCCTAATAAAATGGTGTCTGATCTCTATATGTTTGGTCCTAGAGTGCTGGACTGGATTCTTGACAATACATAGAGCTGAAGCACTATCCATTAGTAATGGAGTCTTAGTCTCTGTAATGCCATAATCCAATAATTGGTTTTGAAGCCAAAGTACCTCAGATGTACAACTTGCAGCAGCAATGTACTCTGCTTCAGCAGTGGATGTAGCAACAGATGTTTGTTTCTTACTCTGCCAAGAAATCAAACAGTGCCTAGGAATCGACATCCACCAGAAGTTGACTTTCTGGTTAACTTACACCCTGCATAGTCACTATCAGAAAAAGCAACTAATTTGCATGAGTGTCCAGTGGAATACCAAAGACCTAAAGATTGTGTACCTTGCAGATATCTAAAGATCCTCTTGACTGCAATCAAATGAGACTCTTTAGGAGCAGCCTGAAATCTAGCACAAACACAAGTTGCAAACATGATATCTGGTCTAGAAGCTGTTAAGTACATCAAGGACCCAATCATACATCTGTAAAGTGTTTCATCAATAGCTTTACCATTCTGGTCTGCATCCAGTTGTGTGGTGTTGCACATGGGAGTAGAACAGGGCTTACAATTTTGTAAATCAAACTTATTCAAAAGTTCTTTTGTATATTTTGATTGATGAATAAAGGTTCCATCAGCCTTTTGTTAGATTTGCAAGCCTAGAAAGAACTGTAATTCTCCCATTGCACTCATTTCAAACTTTTGTTTCATTAAACTTGTAAAATCATCAAACAACTGGGGATTAGAGGATGCAAAAATAATATCATCAACATAAATTTGAACAAGTAGCTTATGCTGATCCACTTTCTTAATAAACAAAGTTTTATCTATGGAGCCTCTAGTGAAATATTTTTAAGAAGAAAATTTGAAAGTGTTTCATACCAGGCTCTAGGAGCTTGCTTCAACCCATAATAGCCTTATCAAGTTGATACACCCAATCAGGATGTTTATTTTCCTCAAAACCTAGTGGTTGACACACATAAACTCTTCTTTTATTTTACCATATAAAATGCACTTTTGACATCCATTTGAAAAACTTAAAGATTGTGGAATACAACATAGGCTAAGAACAATCTAATTGCCTCTAGTTTGGCTACAGGGGCAAAGGTTTCATCATAATCAATACCTTCTTCTTGTGAAAACCCTTGTACAACCAGTCTAGCCTTGTTCTTGACAATAAGCCCATTTTCATCAGTTTTATTCCTAAACACCCATTTAGTGCCTATTGCACACTTACTTGGGGGTAGAGGAACTAGTTCCCACACTTGCTGCTTTTTGAACTGAAGTAGCTCAAGCTGCATGGCTTCAACCCATCCATTTTCTCTCAAAGCAACACGATAGTTCTTTGGCTCTAGCTGACTGATAAGAGAGCATAGAAGCAGAAGTAGACAATTGACTTCTAGTTGAGACCCCAGCATTGATATCACCATGATTTGAGACATAGGGTGATTCTTCAGCTCTTGGTATACTATAAGATCAGTGCAAGTGTTTGTAGCCGGTTCAGCAGCAGCATGGTGATCCAGATTCTTGAAACCAAGTATTAGATGGCAAGTCAAATGATGTAGAGGTCAGAAATCTCATTAGCATTTGTTGTGGATGGAGCTATAGAAGCTACAGGAACATCAAGTTTAGCAGACTCAGGCAGTTGGTCACTAAACTTGAAAAGGTGAGTACTGATATCATCATCATTTTCAGTACCACCAGGTGGAAGACTTGCTGCAGAAGATGATTTATCCACATGATCTGCAACAGCTGGAGGTTGATAAGGAACATATTGCAGTATGTCCAGATCAAACAACTCCACAGGGTTTTGTGGAATTTTATCCTTAGGAGATTCATTGAATTTCACATGCAAGGTTTCTTCAACTATCTTTGTTCTGCAATTAAAGACTCTGTAAGCCTTGCATGTGGATGAATAACCTACAAAATACCCTACATCCACCTTAGGATCAAATTTGTGGAGTTGATCCTTTGTGTTGAGAATGAAACAAGGACACCCAAAGGCTTTGAAGAATGAAATTAAAGGAGCCAAATGATGTAGAACTTCATATGGAGTCTTCATCAACCTCTGATTTATTAACACTCTATTCTACACATAGCAAGCTGTGTTAACAGCTTCAGCCCAAAAGGTCAATGGCAAACCAGAGTCAGCCAACATAGACCTTGCAGCTTCAATTAGGGTCCTATTCTTTTCTCCACTACTCTATTTTGTTCTGGAGTCCTTGGGATGCTAAACTGCCTCTTGATTCCTTTTGATAGATAAAAATCATCAAGTGTATGGTTTCTGAATTCAGTTCCATTATCACTCCTTATACACTTGACTGATAGGGAATACTGCTTCTCAACATACAACACAAAGTTATAATCGTCTGAGCAACCTCAACCTTTGAATGCAAGCAGAAAGTCCATACAAATCTGGAGTAATCATCCATAATTACCAGACAGTATTTCTTCTTTGCCATGCTCATCACTCTCACAGGACCAAATAGATCCATGTGCAGTAACTGCAAGCAGGCAGTGGACTTAGGTTCTTTAATAGGAGGGAAAGAGACTTTGTGTTGTTTTCCTTTTAAACAAGCAGTGCAGGTTTCATCACAGTGGAACTCCTTTATTGGTAGACCTCTCACTAAACTATTGTGGATCAGCTGATTCATGTTTTTGAGATTAACATGACCCAGCTTTCTATGCCACAGTTTAGATTCCTGAGGAGAGGCTTTGGAGAACAAACAAGGATGACCCTTCAAATCAATCTTATTTGACAAATCCAAGGCATATACTCTTCTAATCCTATTAGCCTTCAGGAGAGTATGATCATCCAATACCTTGTCAATCAGCCTCAGAACTTGGGAAGACAGAATCCTGCAGTTCTGGCTTGTGAAAAGTACAACATGCCCTTTATCACACATCTGACTGACACTCAGTAGATTATACTTGAGATTCTCCACATGGTTAACATCATCAAATCTGATATCTCCATTAGACACATATCCTTTCCCGATTATGTAACCCTTGGCATCATTTCCAAATGAAACAAATCCCTTCTTTCCTTAAGAGTAGTCATTAAGAAGAGAACTGCTCCCAGTCATATGCATAGATCCTCCACTGTCTACATACCAGATGCTCCTTTGGCATGCTGAAGAACCCTGCATTTATCATAAAGAACTAGTTAGGTTTTAAGACCCAAACCTTTTTGGTTTTGGGTCTGTTTTCATCAACAGATTTAACCATAACTTGTTTCTTATGATTAACAGCTGATGAAGAAAGAGATGGTGCTGAAATGGATTCCTTGGATTTGGGCTTGGAATGCCTTTTCAGTGGTTTGATCACAGGTGCATCTAGTTGGTTAACTCTCCCCAACAAATGCTGAACCATCATAACAAGTTGTGTCTGATTTGTAGCCAAAGCTTTCAACTCTTGTGACATATCAGTACTTGTGTTTGATGAGGTCCTGTGGCCTACCATTTCCTCCTTGAAATTCACAGACTTAGTCTGATGTCTATCATGAGGAGCACTGTCAGCTGTTTTATGATAAACCCTATCCTTCTTTTTGGATTTGGATGAAGGCTTGGGTTTATCAGATTGCGATGACTGTGGTACAAACTTGGTCTCAAACTCATTTTTCATTTCATCTATCTGGATTTTAATGAGCTCTCTGTTGAGTTTGGAACCCTTTCTGTACTAACATTCATCAGAAAGATGATTGAATTTACCACATATTTCACATGGCTTATTCTTCATCTTGGATTGATCAACTGCTGAT
Organism: Flaveria trinervia; assembly: GCA_025506515.1. NCBI lineage: Eukaryota > Viridiplantae > Streptophyta > Magnoliopsida > Asterales > Asteraceae > Flaveria > Flaveria trinervia. The sequence goes on along the minus strand of CM046455.1, from coordinate 13,652,916 downwards.
GGAAAATACTGAAGGTGTGCTCTTCAGTACTTTCCTCCTTCAGTACTTGTGTTAAGTACTGAAGGATCTGTAACAACTAAAGACTTGTTCTTCAGTGCTTCTCTAAAGTAGTTGTTAATCCTTTTATTTCAGCTGATTTGAAATGCTTTTCAGATGTTGTGTTCTTCCCTTCAGTGCTTGAGATACTTTGAGGGATAACATCTGAAGTACTCAGCTTCATGTCCTTATCAGTAGTTGACCCAACAGGCAATGATTTGCTGAGGTATCAACACTGATTCATCTTGTGATTTTGGGTGATCACTTGAGGATGATGCACATGATGATGTGGTTAGGAAATTACTTTCACCTTAGGTTTACTAGTGATTTTGAAGTAAAAGCTGTAGGTGGTGCAATGTGGTTGTACCTATTCCAAACTTCACATTGAAGCAGATTGCTTGCTGAGCAGCATTTCAAATCCCTTGCAGGATGATACCCAGCGGTCATACTCAACTGGGTAACTGCAAGTTTTTCTTTGAGTTCTCTGTGGTTCTCAAGAATGACCTCTAGCCTAGCTTTTTCATCATTAATTGGCATTTAAGCTTATAAATCTCATCATCTTTATCCTTAAGGACAGACTCATATTCAGCTTTTTTATTTGAAAATAGTTTGCTCAAGCTCAAGATTTTGATTAATTAAAGCTACATTTGTCTCTCTAATAGAGATAAATGCAGCTATGCAAGATTCAGAACATAGCTTGGCCTTAGCCTCAGAGGATACATGGGTTATCTGTGATGAAGATGCATTGGAGCATGAACTCTCAGTAGACTCCAGGGCCATGAGAGCTAGATTCCTAAAAGGATGTTCACCACCATGTTAACCATCACTAGCAAATAATTGCTCATTACCCGAGAGATCATCTGGTAAACTGCTCCAGTCAACAACACCAGGGGTGAAGAAGCTGTGATGACGTTGTGATTTATATGATTGAGATGGTAGAGCCTCAGGTAAGGCTTGAGGTTGTTGTGCAATAGGAACTTGAACTTGATTTGGCTGAGGCATGTAATAGCAGGGATATGGATATGACATTGGACCCTGAGTGAAAAAATATGCAGGAGATATAGGTTGTGAATGATGACCAGAACTAGCAGGATGTTGCCCTCTGTTTTGTGGACTATTGCTTGGAAAAGTCATAAAGGGTGTAGAGGAGTTCGATCCAGTTGATCTACACTCTCTTGCAAAGTGTCCAAGCTTGTGGCATTTGTGACACCTCAACTTACTCTTGTCAAAACCAACTTTGGTTTTGCCAGAGAGTCCTGGAAATTTCTTACCAGTTCTCTTGTAGAACTTTTGAGATCTGATATTAATCAAGGCATTTGGCTTACAATATCCATCTCTTCTAAGTCATCATCAGCAATACCTTTCAAATCATCCATAATGAAGCACAAATTGTCACTATTACAGCCTGACTGACTATCAACACTAACAAATGCATGATCAGAACTGTTTGAAGAGAAATCTATATGCTCATCATAATTGCTTTCTGATGTAGTATATTCTGACTCATGACCAACCAAGGTAGTGTTTCCTGGTACAAAGTCATCAGTGAGCTTTCCTGATGATGCCAGTTTCCTTTTCTACTCTATCTCTCTTTCAAATGTAAGTAGTTTCCCATGGAGTTGGGTGAGAGATAGGCTATCCAGATTTGCACTGGAGCGTAGGATAATGGTATATGTGTCCCATCTCTCAGGCAGTGATCTGAGAAATTTATTGTTCATCTGACTATTAGTGTATTCATGTTTGACCATTTTCAGCTCAGAGATCAAACAGGAAAAACGCTCAAACTGTTGAGTCAGTGACTCACCCTTCCTATGAGAGAATGTCTCATATTGTTGGGCAAGGATTTCTCTGTTGTTTGCTAAGACCTCATCTGTTCCACCAAATTGTTCCTTCAATGCATTCCAGAGGTCATGAGCAGTTTCATGATGCATAAGCCCAGAATAGATTTCATTAGGCAGAGCCATGGCCAGAATACCATGCGCTTTAGCATCAATCTCAAACAGTTTTCGATCCTCATCTGAGTATTGTTCCTTCTTCTTCGGAACCATTTGGTTGGTTTCCGGATTGTTCACCATAGGCTTGTGTGGACCATGTACCACAGATGTCCAACAACCTGAACTGTTAACAGACAGGTGATGAAGTATTCTTCGTTGCCATATGTTATACTCAGTCCTAACCAGCATCGGAGGCTTGGTTGAGGAACCGGTATTGTGAGGGTCATTAGAAGGAGTAGTCATTCTCAGATTCAACCAAATTCAATTAAGTTTTAACTGATTTAGAACAAAACACAACAAACCAATATGAACCAAGAGAAAACTCAAAACAAATAACCGAAAGTAGCAGAAATTCAATGATCTATAACCAATTCTTGCAAATATGCTAATTCAATCAAACTTAGATATCGAAATAGCAGTTTCAATGATCAATTGTTAGATCGATCAATGATTAACCTGCTCTGATACCATTTGTTAGGATCTGTGATCTAAGTTTGATTAATTAGAGAGTATTGCAGCGGAATTCGAACAATGAATTAAACAATTCACAAGAACACAATTGATATTCAATGTAACAGTAAACGGTTATAGAAAGAGAGAATTCTACAAAAGAAATATTTCATTCATATGCTTTCGTGGTGGCTCAATGTCACACGTTACAACTAGCTCAACATTCCTCATATAGGAAATGTGACGTCTGCTGATGTCACTTGATAGTGACATCTAACAGAATTATTCAAACTACTGAAACTATGCAAACTACTGAGAATGTTCTCAACTACTGATTACATCTCAGAGAATGCTAAGTACAAAAACATAAAACTACTGAACTACAACTACTGAAACTATAACTACTGAAAAGTAAATTACAAGTACTGAAAGGAAATCATCACAACTACTGAAGTTAATAACTTCAGCTGTTGTGACAACTACTGATCACTTTGGTCTTCAGTCTTTGTCTTCAGTCTTTGTTCTTCAGATTTTTACTTTCAGACTTTGTCTTCAGCTGATAGCTTCAGACTTTGTCTTCAGTACTTTACTTTCAAACTTTGTCTTCAGTACTTTACTTTCAGACTTTGTCTTCAGACCTTGTAATCAGCTGATGTCTTCAGCTGTTGAGATCTTCTTCTGCAGTTGTAATGTCTGTGGGACTTAGAGGTTTTTCTGATCAGGCTCATTGGTTCTTTTGGTCCAACACGTTCCATCAATGCAAAAGGTTGATCCCAATCAATCTCCCCTCGAGGATAAGCTAGACAGGGCCAGTCGGGTCCATTTTCGGGTACAGGTGCGGGAGGTGGGGACTTAGATCGTGTAGCTGATGCAGGTTGCTTACCCAGAGTTCTCGATGACGATGCCATGCTGCAGAGTGTGTGATGTGTATGCCAATGAGTATACATTAGAGGAAAATAAGGCACGGGGAACTAACTAACTGTGTGCGGTTATAGTCTAGTGTGTATGTAACCTAGTTCCCTATAACCAATGGCTCTGATACCAACTGTCACACCCTCAAAATCCACGTGCGAAGTTTTACCGCGAGGCGTGTGAATAAACCAGGATCACAGTCAATAGTTACTCAGAATGACTCTATATGCCAACATTAGAATAAAATCAATCAAGGTTCAAACTTGAAAACTAAGCGGAAGCGTTTTGTAAGTAAAGAAACCCAAAGTATATAAATGCGTAATATGACAAAACACGTGCCAACCTAAATGATTAAACATTAATAAAAAAAAACCAACAAAAACGTCTTTAAAATAGAGTCTTAGAATGCATGATGAACCCGTGCAGTGCTCCTAATGGCAAGCGAAGTTAACGAGCTGAGAATAGCATACTAAAATTTCAATACAACGGTTGGTGAGTTCAAGAGTTGGTGTTCAAATATAAAAAGTTACCAATTGTGATATATAAGTAGTGTATTGTAACAGATAGCTAGTCTATTAACAATAAATATTAATTCATAGTGATTTCCCAATTCAAGCTGACTGTGATAAGTTGTTGCCTCCTGTCACGACTTACCAGGTCATGACAATGTTCATTAGGACAAATTGCACCCGGTTGACCTCGAGTCACACAGGTGGGGCTCGTCAGACCCAGTAGTACTACCCAAGTTTCCCCCCGCTATTCAATATTAACAATTCGAAAGTGTGAGGACTTTTTCCATGATAAAAAGCACTATATTAATACTGTACACAACTTAAATATATAAAGTGTTTGTAAATTACCAGTATGTTATCTTCCCCAAAAGAGGTTAAGTAAAGAGTGGGGCATGAACTCACTTGATAGGCATAACAACTACTTAGGGTTTACTTGGAAGAAAGAGTGGACAGACAACCTTTAGAGGTTACCTAGATCATGTAAGTACATAAGTACGTGTAAACAGACAAAGTGTGGAACCCTAAGCACACTACAACCAAAGACTGAAGGTTTCAGAACACACACACGTTTGACTCAGTTGACCCGTTTGAGCCGTTGGTGACATCATGAGTTATAATTCAATTAAGCAAACGTGAACATATAACATACATGGTTAACATTCAAATGGATCACATGAGGTGCTACATTACCCAATGTATTACTTAGATCATCGTACCACTAAATATCATACAAGTCATGCGAATCAAAAACATTAACATGCCCACCAGTTACAACATAACTAACACGCCACACAAAGATCAAATCACGCACTACATGCCATGTGAAGCCACTCATGACTTCACATCCTAAACCCTACCAATCCTACTAAATAGGGGCCTCAGATTCACACGCGTGTATGATGATCACATCATATTCATTAACTATGTTCATCGTATTCAACATACACCACAATAATCAATTTTCAGTCCCAAACATGATGTCTTAATTACTAATCAACCATCAACATCATACATGATCATCAAAGTCCATACATCACACATGATCATCAAAGTCCATACATCACACATGATCATCCAAGCATTCCATACAACTAAATTAACATATTCTATCACATTAGAAATCATCCATGAATATACTAACATGCTCCTAATATCCCAAACATGCTCAAACTATCGTCATTCAAACTTTGTACAAATAAAGTTTTCCTTTTGGGATAGCACACCCCAAAATCTATCAAACACCCAATGTATTCATGAATTCATTAATAATACACCAATTCAAGTTCATATCAACATCTAAGCATGATCAACAACATCCAAACATCATAATTCACTAACCTTCATGAGCAAAAGTTTCTACTTTTGGAAGTCTATGAACTACAACATTCATTCCTAGTTTTCTAGCATCCATATCATCAATCTATCGTACATACATCATCACAAACCCTTCAACAACATCAGTTCCTCATCAAATCATCATATCATGAAAAATAAAGTTACTATTCTTAGTAACCTATGAACACAACCTACAATTCATCAATTTCTTGCAAGATCAATGTAATTTAGCATTCATACAACCTAACTAACATCATATAATCATCATACAATCATCAATTTCATATAATCCACATCAATTTTCGAATTAGGGTTTATCTTGAATCAAAGTTCATGAACAATTCATCAAAAACGTATCATTCTTGCATAATCGACGTTAAACAACATGTATACCATCTAACTAACATACTAGAATCATCAAACAACAACAACTTCAACATTTTTGAACCCAAAACCGAATTAGGGTTGGCCATATCACAAAAAATTCATAAAACCTGTAAAATTCTAACCTTTTCACATGTAGAATCAAGAATTTGACTTGCTAGCACTATAGAACCCTTGGAACTTGATCAAAACCGATTGTTCTTGATGTTTCTTGGCCAAAATCGCAAAGAGAGGGAGTGGGGTGATGGTTGCGGCCGAATGAAGGGTTTGGGGGGTTTAGGGTTGGGTAATTTTGGTAAGTTTTAGTTTTAGGTAATTATACTTAACCCCCTTTATTTATATTTTATAAAAACTATTCTTTTAAACACTTTTTAAAAGGTTTTAACTTAATAATACCAACATTATTAATCAATAATAACAATATTTACATTATTTCCACTAGTCACAACATAGGCAATTTAAATATACGCGTTTCCATGTTACGCGATAAAATTCACCATTAACATTTAAATCGCATAAACACATAAGCATAACACAACAATCACATAATCAGTTAAATTATAATTAATTTAACATTATTAATTACCATCAAGTCACCAACGTTAAACGACAACTAGTGTGTGCTCATGACATGTGTACGCAAGACTTAACGGAACTAACAAAGTTTTGGTAATGGAAAATTACCAGATGTCACACCCCGAACCCCCGCTGTCCCGCGGTGGGTCAGTTATGTCTTGTGATGATTTATGCTTGATATGCATATGTTTATGTATGTGAATGTGCGATTCATGATGATTAAGATGACGTATGATTAATGCTATGTATGTTGGTTGTGTATGCTATGTATGTTGGTTGTGTATGCCATGTATGTTATGTTTTCTTATGTTCCTTATTAGTATGATGATGTGACTTTACATGGTGTGATATTGTTAATGAACGTAAAGTATTATCTTAACGAAGTGAAAGATTTAAAATAATGAAGTGGAACATAATGAATGAACGAATGAAAAGCCTTTCAAGCAAATAAAAGGAGGTTCACAACTCATTGAGAGTTGTTAGCTCAACTGTGAGTGTCTACAGCATGCGATTTTGGCTAACTCATAAGGGTTCATACACACAGTAAGAGTTCAGTCTGGGTGACTGCTCCAATACGTGTGATTTTCTAGTTACTGTGTGTTTACAGCGTGCGATCTTGGCTAACCCATAAGAGTTCACACACACAGGGGGAGTCTATCCTAGTGACCACTCCATACGTGCGATATGGGGTCCTTGTCGCTTAACCCTAGATGAATTGCTTGGTGCTCTAGAGGGGGGTTAAGCACATGACAGGTCCTAGATAGAAGTGAAAGATAATAATGTACGAAAAGTGTGATATGTACAAAATGTGCGAAACGTGCGAAATGTATGAAACGAACGATGATGAAGATAATAATGATCACCTTGATGTATGTACGATGTGTGATCACGTGCTTTAGTAATGAAAATGTTTTAACGAATGGAAGGTAATGCAATGTTTTGTAAAACTAGAACTCACTCAGTAACGCTAACTTTTTATGCATTTTCCAGTTGGCAGGTGAGCATCGCTGAGGATGGCGCGGGGAAGCTACTTGGCATTTTTGGATGGCATTCTTTTGTATAACGTTTTTTCATTATAATACGAACGAACTATATTTTGTAATGAACAATGTATTATTTTTCAAAAGTGATTATTTAAAGGAAATGAAATGTTTGTTTAAAGTGTTTTCCGTTGCACGATTTTAGTAAAGTTAATGTAATTATATGTTTTATGTGCGATGATTGACCAGCTGTGAGCATCCCGGGAACGGGGCCTTACAAGTTGGTATCGGAGCCAAAGTTTAAGTGAAACAGGTAAATGTTAAAAAGAACCTAAACTTAAACTGAAAATGGGATGGAAAGGGAAGGGATGTCAGTCCGAGTAGCTACGTGCCATCGGGTATGTACTTAATGTTAACCTGTATTGCGTGCGCATGTTATGTGGCTTTTGTGCCTTTAGTAGATTTAGATACTTATGTAGTCAGGATAGGAAATGCTTAGGGTATGAAGAGTAAAGTAAGTGGCTAATCATAACTGGCCACTGTAATTAGGGACTTACTATACTTGACATAAACTGAGCTATTACCTTGAATGACCATGCTGGTGTTTGAATCTTATAGCGTGCTTAGAAGATGGTTGGCGGTAGATCTTCTAAGGCTTCTCGTGGTGGAGGTCGTGGTGGGCATGGTGCTGAACCACGGGTCACGAGAGGAAGACCTAGAGTCGAAAAGGTTGCTCATGAAGAGCCCGAGACCCCTCATCCAGAGGGCGGAGATGAGAGTGCTAACTTGAGGGCCTCAGTGAAGAAGGCTGTTGTGGAGGAAGTGCATTAGGTCATGCAGACGATCCTACCGTCTGTGGTGACCGAAGTGATAAAGGCCGTAAGGGAAGGGGATAGAGGGGAGAGGAACAGGTCATCAGGAGGACGGGAGCAACCGGAGACTGAGACGGTTCTCTCTGATGATGAGGAGGAGGAAGAAGAGCCTGCGCAGGAGGCAGCACGAGGCTGTAACTTTGGGGCATTTATGAGATGCAAGCCCCCAACGTTTGATGGAAATGGCACTGCTGTTGCTGCTCACCAGTGGGTGAGAGAGATGGAAGCCATTCTCGATATCAGTGAGTGTCGGGAGGATCAAAAGGTGAAGTTCGCCGCCCACTCGTTTGTGGACTCGGCTCTATGTTGGTGGGACAATATTGTCCAAGCCGAGGGTAGTCGGGCGATTGGAAGAATGAGGTGGTTTGAGCTGAAGAAATTGGTGATTGAGGAGTTCTATCCTCATAGGGAGATGGATAAAGTGGAAAGAGAGTTCCTGCAGCTGGAGGCGGGGACAATGACATATCAGCAATATACCACCAAGTTTAATGAGATAGCACGACTGGTGCCGGATCAGGTGACACCTCTGTCATAAAAGATCAAGAGGTATATTCAGGGCTTGCCAGCGGATATTCATAGGCATATGATTGCCGCCCGACCGAGCACTTTTAGGTCAACGGTTGACCTGGATGGGAGGTTGTATGATGAGCGGGAGGTAATGGTGGCTGAGGTGAACAAGAAGGGTGGTGGTGACCGGAACTTGAATGGGAAGAGGTTTGGTCGGGGTGGTGCCCCGACGAACAACAAGAGTGCACAGGTGGATGACCGGTGTGTGGTCACATCTGGTGCAGGGTCGAAGAAATGTGGTAAATGCGAGAAGGAGCATTCGGGAGAATGAAAATGAGGGTCAAACATGTGCTTCAAATGTGGAAAACCTGGTCATATGGCTAGAGATTGTGGAGTTGTAAGGTGCTATAACTGTGGAGAGAATGGCCATCTGAGCCGGGATTGCAAGAAGCTGAGGGCGGAGAGTTCCGGGGCAGGGAGGAAGTCCGGAACTGAGCGGCAGAAGGCAAGCGCCCGAGCTTTCACGATGACTCGGGAGAAGGCTAGGACGGACCCCGATGTGGTGTCAGGTACGTTTCTAGTAAACCAAACTCTTGCAACTGTGTTGTTTGATTCTAGTGCTAGTAGGAGTTTCATTTCTGTTGCATTTTGTGCTAAGTTTCCTATTAAGAGTAGAAGTATTGATGAGCCCTTCGATGTAGAAACTACCATTGGTAAGTCTACCAGGATTTCTGAGATGATAGAAGGTTGTGATATAGAACTGGATGGTCATAAGTTTCCTGTTAGACCGTTTGTGATGACCTTAGGTGGTTTCGATGTAATCCTAGGAATGGATTGGTTGGTAGACTACGAAGCGAACATTGTGTGCATGTGCATGTGCATGTGCATGTGCATATGCATGTGCAGGTGCATGTGCATGTGCATGTGCATGTGCATGTGCATATGCATGTGCATGTGCATGTGCATGTGCATGTGATTGTGCATGTGCATGGGCATGTGCATGTGCATGTGCATGGGCATGGGCATGTGCATGTGCATGTGCATGTGCATATGCATGTGCATGTGCATGTGCATAGGCATGGGCATGGGCATGGGCATGGGCATGGGCATGGGCATGGGCATGGGCATGGGCATGGGCATGGGCATGGGCATGGGCATGGCATGTGCATGTGCATGGGCATGGGCATGGGCATGTGCATGGGCATGGGCATGTGCATGTGCATGTGCAGTGCATGTGCATGGCATGTGCATGTGTGTGTATGTGCAAGTGTATGTGTATGTGCATGTGCATGTGCATGTGTGTGTTCTGTGTGTGTGTGTGTGTCTGTGTGTGTGTGTCTGTGTGTGTGTGTCTGTGTGTGTTAGGTTGTGCTTATGCGTATGCGTCTGCGTATGCGTATGCGTAGGCGTGCGTATGCGTATGCGTATGCTATGCGTATGCGTATGCGTATGCGTAGGCGTATGCGTATGCGTATGCGTATGCGTATGCGTATGCGTAGCGTATGCGTATGCGTATGCGTATGCTATGCGTATGCGTATGCGTAGGCGTAGGCGTAGGCGGATGCGTAGGCGTAGGCGTAGGCGTAGGCGTATGCGTATGCGTATGCGTATGCGTATGCGTATGCGTATGCGTATGCGTATGCGTAGCGTATGCGTAGGCGTATGCGTAGGCGTATGCGTAGGCGTAGGCGTATGCGTATGCGTATGCGTGTAGGCGTATGCGTGTATGCGTATGCGTGTATGCGTATGCGTGTAGGCGTATGCGTGTAGGCGTATGCGTGTAGGCGTAAGCGTGTGCGTATGCTGTGCGTAGGCGTAAGCGTGTGCGTGTGCGTGTGCGTATGCGTATGCGTATGCGTATGCGTGTAGGCGTTTGCGGGTATGCGTGTATGCGTATGCGTTTAGGCGTATGCGTATGCGTAGGCGTATGCGTATGCGTATGCGTATGCGTATGCGTATGCGTATGCGTACGTATGCGTAAGCGTATGCGTAAGCGTATGCGTATGCGTAGGCGTATGCGTATGCGTATGCGTATGCGTATGCGTATGCGTATGCGTATGCGTAGGCGTATGCGTAGGCGTAGGCGTAGGCGTAGGCGTAGGCGTAGGCGTATGCGTATGCGTATGCGTATGCGTATGCGTATGCGTATGCGTAGGCGTATGCGTAGGCGTAGGCGTAGGCGTAGGCGTAGGCGTAGGCGTAGGCGTAGGCGTAGGCGTAGGCGTATGCGTATGCGTATGCGTATGCGTATGCGTATGCGTATGCGTATGCGTATGCGTAGGCGTAGGCGTAGGCGTAGGCGTATGCGTAGGCGTAGGCGTAGGCGTAGGCGTAGGCGTAGGCGTAGGCGTAGGCGTAGGCGTATGCGTATGCGTATGCGTATGCGTATGCGTATGCGTAGGCGTATGCGTAGGCGTAGGCGTACGCGTACGCGTAATACGCATACGCGTATGCGTGTGCGTAGGCGTGTGCGTAGCGTGTGCGTAGGCGTGTGCGTAGGCGTGTGCGTAGGCGTGTGCGTAGGCGTGTGCGTAGGCGTGTGCGTAGGCGTGTGCGTAGGCGTGTGCGTAGGCGTGTGCGTATGCGTGTGCGTGTGCGTGTGCGTGTGCGTGTGCGTGTGCGTGTGCGTGTGCGTGTGCGTGTGCGTGTGCGTGTGCGTGTGCTGTGCGTGTGCGTGTGCGTGTGCGTGTGCGTGTGCGTGTGCGTGTGCGTGTGCGTCTGCGTATGCGTATGTATTAGGATAACCCTTAGAGGGGGTCAAGCTCCAAGAACTAAAGTGAGAAACGAAAGCTTGCTGTAATTTTCTTCTTGTTTATTTTCATGCCTCAATTACAATTTAACAGAACAACTAAATAAACATAGGTCCTAATCTGATGCAAAGGAAATGGAAACTGCAATTAGTGGGGGCACCACTAAGCTACATGCATGCAAGAAGTAAACGTGGGAATTCAAATAACAATTTGAAACGTTCCAGCCCTCAAATCGATGGCTCTGTTGACCGAGTCTTTCTCTGGGTCTAGTCCTGGATCAATATCGGGTTGGGTTTGCTGGGCTGGGCCAACAGTCACATAGGCCGTATAGTATATGTATATATAGTAAAGTTCACTTGAGAACTAATTCTAATTTAACGACTTGAGAATTACTCATTTTTTTTAATTTAATCGACTATAAGTTTTTCATACGTTATTTAAAAATAATAATTACACCATTAAATCATAATTTATTTTCTTTAATTTGAGTATAATATTATTATATCAAAAAGAATATAAAATTACACCATTAAATCATAATTTATTTTTTTTAATTTGAGCATAATATTATTATATCAAAAAGAATAAAAAATTACACGTCGATACTGCATATATATAGTATTAAGATACCACATAAATATAATATAATTTACTGCACATATGTAGTTTGATATAGTGCATATATGTAGCACATATGTAATACATAAATACTATATTCAGATTAAATAATAAAATAGTTCTTGAGCATATGATGTAATTTAAAAAAATAATTTTGTACGATAAAAATATAGTTGTTTAGAAAAATGAGATTAATTTTTTATTCTCAAATTAAAACTAGTTTCATATGATTATCTCCCAATATATATATACACATATATGTATATATATATGTATATAGGTGAGAGTTTAAATGATAAATCACTTTTGTGAGAAATTTAGCAACCAATATGAGCCAATAGTTTTCAATAACAAAATGATAACTAATGAAAATATAATAAATAAATTATAAAATGAAAAGTAACATTAAAATAAAAGAAATAAAAACTTAAAAATGTTTCTCTCATTTTCCTCGTTCATAAAAAAGTAAAATATATAAAAAATAAAAAAAAAATATTGTTTTTTTACGAAACTCGTTTTACAAATGTGTAATAACGGATTTACACGTGTAAATCTGATATTACAAATGTGTATAACCAGGTTTACACATGTGTAAACAACGGGTGGATGATATTTTAAATAAAAGTATATCAGTATGATATGCGTTAAAAAAGATTAAAAAATGCTAAAATTAATGATCTATTTTTTTTTAAAAAAATAATTTCGTAAAAGAATTATGAACGTGAAAGTGACATGTGAATTAATATATGGCTTATATTGTTTTCTTGAGTTCTCAATTGAAAACCAATAAACTAAATTTATACTTAATATCAATGACTCATATTTTTTTGAATAGAAAGATAGAACTTGTACACTTATGGTAACATGTGTACATATATACATACATATATAACGTTCGTAACTTTTTTCACGACATCATTTTTCCAAAAAAATTTACTATAAAATTCAGTATTTTTATTTTTCCAACGCCTACCATATTGATATATTTTTCTAAAAAAATATACATCCGTTGTTTACATATGTGTAAATCCAGTTATACACATGTGTAGTACTGGATTTACACATGTGTAAATCCGATATTACACATGTCTAAACGAATTTCGTTAAAAAAACGGGAATTTTTTTATTTTTTATAATTTTTTTATATTTTTTATGAAAGAGGGAAAGTTGGGGAACATTTTTGTGTTTTGATTTTTTTATTTTCTATGTTATTTTTTTATTTATAAATTTTTTAAATGTGTTTTTGTTAATTACAATTTTGCCATTGAGAACTAGTGGTTGAGATTGGTTCCTAGAGTTCTCACAAAAAAAATTAGTTCTCATTTGATCCCTCCTTTATATGTATATATATATACACACAACATTATATATAAATATATATATACACACACACATTATATATAGATCTATGTATACACATATATATATACATATATATATATATATATATATATATACACACATTATATACATATATATATATAATATATACACACATTATATACATAGATTATGTATACACACATATATATATATACATATATATACATATATATGCATATATATACATATATACATACATATATATATATACATATACATACATACATATATATATATATGTATGTATACATATATTATATATATATATATATACACACATTATATACATATATATAATATATACACACATTATATACATAGATTATGTATACACACATATATATATACATATATATACATATATATGCATATATATACATATATACATACATATATATATATAATATATATATATACATATATATATATATGTATGTATACATATATATATATATATACATTATATATATACACACACACACACATACACTACGTTACAACCAATAAGTTACATGGAGTGAATGAATGGAACATATTAAAATCTTTAGTTTTATAAATATCTTATTTTCTAAATGTTATTAGTTATTGGTGAAATAAAAATATAATAAATATATAAAACTTATCACAATTGAAATTAGAAATTAGTACTTTATATTTAAAGATAAAATGTGTCTAAAATCATATAATTTATTATGTATTAATGAATTATTAAAATAAGAATATTTAGATTGTAGTTTAGTTTACTTATTTAATATAATTATCATTAAATATGAGAGAGAGATAAGAAACACAAATATAGATATATTTGCTCTAATATATTTTAGTAAAAAAGAAAATTTTAAATTGATTGTTTTTTATAATTTTAATATTTGTATTATCAGAATAATGACACGTGTCTTTTAATATGTTAGAATGATGATACGTATTTTAAAAAATATTATTTTATTATATGTTATAAATTATAGATTATTGATTACAGATTAAAGATTAAAGATTACAGATTACATTACAGATTATATATTATAGATTATAATTATATACTATAGATTATAGATTATAAATATAAATATAAATATAGATTATAAATACACCCACGTAACTGAGTTTTCATTATCAACGTATAAAATTTTCAACAATTATTGTCCCAATATCCTTTTTGTCCATTTCCAATTTAGAACAACAAGGTTTTTCTTTCTCTTTTTTCTTTTCCATTAAGTATTGACATTAAACGCACGAGAAAAAGTTGCCATCTTAGTTCCACCAACCAACTTTGTCTCATGCACCGTAGTCCTTTATATAAACGCCTCGTTTTGATGCTCCAACCATCCCATTCCGACACTATGGCTAGTCTTTCCAAATTCACACTTTGCATGTTGCTAGTTCTGTCGATATGTGTATCATATTGGCAAGGCGTGCACTCATCAAATAGGCTATCTATTGATGTAGAAATCAAAACCGATTCACGTAGCATGTTACATAAACATGGGTTTGATGAGCGGACACTACAATATTACTGGAGGAGGGCAATGTCTGAAAACCTTCCTGCAAGACTCGCCCTTGGAGGTCCGGATCCTCATCATCATTTCTAATGTTTTTGTTTCTAATGTAAGCAACACTTTGAATGGAAATATATACAACTATATATTGTGTTTTCTTCGTTTCATTTCATTAAATTTTACATCAAACACAATTTTCTGCAATGCATGGCTTGTTTTAATATAGAAAAAAGGCTTCATACATCGCGGACACTTTTAGTTTGTTGCCTACTAACTCTCTAACTAAGCCCGAAAACAGATAAGCTCGAGTATGATTTGAGTGATTGCTTTCTAAAGAACAAGGTACAACGATTAGAGGAAAAGATTTATAAAAAAATAAAATTGAAGTAAAAACCTATGTAGATAGTATATATCTAATGTTAAAAAAAACTAGTATATATCTATTTGAATAAGATGTTCAATAAAGCAATGATAGGAGTTTGAGCAAACAAAAACATACCCAAGAAGTACATATTGAATTCGGAAAACTTAATAAGAATTTGAGATTAAATCTTATTTTTAAACTCAAAATTGACCACATATTTTTTGAACTTATAGATAAAATTTGTCCGATTAATCATATATTTATCTAATAACTAATTAAATAGTCGTGATATGTGTGTGTATATATGTGCGTGTGGGTTTATAGCCTAGTTATTAATAAAAACCGACTATTTTACAATTATATTAAAGTTTGTGAAATGAATGAGAAATGCACTTCCTGTTTTGGTATTATATGAATAAGAAGAGGTCTATAGTTCTTAATTCACATCGGGTTTCTTAGACAATGTTGCAACGTGGCATGTAGTGACTGGTCGTTTTTTTCGTTGTTTTACCCGTTTTTCTATTGTGTTATGAATAAAAGGGGCAATAGTAAACAACAACAGGGAGCTCCAACCTATAGGTAATGTGTGCAATCGACAAGAATAAACAATAAAAAGGTCTCCAACCTACTAGTAAGGCACATAGCCTTCATCTCCTTATACTTGGGTTCAAATCTTGCTCATCTTCCATTTGGTTCATTTTATTATGTTTTTTCTAATATTTTCCTTATTTCTCTTTTTTCTTCCTGGTTCTTTTTGTTTTCTTATTATTTTGTTTTTTGTTATTTCATGTTTCAAAACATATACATCACTGCATCAGCTTACAACTATATGCAAAAAATAATTATAGCCTGCTTGGGTCCACGCCGTTAGATGCAAGTTACAGTCTAGTCCTTGCTAATGGTAGTGTATGACACGGATTAGAATTATTGGTGTCTAAGGTACAAAGTAAAGTGACTTTAACATGAAGAAACAAACTTGACACATATATAGCCACATCATCATCACCAAGAAATATATGATGCAAAGTAGGCTTTCGTGTCTATATGATATTATGTAATTCGGGTGAAACTTAAGTAGAGTATAAATTATTATGAGAATAAAAAATAAAGATAAGACATCTATTATTATATAATCTTAAAACGTTTATAAAAATATACAAATACATATATAATGGTTATATCCTTTCAATCAAAATTCAAAAAATATATATGAACAATATTGTTTTTTTTTCATTTATGTATAGAACCAGCACAAGTATAGGTAATATAACCTACATGTGTAGATAAACTGTACGAAATTCACATGCATATGAACAACTAGCTAGCTTGATAGTTTTACATGGATCTCCCTATTTATATGCAAGAATAGTATAATTTTAAAAATGATCTATTTGTCAAAAAAAAATTAACAATTTAGTGTTGTTATCTTGATTATCATCAAAATTTAGAGTTATGTGATTCTATGAATCCTAGACTAGTTTATTACCAGGAAACAACTCTATCAAAATCATCTTAGCTTTTAAAACTCAAAAACTTATATCTTGTGAATATGAGGGATTCTTACCTGTTATTAAGGATAGAGCACCGAGTACACCTCATAAATATATTTATGTATGTATGATGAGTTATGCATCTTGTAATATCATGAAGGGATGCATATAGTCGTTTATTTTCCTTATAATTAGTCGAGTATGGGACAAGTGTTATTTTTAGATGTGAGAATTTAATATGCTTTAAATTTATCCATGTTTTATATGTTAAATTACTTGTAAGTATGGAGTTTTTAAGTAATTAAGAAATTGTTGTATTTGAATCTTATTTGCCTTATATGAATTTTATATGTTTATTTCTACCACAAATGATAAAAAAAATAATTCAATTCAAGAATATGAAGATTGAATATTTCATAAACACATGACTTGCTAATCAAAAATACCTTAATGTGTCCGGCTAAAGAACAAAATAAAGACATGTAGGCGTGTGAAAGCATAAACATGTATATTTATGAAGAACACAAGTATATGGGTATGTTCCCTGAGTATGTAGTCATGTATTGAAAGCTAAAGTGATTTGGTAAGTCTAACTAACTACATACCCATGTAGTTTATTAGGGGACTTAACCTCAAAATTCTCTCGAAATCATCTTTGCTTCTAATGCTCAAAAGCCTATATCCTATGGATGTGATGGATTCGTAGCTATGACTTTATTTTCTCGAAATCTCTCGAATCATCTTTGCTTTGTATGTTCCTATGACTTTATTTTTTTACATTTTCCTGCTCCCTTATTAGAAAGAGATTATAGGGAAGTACTGAAAAAGGATAAGGGTGTATGTTTTTATGATCTCTAGCAGCAGGTTAGCTTCATATGTATCTAACTTGTGTTTCAAAACAAAACATGTGTTTAAAACTGTATTTCACATTAGTGTTTAGACAGTGTAATAGCTTCACTAGAGTAACAAACGTGTACTTTTGCTACTATTTCTAATTTAAATTTGATGAGGTTGTGAGAGAGCGATAAGCTGAAGAGGTGTATACATAGCGTTATGGGATTGGTGGATTCATATCTCAGGTAAGTGTTCCACACTATCTCTTGATGGTGTTACTTGGGAAAAAAGGATAATGAATTAAAAAAAAAAACTTCTTTCAATTGGGCTTGCTTTCAACTGTTTCTATGTATATAATCTATCATATCTTCGAGTTCCATTATCCTTGAAAAGGTGTTGTTTTCCCTTCAGAGACTAAGTACTTGAGAATAAAGGTCCTAGACAAATTAACCCGAGCAATGATAAAAATTTCAAGATCTCCTACAAAAAGTCCCAGTATGTAGGAGTGAGCATAATACGGGCCGACCCAAAAACCAGACCAAAAAACCAAAGACCGGACCGGCCCAAACCATTATACATACACATGGTCCGGTCCGCGGTCCTAAATTTTTAGTTATTTCGGTCTTTGGTCCGGGCCGGTTCGGGTCCGATAAAAGCTCGTATTACCCATATGACCAAGTAGGAACCCTTTGACCTAGAAAAACTAGGAAGTTTATAATCCAATTATATAATCCTAATTATTATATCATGCATGCACATATATGACCTAGAAAAACTAGGAACCCTTTGATCTTCCATGACGGCATATGCATATTCAAGTTTGTAATCCAACTATATAATCCTAACTATTATATCATGCATGCATAATTAACCCGAGCAAAGATCTCCTAAAAAAAAGTCCTAGTATGTATCCTATCTACATTTTATTTTTCTTATTATGCCATACATAAATGTGTTCTTTGGATTGTAAACCCATGTGGGTAAGAAGCTTTCCTAACATGTTACCACTTCAAGTGCATAGATAACCTAAGGTTTATAATCATTTGAAATATATATATATATATATATGGTTAAGTTGGGAATTTGAGTTGCAAACGAATTAAATATCATTGTGTTGACGACACAAGCTATATTTCGAGCTAATGACAATAAGAAATGTACTATATGGACGATCAAGAGGCACGCGTACTTTAAATTCATTAGTTTTTGTGCTATTAATCACATATCTTATGATTGATCATAATTGCTCATATGTTTTATAGCAAATTTTATCATTCTCATGAAGTATACAATGATTTCACGGTATATATCATGAATGGTGTGACATCCGGTAATTTCCGTTACCAAACTCCGTTAGTTCCGTTAAGTCTTGCATACACGTGTCGTGAACACACACTAGTTGTCGTTTAACGTTGGTGACCTAATATAATGAATAATGTTAAATTAATGAGAATCTAATTGATTATGTGATTATTGTGTTATGTTTATGTGTTTGCATGTTTTTAAAATGTTAATTAGAAAATTAATCGCGTAACGCGGAAACGTGCATATTTATTCGTATGTCTTGTGTTTTTATAAAGATAAGATATATAATGATTTTCATTAGTTTATATCTTTATATTATTAAGGTAAAAACACTTTACAAAGAGTTTAAAGTCTAGTTTTTATAAAATACAAATTACAAGGGTTTAAATGGTAATTATGCAAAATTAAAAAAAAAATAAAACAACCCAAACCCTAGAAACCCCCCCCCCCCCCCTCATCGGCCGCGACCTCATCTCCCACTCCCCTACCATTGCGATTTCGACCTAGAACAAGCAAGTGGCTGTGATTTTGGATCGATTTCAAGGCATACAACTTGTTGGAATCATCAATTGCAAGCTATAACACGTTTAAAGGTTAGATTTTTCATGTTTTTGTGGGTTCTTGTTGAGGGCCGAACCCTAATGCGACTTTGGGTCTTCATGGAGTCGAATTGATGTTAGTTGTTGGTGTTAGTATGTTAGTTGGATTGATTACATGTTGTTTAACGTTGATATGCATGAATTGTATGTTTTTAGTGGATTGATCATGAACTTTGATTATAAGCAAATCCTAATTCGAAAATTGGTAGGATTAGGATGAATGATGATTGTTTGATGAATGTTTGATGGTTAATAGGTTGTATGAATGCTAGGTTACATTGATTTTGCAAGAAATTGATGAATTGATGTTGATGTTCATAACTTACTAATAATAGTAACTTTATTTTGCATGTAATATTGAATTATTGATGAATTGATGTTATGGATGTGTTCATGATGATGATTAGATGCTAGATTGTTGTTATAAATGCTAGAAATCTTTGAATGGATGTTGTTGTTCATAGCTTGCCAAAAGTAGAAACTTTTGTGCATGAAGATTGTTAGATTATGGTGATTAGGTATTGTTGATCATGTCTAGATTTGATATGAGCTTGAGATGGTATAATTATAATGAATTCATGAATACAATGGGTGGTTGATGGATGTTGGGATGTACTTTCCCAAAAAGGAAACTTTAATTGCATAAAGTCTGAAAAATGATAGTTTGAACATGTTTGGGATGTTAGGAGCATGTTAGTATGATCATGGATGAATTCTAATGTGGTAGAACATGGTAATTTGGTTGTATGTGATGCTGGGGAAATCATGAATGATATTTGGACATTTGTGATCATGTATGATTTGGATGTTGATTAGTAGTAGGACATCATGTTTGGGACTGGAAATTGATTGTTGTGATGTTGTTGAATGCAATGCACATGGCTAATGAATATGATTATGATCATACACGCATGCGAATCTGAGGCCCCTACTTAGTAGGATTGGCAGGGTTTAGGGTGTGAAGTCGTGAGTGGCTCCATATGGCATGGGGTGAGTGGTTATGATCTTTGTGTGACATGTTAGTTGTGTTATAACTAGTGGATATATTAATGTTCTAGATTCACATGACTTGTATGATACTTGGGTGTATGATGATCTAAGTGATACACCTGGATGATATAGCATACATATGATCTATTTTAAATGTTAACTATGTATGATATGTGTGTATGATTACTTGAATGGTTTACAACACATAAAGTCACCAACGGGTCAAACGGGTCAACTGGGTCAAACATGCCTGTTTTGTTTGAAATTTTAATTCCTTGGTTGTAGTGTACTTAGGGTTTCACATGTTCTTTGCTTACACGTACTCATGTACTTATATGATCTAGGTAACCTCTGAAGGTTGTCTGTCTATTCTGTTTGTCAAGGCAAACTCTAAGTGTCTATTACGCGTATCAGGTGAGTTCATGCCCCACTCTTTATTTAATCTCTTTGGGGAAGATAGCATACTGGTAATCACAAACGCTTTATATTCAAGTTGTGTATAATATTATATAGTGTTGATATCATGGAAAAGTCCTCACACTTTCAAATTGTTAATATTGAATAACGGGGAAATTTGGGTAGTACTACTGGGTCTGACGAGCCCCACCTGTGTGACTCGAGGTCAACCGGGTGCAAGTTGTCCTATTGAACATTGTCACGACCTGTTAAGTCATGACAGGAGGCAACAACGTAACACAGTCAGCTTCAATTGCGAAATCACTATGAAATAATATTTATGTTAATGGACTAGCTATCTATTACCATGCACTACTTTTATATCTCTATTATTAAACTGTTTATGTTTGAATATCTCTTGAACTCACCAACCATTGTGTTGACATTTTAGTATGCTATTCTCTAGGTCATTAGCTTGCTTGCCATAGGAGCACTGCATGGTTCACTTGCATACTAAGACTCGGTCTTCAAGACATTTTTAGCATTTTAATGATTATTGTTTACTCTTTTGGGTTGGCACATGTTTTGCCATAGTTATACTTTTATTTCTTTGGGTTATTTTCAAAACGCTTCTGCACAGTTTAAAGTTTGTACTTTGGTTGATTTTTATTTAAATTATGGCATATATAATCGTTCTCAGTAACTATTGACTGTGATCCTGGTTTGTTCACGCGCCTCGTGGTAAAACCCCGCAAGTGGATTTTAAGGGTGTGACAGATTGGTATCAGAGCCATTGGTTATAGGGAACTAGGTTGCATACACACTAGACTATAACCGCACACAGTTAGTTAGTTACCTGTGCCTTATTCTCATCTACTATATATTCATTGGCATACACGTCCCACTCTTTGCAGCATGGCATTGTCATCGAGAGCTCCGGGAAAGCGACCTGAATCACCTTGATGATCTGAATCCCCACTTCCTGCACCTGTACCTGATGATGGATTCGATTGGCCCCGACTGGCTTATCCTCGAGAGGAGATTGACTGGGATCAACCTTTTGCATTGATGAAGCGTGACCCTCTACGAGACTGGAGTTTCTATCCTAGATTCGTTGATCATATTATGTTAAGGGAGCGCATACCTGTCCTGAGGCCCAGGACTAGGAACAATGCCGACCAACCAATGCCTTCACTCCCACGGACGGTGCAGTCCAACGAGCAACTGATTGCTGCACTAGTGGCTGCATTGGACACCGAGCAGCATCGAGTAAGGCGGCTCACGGGTGATGTCTGTACACTGCAGCAAGAGGTGTACTGTTGGACCAAAAGAACCAATGAGCCTGATCAGAAAAACCTCTAAGTCCCACAGACATTACAACTGCTGAAGAAGATCACAACAGCTGAAGACATCAGCTGATTACAAGGTCTGAAGACAAAGTCTGAAGCCATCAGCTGAAGACAAAGTCTGAAAGTAAAGTACTGAAGAACAAAGACTGAAGACAAATACTGAAGACCAAAGTGATCAATAGTTGTCACAACAGCTAAAGTAATTAACTTCAGTAGTTGTGATGGTTTCCTTTCAGTACTTGTAATTTACTTTTCAGTAGTTGTAGTTTCAGTAGTTGTAGTTTCAGTAGTTGTAGTTCAGTAGTTTTATGTTTTTGTACTTAAGCATTCTCTGAGATGTAATCAGTAGTTGAGAACATTCTCAGTAGTTTGCATAGTTTCAGTAGTTTGAATAATTCTGTTAGATGTCACTATCAAGTGACATCAGCAGACGTCACATTTCCTATATAAGGAATGTTGACCTAGTTGTAAAGTGTGACATTGAGCCACCACGAAAGCATATGAATGAAATATTTCTTTTGCAGAATTCTCTCTTTCTATAACCGTTTACTGTTACATTGAATCAATTGTGTTCTTGTGAATTGTTTAATTCATTGTTCGAATTCCGCTGCAATACTCCTAAATAATCAAACTTAGATCACTGATCCTAACAAATGGTATCAGAGTTGGTTTAATCATTGATCGATCTAACATTAATCATTGAAACTGCTATTTCGATATCTAAGTTTGATTGAATTAGCATATTTGGAAGAATTGGTTATAGATCATGAATTTCTGCTGCTTTCGGTTATTTGCTTTGAGTTTTCCTTGGTCATATTGGTTTGTTGTGTTTTGTTCTAAATCAGTTAAAACTTAATTGAATTTGGTTTAATCTGAGAATGACTACTCCTTCTAATGACCCTCACAATACCGGTTCCTCAACCAAGCCTCCGATGCTAGTTAGGACTGAGTATAACATATGGCAACGAAGAATGCTTCATCACCTGTCTGTTAACAGTTCAGGTTGTTGAACATCTGTGGTACATGGTCCACACAAGCCTATAGTGAACAATCAGAAATCAACCAAATGGTTCCGAAGAAGAAGGAACAATACTCAGATGAGGATCGAAAACTGTTTGAGATTGATGCTAAAGCGCATGGATTCTAGCCATGGCACTGCCGAATGAAATCTATTCTGGGCTTATGCATCATGAAACTGCTCATGACCTCTGGAATGCATTGAAAGAACAATTTGGTGGAACAGATGAGGTCTTAGCAAACAACAGAGAAATCTTTGCCCAACAATATGAGACATTCTCTCATAGGAAGGGTGAGTCACTGACTCAACAGTTTGAGTGTTTTTCAAGTTTGATCTCTGAGCTGAAAATGGTCAAACATGAATACACTAATAGCCAGATGAACAACAGATTCCTCAGATCACTGCCTGAGAGATGGGACACATATACCATTGTTCTATGCTCCAGTGCAAATCTGGATAGCCTATCTCTCACCCAACTCCATGGGAAACTGCTTATATTTGAAAGAGAGATAGAGCAGAAAAGGAAACTGGCATCATCAGGAAAGCTCACTGATGACTTTGTACCAGGGAACACTGCCTTGGTTGGTCATGAGTCAGAATATGCTGCATCAAAAAGCAATTATGATGAGCATATAGATTTCTCTTCAAACGGTTCAGATCATGCATTTGTTAGTGTTGACAGTCAGTCAGGCTGTAATAGTGACAATTGTGTTTCATTATGGATGATTTAAAGGGTATTGCTGATGATGACTTAGAAGAGATGGATATTCTAAGCCAAATGGCCTTGATTAATATCAGATCTCAAAAGTGCTACAAGAGAACTGGTAGGAAATTTCCAGGACTCTCTAGCAAAACCAAAGTTGGCTTTGACAAGAGTAAATTGAGGTGTCACAAATTCCACAAGCTTGGACACTTTGCAAGAGAGTGTAGATCAACTGGATCTAACTCCTCTACACCCTTTGTGACTTTTCCTAGCAATAGTCCACAAAACAGAGGGCAACATCCTGCTAGTTCTGGTCATCATTCACAACCTATATCTCCTGCATGTTTTGTCCCTCAGGGTCCAATGTCATATCCATATCCCTGCTATTATATGCCTCAGCCAAATCAAGTTCAAGTTCCTATTGCACAACAACCTCAAGCCTTACCTGAACCTCTACCATCTCAATCATCTAAATCACAACCTCATCACAGCTTCTTCACCCCTGGTGTTGTTGACTGGAGCAGTTTACCAGATGATTTCTCTGGTAATGAGCAATTATTGCTGGTGATGGTCAACATTCTTTTGGGAATCTAGCTCTCATGGCCCTGGAGTCTACTGAGAGTCATGCTCCAATGCATCTTCATCACAGATAACCCCGGTATCCTTTGAGGCTAAGGCCAAGCTATGTTTGAATCTTGCATAATTGCATTTATCTCTATTAGAGAGCAAATGTAGCTTTAATTAATCAAAATCTTGAGCTTGAGCAAACTATTTCCAAAAGAAAAGCTGAATATGAGTCTGTCCTTAAGGATAAAGATGATGAGATTTATAAGCTTAAATGCCAATTAAATGATGAAAAGGCTAAGCTAGAGGTCATTCTTGAGAACCACAGAGAACTCAAAGAAAAACTTGCAGTTACCCAAGTTGAGTGTGACCGCTGGGTATCATCCTTCAAGGGATTTGAAATGCTGCTCAACAAGCAATCTGCTTCGAATGTGAAGTTTGGAATAGGTTACAACCACATTGCACCACTACAGATTTTACTCCAAAATCAATAGTAAAACCTGAAGGTGAAAGTAATTCCCAAAACATCATCATGTGCATCATCCTCAAGTGATCACCCAAAATCACAAGATGAAATCAGTGTTGATACCTCAGCAAATCAATTGCTTGATGGGTCAACTACTGATAAGCACATGAAGCTGAGTACTTCAAATGTGTCCCTCAAGTATCTCAAGCACTGAAGGGAAAGACACAACATCTGAAAAGCATTTCAAATCAGCTGAAATAAAAGGATTAACAATTGCTGATAGAGAACAGTTGAAGAACAAGTCTTTAGTTGTTACAGATCCTTCAGTACTTAACACAAGTACTGAAAGGAGGAAAGTACTGAAGAGCACACTTCAGTATTTTCCACATCAGCAGTTGATCAATCCAAGATGAAGAATAAGCCATGTGAAATATGTGGTAATTCAATCATCTTTTGATTTCTGATGAAGTTAGTACAGAAAGGGTTCCAAACTCAACAGAGAGCTCATTAAAATCCAGATAGATGAAATGAAAAATGAGTTTGAGACCAAGTTTGTACCAAGTCATCGCAATCTGATAAACCCAAGCCTTCATCCAAATCCAAAAAAGAGGATAGGGTTTATCATAAAACAGCTGATAGTGCTCCTCATGATAGACATCAGACTAAGTCTGTGAATTTCAAGGAGGAAATGGTAGGCCACAGGACCTCATCAAACACAAGTACTGATATGTCACAAGTGTTGAAAGCTTTGGCTACAAATCAGACACAACTTGTTATGATGGTTCAGCATTTGTTGGGGAGAGTTAACCAACTAGATGCACCTATGATCAAACCACTGAAAAGGCATTCCAAGCCCAAATCCAAGGAATCCATTTCAGCACCATCTCCTTCTTATCAGCTGTTAATCATAAGAAACAAGTTATGGTTAAATCTGTTGATGAAAACAGACCCAAAACCAAAAAGGTTTGGGTCTCAAAACCTAACTAGTTCTTTATGATAAATGCAGGGTTCTCAGCATGCCAAAGGAGCATCTGGTATGTAGACAGTGGAGGATCTATGCATATGACTGGGAACAGTTCTCTTCTTAATGACTACTCTTAAGGAAAGAAGGGTTTGTTTCATTTGGAAATGATGCCAAGGGTTACATAATCGGGAAAGGATATGTGTCTAATGGAGATATCAGATTTGATGATGTAACCATGTGGAGAATCTCAAGTATAATCTACTGAGTGTCAGTCAGATGTGTGATAAAGGGCATGTTGTACTTTTCACAAGCCAGAACTACAGGATTCTGTTTCCAAGTTCTGAGGCTGATTGACAAGGTATTGGATGATCATACTCTCTGAAGGCTAACAGGAAGAAGAGTATATGCCTGGATTTGTCAAAGAAGATTGATTTGAAGGGTCATCCTTGTTTGTTCTCCAAAGCCTCTCCTCAGGAATCTAAACTGTGGCATAGAAAGCTGGGTCATGTAATCTCAAAAACATGAATCAGCTGATCCACAATAGTTTAGTGAGAGGTCTACCAATAAAGGAGTTCCACTGTGATGAAACCTGCACTGCTTGTTTAAAAGGAAACAAACACAAAGTCTCTTTCCCTCCTATTGAAGAACCTAAGTCCACTGCTGCTTGCAGTTACTGCACATGGATCTATTTGGTCCTGTGAGAGTGATAGCATGGCAAAGAAGAAATACTGTCTGGTAATTGTGGATGATTACTCCAGATTTGTATGGACTTTCTGCTGCATTCAAAGGTTGAGGTTGCTCAGACGATTATAAACTTTGTGTTGTATGTTGAGAAGCAGTATTCCCTATCAGTCAAGTGTATAAGGAGTGATAATGGAACTGAATTTAGAAACCATACACTTGATGATTTTTATTATCAAAAGGAATCAAGAGGTAGTTTAGCATCCCAAGGACTCTAGAATAAAATGGAGTAGTGGAGAGAAAGAACAGGACTCTAATTGAAGCTGCAAGGTCTATATTGGCTAACTCGGTTTGCCATTGACCTTTGGGCTGAAGCTGTTAACACAGCTTGCTATGTGCAGAATAGGTGTTAGTAAATCAGAGGTTGATGAAGACTCCATATGAAGTTCTACATCATTTGGCTCTCTAATTTCATTCTTCAAAGCCTTTGGGTGTCTTGTTCATTCTCAACACAAAGGATCAACTCCCAAATTGATCCTAAGGTGGATGCAGGGTATTTGTAGGTATTCATCCACATGCAAGGCTTACAAAGTCTTCAACTGCAGAGAACAAAGATAGTTGAAGAAACCTTGCATGTTAAATTCAGTGAATCTCCTAAGGATAAAATTCCATAAAACCCTGTGTGAGTTGTTTGATCTGGACATACTGCAATATGTTCCTTATCAACCTCCAGCTGTTGCAGATCATGTGGATAAATCATCTTCGCAGCAAGTCTTCCACCTGGTGGTACTGAAGATGATGATGATATCAGTACTCACCTTTTCAAGTTTAGTGACCAACTGCCTGAGTCTGCTAAACTTGATGTTCCTGTAGCTTCTATAGCTCCATCCACAACAAATGCTGATGAGATTTCTGACTCCTCTACATCATTTGACTTGCCATCTAATACTTGGTTTCAAGAACTGGATCACCATCTGCTGCTGCTGAACCGGCTACAAACACTTGCACTGATCTTATAGTATACAAGAGCTGAAGAATCACCCCATGTCTTAAATCATTGGTGATATCAATGCTGGTGTCTCAAACAGAAGTCAATTGTCTAACTTCTGCTTCTATGCTCTCTTATCAGTCAGCTAGAGCCAAAGAACTATCATGTTGCTTTGAGAGACAATGGATGGGTTGAAGCCATGCAGCTTGAGCTACTTCAGTTCAAAAAGCAGCAAGTGTGGGAACTGGTTCTCTACCCCCAGGTAAGTGTGCAATAGGCACTAAATGGGTGTTTAGGAATAAAACTGATGAAAATGGACTTATTGTCAAGAACAAGGCTAGACTGGTTGTACAAGGGTTTTCACAAGAAGAAGGTATTGATTATGATGAAACCTTTGCCCCTGTAGCCAGACTAGAGGCAATTAGATTGTTCTTAGCCTATGCTGCATTCCACAATCTTAAAGTTTTTCAAATGGATGTCAAAAGTGTATTTTTATATGGTAAAATAAAAGAAGAGGTTTATGTGTGTCAACCACCAGGTTTTGAGGACAATAAACAT
Organism: Flaveria trinervia; assembly: GCA_025506515.1. Taxonomy (NCBI): domain Eukaryota; kingdom Viridiplantae; phylum Streptophyta; class Magnoliopsida; order Asterales; family Asteraceae; genus Flaveria; species Flaveria trinervia. The sequence continues at coordinate 13,624,842 of CM046455.1, read as the reverse complement.
CCTGGTTGGGTGTATCAACTTGATAAGGCTCTTTATGGGTTGAAGCAAGCTCCTAGAGCCTGGTATGAAACAATTTCAAATTTTCTTCTTAGAAATAATTTCACTAGAGGCTCCATAGATAAAACTTTGTTTATTAAGAAAGTGGATCAGCATAAGCTACTTGTTCAAATTTATGTTGATGATATTATTTTTGCATCCTCTGATCCCTAGTTGTGTGATGATTTTACAAGTTTAATGAAACAAAAGTTTGAAATGAGTGCAATGGGAGAATTACAGTTCTTTCTAGGCTTGCAAATCAAACAAAAGGCTGATGGAACCTTTATTCATCAATCAAAATATACAAAAGAACTTTTGAATAAGTTTGATTTACAAAATTGTAAGCCCTGTTCTACTCCCATGTGCAACACCACACAACTGGATGCAGATCAGAAAGGTAAAGCTGTTGATGAAACACTTTACAGATGTATGATTGGGTCCTTCATGTACTTAACAGCTTCTAGACCTGATATCATGTTTGCAACTTGTGTTTGTGCTAGATTTTAGGCTGCTCCTAAAGAGTCTTATTTGATTGCAGTCAAGAGGATCTTTAGATATCTGCAAGTGACTATGCAGGGTGTAAGTTAACCAGAAAGTCAACTTCTGGTGGATGTCAATTCCTAGGCAACTGTTTAATTTCTTGGCAGAGTAAGAAACAAACATCTGTTGCTACATCCACTGCTGAAGCAGAGTACATTGCTGCTGCAAGTTATACATCTCAGGTACTCTGGCTTCAAAACCAATTATTGGATTATGGCATTACAGAGACGAAGACTTTATTATTAATGGATAGTGCTTTAGCTCTGTGTATTATCAAGAATCCAGTCCAGCACTCTAGGACCAAACATATAGAGATCAGACACCATTTTATTAGGGATTGTTTTGAAAAAGGTCTGATTGATCCAAAGTTTGTGCCTAGTGCTGATGAGCTTGCAGATATATTTACTAAGCCTTGGACAGTTTAACTTTCCAAAACCTTGTGTTAAGGCTTGGTATGCTGCAGTTAGAATAAGTGATAACTACTGATGATCTCAGTAAACAAGTACTGATGATCATTAGTAACCATATCACAAATATGTACTGATTCTGTTAAAAGAAACTGATGCAGTTACAACTACTGATGTAGTTATAACTACTGATGTTAGTAAAAATAGATAAGTACTGATGTCCTATGAAACAACTAAAAATAGCTACAAAGTCTAATGAGTAAGTGTTGAGGACAGTATGAAACAACTGAAAAGCTAAGAATTGACGAAAACTACTTATGAGATTTCTCTTCAGTTGTTTCCACAAACTGCTGTTTCACCCTAAACAGCTGATGACAAAACCATGTCTTCAGTAGTTTCACAACTACTGATGACTAATACCAAGTCCTCAGTTGTTTACAACAGCTGAAGACAAAACCAAGGTTTTTAGTAGTTTCAACTACTGATGACTAAAACCAAGTCTTCAGTTGTTTTCAAACGTCTGATAGTTAAAACCAAGTCTTCAGTTGTTTTCATAACAACTGATGCCAACAACAACACTTTCAGTCGTTTTCTTTTCAGCCTTTTCTTAACCTATAAATACCTGCACTTATAGCCAAACGTTTCATTAGCCGTTTTTCAAACCTTTTCTCTATCAACAATGGCGACCATGAAACTCAAACCCCGACGCAACTGTGTTGCCTACCTTTCGAAATCGGCTTTCTGGAACAAGTTTGACAATGCCATCGATCTTATGGTAGATTCCCAATACCAAACAGCCTTTCTTCTGAATCCTACCATATACCCTGATTCCTTACCCAGTTCTAGACCAACGTCTCTGTAATAACTGGTGAGACTGATAGCCAACTCACTCTCCAGTCGTTGGTGAACCAGAAACAGGTGCTCATCACCCCCGACATCATTCGCAAAACCCTAAATTTGCATGATGGAACCTATGTTAAAGACTACCCGAAAGGCACCACTGATATGTCTTTCATCAATAACGAGTATGAAGGCGACTTAAGTGCTACAACAATACTTAAAAAGCACTTCCATGATGCTGAACGACTTATCTTTCATATGGTGAATGTCTGCCTTGCATCAAAGACATCTTCTTGGGATCAGATGTCTTCCTGATGGCAACAGGTATTGTACTCTATCTTTGAACGCCAAAATCTAAATTTTTCTGAGATAGTGTTCATAGAACTAAAGGATCTGGCTCAGAAACCTGTGGCAAACAGATGGCTACTTTATCCCAGGTTTCTGATGGCCATAATTTTGAATCAATTAAAATCTGATGGCCTTGTTGGTCTTGGAGTCCCTGCTCCAGCTGTTTTAGCTGAGGTATACTCTAGACATAACTCAGACCTTACTCTAAAAGGGGCTGCCTGGATGCTAAAATCCAAGCAGAGGGAACCCACAGCCTCCACTTCCAGATCCAAAGTCCCCACCAAACCCAAATCCAAAAAGCCCAAAAAGGCTACTCAGGGAGACAAGTCCCCTGAGGATGCCCCTGTACCACAAACACAGGAAATACATACTGGCTCTAACCCCCCAGTTATGTCCAAGACTCAACCTGCTGAAGCCGCACAGGTATCCTCTCAACAGGATCCTGTTGCAACCATAATTGGGGATCCCACATTTCTGGAACCTATCTCAATTGAGAGGGTTACCATTGAAGAGCACCTCTCACCCCGGGTGCAATATGCTTCGGACCAATCTCCACATGCAACCACCCCTCAAAGCCCAACACTGATAGTTGCTAAAGTGCTGAGTCAGTTGCATTCCTTACCCCCTCCCCAGAAACCACTTACCACTGGGAATACCTCAACCATTGAGGGGGAGGACCAAAATGCTTCTGATAACCCACCACAGGGGTTACAATGTTCAATCTCCAAGTGTAGAAACGGAGGTTAGAACATCTGGTAAGGCTGCCACTTCTACAGATTCAGCAAATGATCAGGATGAAGTCGGTAACATCCATAAGACCTTACCAGAGGCAACTGCCAATGAAGGACATAGTCTTGAGGCAGGAAGTCCCCAGTACCAAGAACAAGGGGCACATGCTTCTACTGATCTACACTCAGAGCATGTACATCCTGATTCAATCAGGAGGTCAGGTGATTCAGCATAGACTGATAATGACCTGGGCTTTTTCTATGATGTATTAGCCCATAATACCATCCTAGAGACTGAGGTGAGCAGACTCAAAGAGATACTAGCCAAAATGTCTCAGGATCAAAGTCCATCTACCCCAAAAACCGCATAGATGGCACCTTCAATTGAAGGTTCACCAAACACTGAGCCTACACACTTAACTGAGCCACCAGGCACTACTTTTGGCACCACCTCTCAGGGACAGAACTCCTTTGAGCAGATGGTTGCTATCTTTCAAAACTCCATACCTCTCATCACTCCCATCATCACTGACATAGTGCATAAAGCCATTGATGATAGGATCTCCTCAAATCTACAAACCTCATTGATGATGTTGTTCACAAATCTCTTTCTGCTTTTCAAGCCCCTGATCCCAATGCAACCAAAGCGGGGGACTTCCAAATCTAAGGCAGTGAAAGAAAAGAAAAGAAAAAGAGTTGATGATGAGAAAGAACCTGCAAAAGAGAAGGAGGTGGAGAAAGAACTGATCTCAGAACAGCTGATCATAGATAAAGAGAAGGAAGATCAGCTGATCACATATAAAAGAAAGAAAAGTGCTGAGTCAAAAGCTGATGAAGATAAATCCTTAGAAGATCTTGTCAAAGATGCTGATGAAGCTCACAGTAGATCCATGGATAAAATAATAGATCAGCTCTTTCGACAAGGTCATGACACAGCCACACTAGACACTGAGATCAGAAGGCTGGAAATAGAAGAGATTCAAGCTAGATGGGCTGGTTATAGTGTGTTGGAAAGGGAAAGATTGGAGATAATGATCAGATTCATTGCCAAATATCTTGGAAGATCATTGATAGAGATAAAAGCTTGGTCCAGAGACAGTATCCTAGAGATAACCAAGAAGATCTGCTCTGCTGGAGGCTATAATAAGGGGTTGATAATTGAAGCACTGGATGAAGCAGGTGCAGGGAAGAGAACTGAAATGGCAAAGCTCTCCAAAGCCAAACTCACCACTAAAATGCTAAGTCAGTCTTCTCACACTCCCACTCAAACACAACCCTTATCTCTAAAATCTCCCAAATCTATCCCTAAACCAAAGCCACCCACAACTCAACCCACAAAACCAATTCCTTTACCCCAAAAACCACCTCAAACCTTACCCAGTGATACACCCAGAAGGAGGAGAAGGGTGTTGAGGGTAGAAGAAGATGAAGAAGAGGATGATGATGATGAAGATTGTCTGCCAATCTCTGCTGTTCTCACCTTAAAACACCTGAGCACAGAAGTCAACAAGTGATTACACCTGACTCGCAAATGCAGATGGTGAAGGTAAAGATTGAAGAAGCAGAACAGCAGAAGCAACACGATGAGCAGTTTCTCAAGATGGTTGACAAGGATTTCCCTCAGTCCTCGTCCATTCAAGAAATGAAGAAACATGCTCTAAGGTTGTACACTCTTAGACATACTTTTCAACATAAAAGAGAAAGAGTGCGGATCTGGCCAGACCCCAGGGTAAGTTCTAGAATTCATAAGAAGAATATACCAAGTAGATATCATGGCCAAGTGAAGAAGACCTTGAATGCTGCAATTACGTTGGCCATGGTATTCTCACCCTGGGAAATCATTGAAGAATTCAAGAAAGCTCACAACTCCAAGACAACCCCTCAATCTATTCTTGAAAACAAAATGATCAAGAAGGGGTTGTTATACAAAAGACTTGAAGATCTTCAGAAGAGTGAACTCCAGTTGTTGCTTGAAGGCTCTCACCCTGATGAATTTGCTTACAGAGAGATAACAACTGTGGAGTTGAAAAATGGAAAGACAATGAGATACTGTCTGAGTATTATGGCCCAGAGTTCTTCTTCGAGGGAGAAGCAGAAGAACTCACCAAGGAGGAACAAGTTGTTCTCCTTGAGGCCTATGCTAGTGAGTCTTATAGACTCATTAATGGGAATTAGGTTTCATGGTTGGGACAAGACTCTGTGTCCAGTTTCCCCAAGACAGAGTTCCCTTCCATACTTAGCCAATCAAAAGATTAGAAACCTTTTCCCGGCCTGTGCTTAACTGATTACCTCTGAAGCTGATCAAGAGGGTGTTTCTGCCAAGAATAAGTGGGATCATCAATAAGTTTAGAGGTTTTGGCTGTATTGGTTCAGGGGGAGTTTGTTGGACCAAAAGAACCAATGAGCCTGATCAGAAAAACCTCTAAGTCCCACAGACATTACAACTGCTGAAGAAGATCACAACAGCTGAAGACATCAACTGATTACAAGGTCTGAAGACGTAGTCTGAAGCCATTAGCTGAAGACAAAGTCTTAAAGTAAAGTACTAAAGAACAAAGACTGAAGACAAAGACTGAAGACCAAAGTGATCAGTAGTTGTCACAACAGCTGAAGTAATTAACTTCAGTAGTTGTGATGGTTTCCTTTCAGTACTTGTAAGTCCCACGTGGGTCAGCCAGCAGGTAAACAATGATAGAAAGATAAATCTGATATCCTTCATAACTGTATGGGATGTCTGATTAATGTGTGTTGTGTTAAAACAGGACCACCAGTGTGTACCTACAAGTCCTTTATGGACTGTAAACCACACACCTACAGCGGTACAGAGGGTGCTGTAGGGCTTGTACGATGGTTCGAGAAGACTGAGTCTGTTTTCTCCAAATGTAACTGTCCACCTGCGGATCAAGTGAAGTATGCCACCGGCACTTTAGAGGGTGCTGCTCTGTCTTGGTAGAACGCGCAAGTCCAGATGCTAGGACAAGCGATGGCGAATGGACTTCCATGGGAAGAGTTCAAAGCAATGATGACTGAGGAGTACTGTCCTCGCAACGAAGTGCAGAAGTTAGAGATGGAGTTCTGCCAATTGAAGATGCAGGGCTCGGAAATCAAGGCTTACACCACCAGAACCCCTGAATTAGCAACTTTGTGTCCGGGAATGGTGAATGAGGTGCATAAAAGGGTAGAGCATTACATACGGGGATTGGTACCCGAAATCCAGAGTATGGTAACTGCTTCCAACCCCACCACAATTCAGCAAGCCATCCAGCTAGCTCACAGGCTAACTGACCAAGCCGTGGAGCAAGGACGTCTACCCAAACGGGGCGCTATGGCAAGCGTGCCCGACAACAAAAGAAAGTGGGATAATGCCAACAACACCAAAGCATCATCATCTTCTAGCGGTCAACCTCAACCTCAACAGCAACAACAGCCGGTTCAGCAGCAACGGAGGTTCGACAATAACCGTAACTTCAACCAAACGCCTGCGAATAATCAAGGACCCTGTGGTTATGGTGGTAGACATCCGAAGTGCACTCGGTGTAATTACCATCATGTGGGAAGGTGTGATAGCTTCAAGTGTCAACGTTGTGGAAAAATTGGACACGCTGCTAAAGATTGTCGTGGTGAACTGGTAAGGAGGCCACAACAACCTCAAGAAACTCCCAAGGGTTGTTTCGAATGTGGGAAAGAAGGGCATTACAGACGAAACTGCCCACAACTAAGGAGGAACGGTAATGGCAACAACAACAATAACAACAACAACACCAACAATCACGGTAACAACAACAACAATGGTAATAACAACAACGGTGGAAATGGTACAAGTAATGGCGGCAATAAAGATGGAGCCAAGGGGAGAGCCTTCGTCATTGGCTCAGGTGAGGCTCTAAATGATCCAACAACTGTTACTGGTAGATTCTCTGTAAATGGTTGTTTTGCTACAGTACTATTTGATACTGGAGCCGATAGGAGTTTTGTGTCCTTAAAGTTCTATAGTCTTTTAAGTGATATACCCTCCGCCTTAGAATCTAAATACACCGTAGAACTGGCCGACGGTAAACAAATCCATGTAACGCATATCCTTAAAGACTGTAACATAGAACTTGCTGGACATACTTTCACTATAGATCCCATGCTTGTTACGCTGGGGAGTTTTGATGTTGTGATAGGCATGGATTGGCTCTCTAGCAAGCAAGCGGAAGTCATATGTCATGAGAAGATCATACGAATCCCTGTTGATGACAAAATCCTTACCGTCAGAGGTGATAGGAGTGGTGCTATGATAGGCATCATCTCATTCATGAAAGCTCAAAAGTTATTACGAAAGGGTCGTGTGGCTATCCTAGCACTTGTAACCGATAAACAGGCAGAAGAAAGGAGAATGGAGGATATTCCCATAGTACGTGATTTTCCAGAGGTGTTCCCAGAGGATCTTTCTGGATTACCACCTCACTGCCAAGTGGAATTCCAGATTGAGTTGACTCCCGGCGCAGCTCCGATTGCTAGGGCACCTTATCGATTGGCGCCAAACGAGCTACAAGAGTTGTCATCACAATTTCAAGAGCTTTTAGATAAGGGCTTTATTCAACCTAGCACATCACCTTGGGGAGCTCCTGTTCTTTTTATTAAGAAGAAGGATGGCACATTCCGGATGTGCATCGATTATAGAGAGTTAAGCAAAGTAACAGTCAAGAACCGATACCCTTTACCTCGTATCGACGACTTGTTCGATCGGCTTCAAGGATCAAGCTATTATTCGAAGATTGACTTAAGATCTGGTTATCATCAACTTAGAGTTCGAGAAGAAGACATTCCCAAGACCGCGTTTCGTACTCGTTATGGTCATTATGAGTTCTTGGTCATGCCTTTTGGGTTGACTAATGCACCTGCTGTGTTCATGGACCTCATGAACCGCGTGTGCAAACCCTATTTTGATCAGTTTGTCATTGTGTTCATCGATGATATACTGATATATTCTAGGACCAAGGAGGAGCATGAAGAGCACTTACGAATGATCTTGGAACTGTTGAAAAATGAGCAGCTGTATGTTAAATTCTCAAAGTGTGACTTTTGGATAAGAGAGGTGCAATTCCTAGGTCATATTGTTAATGAGAAAGGGATACATGTCGATCCTGCCAAAATTGAGGCGATAAAGAATTGGACTACACCCAAAACGCCGAGCGAGATAAAACAATTTCTGGGATTAGCAGGATATTACCGACGATTCATAGAAGGATTTTCTAAGATCACACAACCTCTCACTGCCTTGACCCACAAAGGAACGACATACAAATGGAGTGAGAGTCAAGAATCAGCTTTCCAATTATTAAAACAAAAACTCTATACTGCCCCGATATTAGCATTACCAGAGGGAACGGAAGACTTGTGGTGTATTGCGATGCATCCATTCAAGGATTGGGTTGTGTCTTGATGCAACGAGATAAGGTGATAGCCTACGCCTCGAGGCAACTAAAGGTTCATGAGAAGAACTATACCACCCATGACTTAGAATTGGGTGCAGTGGTTTTTGCCTTAAAGATCTAGAGACATTACTTGTACGGTACCAAGTGCACTATCTACACCGATCACAAGAGTCTTCAACATATCTTCGAGCAAAAAGAGTTGAATATGAGGCAGCGACGTTGGGTGGAACTATTAAACGATTATGATTGCGCTATTAAGCACCATCCGGGGAAGGGCGAACGTAGTTGCCGATGCCCTAAGCAGGAAGGAAACAGCTAAACCCCGACGGGTGCGAGCTTTACAGCTTACTATCAATACCCAACTGCCCGAACAAGTTAAGGAGGCACATATAGAAGCTTTAAAAGCAGAAAATATTGGTTCGGAGTCGTTAAGGGGAATGGATAAACAGCTAGTGGTGAAAGAGGATGGAATTCGGAATTTTATGGATAGACTTTGGGTGCCTGTTTATGGAAATCTGAGAGATTTAGTTATGAGCGAGGCACACAAATCTAAGTATTCTATACATCCTAGATCCGACAAGATGTATCATGAACTAAATGCGCACTATTGGTGGCCTAACATGAAAACGGATGTAGCTACGTATGTGAGCAAGTGTTTGACCTGCTCGAAAGTAAAAGTGGAATATCAAAAACCATCCGGACTGTTACAACAACCTGAGATACCAATGTGGAAATGGGAACAAATATCCATGGATTTTATTACTATGTTACCCCGGACTAATACTGGTTGTGACATGATATGGGTTATTGTGGATCGATTGACAAAGTCTGCTCACTTCCTTGCAATTAAGGAAATGGATAAGATGGAGAAATTAACTCGACTGTACCTTAAAGAGATTGTTTCGAGACACGGTGTACCGATCTCAATTATTTCCGACCGCGACGCTCGTTTCACATCACATTTCTGGCAATCATTGCAGAAATCTTTGGGTACACGATTAGATATGAGTACTGCTTATCATCCATAGACGGATGGTCAGAGTGAGAGTACCATACAAACATATTGTGCAGATACGAAACCATATGGCTGCAGCGCGAGACAGACAAAAGAGTTATGCTGATAAGAGATGGAAACCTTTAGAGTTTCAGGTTGGTGACAAGGTTTTGTTGAAAGTCTCACCATGGAAAGGCGTAGTTTGGTTTAGTAAGCGAGGGAAGCTAAATCCGAGGTACGTTGGACCATTTGAAATAGTGGAAAGAATAGGTCCAGTGGCCTATCGACTAGCCCTACCTGATTCGCTAAGTGGAATCCATGATGTATTTCACGTGTCAAACCTGAAGAAGTGCATAACTGATGAAACAATGATCGTACCACTAGAAGAAGTTAAAGTGGATGAACAATTGCATTTTATCGAAGAACCAGTCGAGGTGATGGACCATGAGGTGAAAACACTTAAGCAAAGCAAGATACCCATTGTCAAAATCCATTGGAATTCGCGACGTGGACCGAAATTCACATGGGAACGAGAAGATCAAATGAAGCTTAAGTACCTCAACTATTCAAAAGGACGATGCCAGCAGAAGAAGGTATTGATTTAAATTTCGGGACGAAATTTCTTTCAACATGGGGATGATATGACAACTCATCCAAAACTCACTCGATTTCGATTTCTGTGTGCCAATGCAGTAGACCAGTGATGGAACACTCTCACCATGTAACACAATTTTCGAGACGAAAATTCTTTCAACATGGGGATAATGTGACATCCGGTAAATTTCCGTTACCAAACTCCGTTAGTTCCGTTAAGTCTTGCATACATGTGTCGTGAACACACACTAGTTGTCGTTTAACATTGGTGACCTAATAATAATGAATAATGTTAAATTAATGATAATCTAATTGATTATGTGATTATTGTGTTATGTTTATGTTTTTGCATGTTTTTAAAATGTTAATTAGAAAATTAATCGCGTAACGCGGAAACGTGCCTATTTATTCGTATGTCTTGTGTTTTTATAAAGATAAGATATATAATGATTTTCATTAGTTATATATTTATATTATTAAGTTAAAAACACTTTACAAATAGTTTAAAGCCTAGTTTTTATAAAATACAAATTGCAAGGGTTTAAATGGTAATTATGCAAAATAAAAAAAAAATAAACAACCCAACCCTAGAAACCCCCCCCCCCATCGGCCGCGACCTCATCTCCCACTCCCCTACCATTGCGATTTCGACCTAGAACAAGCAAGTGGCTGCGATTTTGGATCGATTTCAAGGCATACAACTTGTTGGAATCATCAATTGCAAGCTATAACACGTTTAAAGGTTAGATTTTTCATGTTTTTGTGGGTTCTTGTTGAGGGCCGAACCCTAATGCGACTTTGGGTCTTCATGGAGTTTAAATTGATGTTAGTTGTTGGTGTTAGTATGTTAGTTGGATTGATTACATGTGTTTAACGTTGATTATGCATGAATTGTATGTTTTAGTGGATTGATCATGAACTTTGATTATAAGCAAACCCTAATTCGAAATTTGGTAGGATTATGGATGAATGATGATTGTTTGATGAATGTTTGATGATTAATAGGTTGTATGAATGCTATGTTACATTGATTTTGCAAGAAATTGATGAATTGATGTTGATGTTCATAGCTTACTAATAATAGTAACTTTATTTTGCATGTAATGTTGAATTATTGATGAATTGATATTATGGATGTGTTCATGATGATGATTAGATGCTAGATTGTTGTTATGAATGCTAGAAATCTTTGAATGGATGTTGTTGTTCATAGCTTGCCAAAAGTAGAAACTTTTGTGCATGAAGATTGTTAGATTATGGTGATTAGGTATTGTTGATCATGTCTAGATATTGTTATGAGCTTGAGATGGTATAATTATGATGAATTCATGAATACATTGGGTGGTTGATGGATGTTGGGATGTACTTTCCCAAAAGGGAAACTTTAATTGCATAAAGTTTGAAAAATGATAGTTTGAACATGTTTGGGATGTTAGGAGCATGTTAGTATGATCATTGATGAATTCTAATATGGTAGAACATGGTAATTTGGTTGTATGTGATGCTAGGGTAATCATGAATGATATTTGGACATTTATGATTATGTATGATTTGGATGTTGATTAGTAGTAGGACATCATGTTGGGACTGGAAATTGATTGTTGTGATGTTGTTGAATGCAATGCACATGGCTAGTGAATATGATTATGATCATCATACACGCGTGCGAATCTGAGGCCCCTACTTAGTAGGATTGGCAGGGTTTAGGGTGTGAAGTCGTGAGTGGCTCCACATGGCATATGGTGAGTGGTTTGATCTTTGTGTGACATGTTAGTTGTGTTATAACTAGTGGATATATTAATGTTCTAGATTCGCATGACTTGTATGATACTTGGGTGTATGATGATCTAAGTGATACACCTAGATGATATAACATACATATGATCTATTTTAAATGTTAACTATGTATGATATGTGTGTATGATTACTTGAATGGTTTACAACACATAAAGTCACCAACGGGTCAAACGGGTCAACTGGGTCAAACATGCCTGTTTTGTTTGAAATCTTGAGTCCTTGGTTGTAGTGTACTTAGGGTTTCACATGTTCTTTGCTTACACGTACTCATGTACTTATATGATCTAGGTAACCTCTGAAGGTTGTCTGTCTATTCTGTTTGTCAAGGCAAACTCTAAGTGTCTATTACGCGTATCAGGTGAGTTTATGCCCCACTCTTTATTTAATCTCTTTTGGGGGAGATAGCATACTGGTAAATCACAAACGCTTTATATATTCAAGTTGTGTATAATATTATATAGTGTTGATATCATGGAAAAGTCCTCACACTTTCGAATTGTTAATATTGAATAGCGGGGAAATTTGGGTAGTACTACTGGGTCTGACGAGCCCCACCTGTGTGACTCGAGGTCAACCGGGTGCAAGTTGTCCTATTGAACATTGTCACGACTGTTAAGTCGTGACAGGAGGCAACAACGTAACACAGTCAGCTTCAATTGCGAAATCACTATGAAATAATATTTATTGTTAATGGACTAGCTATCTATTACAATGCACTACTTTTATATCTCTATTATTAACTGTTTATGTTTGAATATCTCTTGAACTCACCAACCATTGTGTTGATATTTTAGTATGCTATTCTCAGGTCATTAGCTTGCTTGCCATAGGAGCACTGCATGGTTCACTTGCATACTAAGACTCGGTCTTCAAGACATTTTTAGCATTTTAATGATTATTGTTTACTCTTTTGGGTTGGCACATGTTTTGCCATAGTTATACTTTTATTCTTTGGGTTATTTTCAAAACGCTTCCGCACAGTTTAAAGTTTGTACTTGGTTGATTTTTATTTAAATTATGACATATAGAGTCGTTCTGAGTAACTATTGACTGTGATCCTGGTTTGTTCACGCGCCTCGCGGTAAAACCCCGCAAGTGGAATTTGAGGGTGTGATAAATGGTATTACTTCAATGGATTCCGTTTTCAATTTTGTTGATTCTAAATTATGATTCTATAATTGATTTCGCCGCTTGACTGTTAAATCGATTATGTTGCACGTTTTAAATTATAGAGAAACATGAATTGATTATCTTGAGGCGTCACTTTGATTGGTAATATTGCTATTATCTAAATTAGTTTATGTAACTAACAACATTAATGTGGATGTTGAAGTTCCAGATGGACCAACTCTAAGCCTCCAAGTATTGTCATGACTTCTTGATCATTTGTGTTTAGGACCGTGTACGGTACGGAGTATTAACTGATTTACATGTATACCAACTTAAATAGTGCAGAATCCTATTTGATTGGCGATCCAATCAGTGAGAACGCGTGTAAAATCAATCCAAGAATGTAACTAAACGTCAAGAACGATAGTAGGACGATTTACTGCGATCTATGAAGTTGGAACGAGTGTTCTAGGGTCTCTAGACGGCTAGGGTGCGATTTAGTGCGTAGGTATTCGAATTGTTATGTTTTTTCCACGAATTAAGTGGTATTTATAGGTTAGGGTTTGTCATTCGTGCGACTAAACCATTTGCATGGTTCAGTCGTGCGATTGAAGCATGCGTTTGATCCATCCGCACGACTGAGGCTTTAGTCGTGCAACTGAGTCAATCTCATGTCATAATCGCGCGACTGATCCAGTCCCCTAGTTCAGTCGTGCGACTGGATCATTAGCATGAAGTTGTTCATGCGTGTGGTCCATTAGCATGGTCCATTCACATGAGAACTTCACACGATTAAGTTTAAGCACGTTTCTCAATCATTGTTGACTAAGACCTATGTAAACAACCACAAACCTATATAGTTAGTTCAATAAGCGTTAACACACACTAACCAATGAAATATTAAAAATTATAAGCATAAACCATACATTGAATTTCATTTAAACCCATTCTGTTACATATATGTAAGACATGAAAGACATTTTACATTAAGCTCATAAACTAGGTACATATGTATCTACAAACTCCCCCTTAGACCTAGTGGCCCTTGTAACTTCTGCATGTATTTCGAATGCAAAGCAAAGTCTTATCATGTTTTGGAACTGGAGAGCTTGTATAATGTCTTGCGCGTCATAGAACAGTGGCCACTTGTATAAGGTGTAAACATCATCAGCTGACAAGTTAGTGAGCCACATCGGCTCAAACACCTGATAGTTTCCATATTTCCATTTCTGTTCAGAACTATGACCGCCTCACCTGTTCTCCAATCGTAGTACCACCACTTAAAGTGTGGAGTGAAGTCCTAAGACATTTCCCTTAGAGGGATTCTCGACATTGTGTGCGGAGGACTCCACTTTAGCACAATCTTTGGCTTTCCAGTAATGGTATCAACTTCAGATCTTCTGATATACCTCGTTGGTTGTTGAGATTTGAAGTTGACCCACCTGGTGTGGTACTCTCTCTTCAAAGCAGCTTCAAACCAGCCTAACATCTTTTGAGGGTCAGCATATAACAGCTTCAATTTGGGCAGCTGGTTAAGCTCAAAACCGGGTAGAGTCTTTAGATCATGTAGGAATCTAAAGTACTCAATTCCCTTCTCTCTATTGATAGCATAAACATTTAGATCATCAAAATATGCCCACACTATGATTTTTCCTGACACCTTCAGATGCTTCTTCACTTTGTACAGCTTGGTGTAGGTACTAGACTTTGGAGTACTACGTTGGGCTCTGATCTCTACAAAACATGATCTGAAGGCTTGGGCTTGCCCATTCAGCCTTTTGATGTTCACATCGGCGTCCAAGGCTTGGGCTTGATCCTTATTCTTATCCGACTCCTGCTCCATCTTATCCAGTGTTTCAAAAGTATTACTGACAAGCGCGTCACCCAGATTGGGGACTACATTTCCCTCGTTGTTAGCATACTCTGGATAATGTTATGCTGTGATGTCTTCAATCTCAATATCATCCACATCGTTAAGCTCATCATCACTATCCATGTCAGGTGACATCCGTCACCTTAAGGTCCGTCGAACAACATAATTAACCATAGAATTATTCTTAATTATTCTTCCTCTTCTTTATGAACTCCTGTTATAAGAAATCATGTTTGCTTTATTACCCTTGTGCCTGTACTTCCTTCGTGGACGTGTGCTAAACCTAAACCTTTTATAAATTTCATCACCATTATCACCAAAAATATATCATTTTAATTATAACCATTGTCATTAATAAAACCATTTTAAGTCATCAATTACCATTAAACACATTTTTAACATTAAAATAACGAGCACTTTTAAAGTCGTCTTCAACTGAAACAAACTTTGGGAACTCGGGGGCTAAGTGCAGGGACTAAAATTGACATTTTTCAAACTTGGGATGGGTATAAAAACCCCATTCCCAGCCATTTTCTTCATCTTCTTCACTTCTACACTTTCTCCTTCTTCACTACATACCTTCTTCACTTTTGCACCAAAAACGCTCCATTTGGTATCATTTTCTTCGTCTAGGCTTCGTCTACAACCTAGTCTACTCCATCCTTGCTGGTAGACGACCTTGGTTGTCCATTTCTTGCTTATTTTACTGCTGACCATTTCTAGGGTTTCGGGTGTTCGGGCCAACCCGAACACAAGAGGTCGTGTGGGTGTGTGTGATGACTTTCTACGTGTGCTTCTTGTTCGTGTGTTTTTGTTGTGTGATTCTGGAAGTCCTTGTTGTGTAAAACCCGTGCTCGGGGTGGCCGAAGGCTGCTCTGCACTTCAGCAGTCGCGAACCTGCAGTTCAGGCGACTGAGCCGTGCGATTGGGTGAGTCGTGCGACTGAGTCATGCGACTGAGTCGTGCGATCAAGTCTTGTGTGTGATTGAGTCAATGCGGACGAGTCTTGTGTGCGATTGAGTCAATGCGGATGAGTGTCGTGTGCGATTGAGTCAATGTGGATGAGTGTTGTGTGCGATTGAGTCAATGCGGATGAATGTGGTGTGCGATTGAGTCCTCCAACCGAATGAATGCATGCAACTGTGCGGGTATCGCACGACTGAAGGCCAATCGTACGAATGAAGGTTCAGTCGTACGAATGAAGCTGATTCGTACGAATGAAGGTTGATTCGTGCGTATGGAGGTTAAGTCATGCGATTGGGTGTTGTGTGGTACGACTGAATGCCAGTCGTACGAATGAAGGTTCAATCGTGCCAATGAGGCTGATTCGTACGATTGAAGGTTGATTCGTACGAATGGAGTGTTGAGTCGAGCGTCTGGTCCTGTTATGTGACTGATGGTGCTGTGTGGGTGAATTCCCTTCTCGAACGTCTGATGATGATAAGGTAACATCAGTAAAAGTGTCATTGCTTGACCACAAAGATTAAAGTCAACGTTATCAACAGGCACATACTATTTCGATTTAAATCAACCTAACATTTTACAATTATCGACAACCCATTTGAGACTACAAATATTAACAAGTACCATCTTTTATAAAAATGGGATCTTTATAAGGATGTCATTAGCAATAACGACTACTCTTAGTACTTAGATCTACATAAGGTCTGGTACGTGTGTCCGCTTGTGTGTGTGTTACCCACGACCGAACCGATACAATCCAAACTGACCAAACATTACTACTTGCTTTATACATATCATTGATATTAAACAATAACTGTCAATAGGTGTTCGACTATTCATTGCATTCAACTGTTGGGAACTTGACCCTTCATACTTACCACTTAACATGTGAGTTTCGTGGCCCCTTTTATGCTTATACAACTTTTCAAACCTTTACGAACATGGGGGAAAAGTATGCTCACCCGTTTTCATGTTGTACAACATACATACAAATTACATACTTGGAATCAACGTGCTACTGTTTTGTGAGTACTTATCTGATACATGCTTGAGTCTGCTTGTGGTTCTTTGTTACAACCATTTAATTCCAGTGTGGCAACCGACGGATAGGTATTGGTAGTACTACTTAGGTTGACACCCCCACCCTCGTGTTGGATACTAGTTAGTACCAACAGATGCCAGGAACGAGCCTTGGGTGAATATATTCCAACAAGATTCTTAGTGTACGTCGTTAGGTTTGGTTGTAAAACTCTTGTCATGTGATTTTGCTTACTTATAACTGTATGCACGGTATTCTGTAACAACTTTATACAGCATCAATTACTTATTTACTTTAAACCTGCGAGCTCACCAACAATTTTGTTGACCATTTGAGCATATCTTTTCAGGTGATCGTGCTAGCTGAAGATCTAGGTGTGCTGCCTTAGTGGAGACCCTAGGATGCATTTTCAGGCTAAACTTGTCATTTTGAAAACATTTGATGTAGTCTATTTCGAACAATATTACTCTTTTGTTACTTGTTCCCGGGTTGTGGGAAAAATACATTACAATGTTGATATTCGTATTTGTGTGATCATTTGGTTGCTTATGCTTATGGCTATGTTGTCGTGGACACTGACTAAACACGACACAAGTCCCCTTATTTTCGGGTGTCGTCATGACACGGTTGTTATCATTTATTATATTGCATCTCTATCATTTACCATGTGTTATGACGATCCCGTCTCGTTACGCCCCCGTGTTTCCGCTCTTAGAGGGGGTGTGACATGTCAACAGTAGGAGCATCCTTAACAAGCTCATCTGGATTCAGTCGGAACATCTCAGCCACTTGCTCATCAGTAAGGTCGTGAATTATTTCTCCTTCTTTAGGAGTGTAACTCACTGACCTTTTGACGAGCCCTTGCAAATCTGTAACACCCGGCTATTTATTTATTTTGAAGCCGACGAAAGAAGAAAAAAAAGAAATAAAGTCCAAAGTCGAGGGACCAAACTCGCCAATGAGAGAAAGTTGGGTATGTGGTGATATTTGAAGAGAGAGGGCAGCCATTACCCTCTCCTCACACTCACATTTTCAGCAAACAAAAGAGGAGAAGAGAGAAAAAAGAGAAAATGAGAAAAATGGTTGGTTCGGGTAGATTCAAGCTCGAAAATCGTCGAGTAGCGGGTCAAATCAAAGCTCTTCTCGTTGTGGTCGTTTGTGTGAGTTCTAGGTCCCTTCTTTTACATGTTTTTGAATGATTTGGGGTTGGAACACATCTGAAAATCAGGTTTTTGCGCGCGCGTGTGTGTGTGTGTTTGACCCGTTTGTGTATGTGTGGGTATGTGTATGAGTTTGTGGTATGCATTCATAAGGTTTAGGATGGTTGATTTGGGCTTAGAATGGGTTTGGATGAACTTGGAGGTCGAAAATGGCAGATTGGGTTCGGGATCAACTGCATTCTGCATCAGCTAGGGCTAGGCGACCGAATGGAGGCCATACGGCCGATTGAGGTGCGATTGAGGTTCATTCGCACGACTGGGGGTTCATTCGCACGACTGGGGGTTCATTCGCACGACTGGGGGTTCATTCGCACGACTGGGAGCCCAGTCGCATAAATGCACATTCGCATTAGTTTCATTCGCACGATTGGATGTTCATTCGCATAGGTGTTCATCCGCATTGGTTCAATCTCATGATGTTCAGTCGCCTGGTGGCCATGCGACTGAAGGGTGCCCATACGCCCAAGTAGGGCTAGTGTACCTGAGGAAAGTGTAGTTTATGTACTAACTTTCGGAGGAAAGTGCAGATGTAAGTTTTGACGTGAAACTTCCCGTAAGTTCATGTAAGATGACTGTTGAGGCCTTAGAGAGTATGTTGGGCATGATGATGATGATGTTGCATGATTATGCATGTTATGTATGATGTCGCCCTGTATGATGATGATGACTGTGTATGTTATGTTCCTTATTATGATGTATGTTTATCTTTCCTGTGGCTTTACGTGTTATGTTAATGAATGAAAGTAGTATGTAACGTAAAGTGAAAGATAATGAAAGAGGAGCATGAATTAAGAATGCATGTATTAATGAATAATGAAAGTAAAGAAAGTCTTGCAAGCATTGTATGTCGGGACACGCCATTAAAAGGTGTTAGCCTAACGGTGTGCGGGTTCGCTACCCCGGGAGGATGCACATTGGAGTCTTTCTTTGTGATTGACCATTTGTATGGAACCATTGTTGCTTGCCTTAAGTACTATGGCCAGAGGTGCTGGGCACCGTGAATGAAGGTCTAAGATAGGCTTAGGTCCAATACCATGAGCATAAAAGGCATAACACATGACAATGGTATACCTGAACTTTATCTTAGGTACTATGGCCAGAGGTGCTGAGCATCGTGAATAAACAAAAGAAGTTAGGAGAAGAGAAGAGCTTGGTGCGGAGGTATTTCAATTAGTGAGGCCTTAATGTAAGAGTGGTGTAAGGTGATAAAGGATATTATAAAAATTATTTATATTAGACTTAATGTTATTTTTATTTTCTAAGATTTACCAAAATTTAATTATTTTAAAAAAAAATTAGAAACATTAATTTACTTATAAAAAGATTTATAAGTTGTTTCAATTTCAATATTTATTATTATTATTTTTATTCAAGTTAAAAACAACTTATGAAATTTTGGACTGAAATTATAATAGTTTATAAAATTTTTAAAGACAAATTAATATTTTTAATCTTTTAAGTAAAATGATTATTTTTCTCAAACCAAAAGCAAAACAAACTTAACTCTTCGTGTTATCATTATAGCATTATTATGGTTCACAAGGAAGATAAGAAATTATTTAGTTTTCAATTCTATACATCAAGCCCCAAAGGTGGTATCGGATGAAATAGACTTGCATCGTATCTTCGGATAAAAAAAACAAAGGGAACCCTCATTTGTTAGGCTGGGAGAGTTGGTATATGTTGATTGAGTTCTGCTCTAGCTCTCTGTTGGTTATATATATTTTATTTGGTTAAAATCTTATGTATTATATTGTTGGAATATATTCAACATATTTAAACTACTCGGCTTTATAAATATTTTGTATATTACACTTCGTTAGCTATTAGTACATAAGAAACATGAATGTTTAAAAAGATTACAATTAATAAATAATGAATATTAATAGTTATGAAATTATATTTTAATTAAAATCTTATGATGTACTATGTTTTATAAAAAAATTTTATAAGAAAATTCATGTTATATTAATGTTTACTTTACTTGTTTAAAATCATGACTATTTTTGAACGTCTAATTGGATCACTAATGAGATTGTACCATCCGATCATCTTCATTACTTAAGTACATAACTTTGGGATAATAAGTTGTTACGTTGTATGTCCTCGAAAGAAACCTCGAACATCAGTATGTCATTGTTAGTACCGGACCTAAGACCATCCTCAATAGAAAACTTATCATACGTGAGAAAAACCATTGTCTCAATCTGAAACCGTTTCTTTTTTCTTTTTTTATGCCCAGATAAAAATTGAACAGAAAACCTTCACTCATCTTATTAAAGTAATAGAATACCACGCCTCAATCATTTAAACTAAAAATCATTAATAATACAAAAAAGACGGACTAATAATCATTAATCCAATTAGTTAATATAAGCTACCCAATACATGTAAATACAGAATCTTAATATAACATATACAACACATATATTCAAAGGTCTTAGGTTTAATACTAATCAAAATAAAAATATTTAGGGTTGAAGGACTTAAAAATTAGATGGATCCGGTTATTATTCGCTTATCATTGGAATCAACGTCCTATATTTGCTGGACAAAAAATAAATAAATAAAAGAAGTACGGAAAATAAAATATTGGCAAAAGGAGTAGATGGCGCGTCAAGAAAAACAAAAACCCGCGTAAACAAGTTCTTTATGTTGTTGGGGAATAAAGAACTCTTCACCGCCTTCCATCAGTCGCAACCACAAGCGCGTGTTCTTCAAACTCACCTTCATCAGCAAGAATCACGACTACGAGCCATCAGAGTTCCAAATCTTTGCTTTTTCTTCTGAATCGTTGTTTGATTTTGTGTCCCCAACATCTCCAAACCCTAATTCTGCAGATATTTAATCTTATTTTTTCAAAATTTTTCATTTCCCTTTTTCCTTCAGATTCAAAGGCGTTTCGACCCAGATCTAATTCTAACGTTCAATTCTTTGTGATTTTAGAGCTTCAATTTTAGGGTTTGGAAGTTGGAACAATTGTTCTTCTTTTGAAACCCTAGCTTCGAGTTCTTTTGAGGGCATTTGATATTAATTGGGGAAATTGATGCTAGGGTTCCGTTTATTTGAACTCTAGGGTTTGAAATTCTGTAGGTTTTTTTTTCTCCGGTGGTGGTGTTCGTATATGTATGGCTTCAGTGTTATTAGATGCGGATAAAATAAGCAAAGGGAAGAGTACACTGTGTGATAAAGTTTACACCAGAAGGTTTAAACGAACCACCACCAACGCCGCCGTAGCCACCGCCGCCGTCACCACCACCGCTACTGAACACACAAATGATGATTCTGATCAAAATCGACAGCCCACCGGAAACGGTGTGGTAAAACAGGTTGTTAGTTTGGTGGATGGTTTAGTTAAGATTAATCTAAAAGCTGCCAAGTCGAAAAATGAAATTAGTGAGCTTACGGAGACGATGAAAGCAGAGCTTGAACAGGTCCGTCGGTTAGCTCGAAAGCTTGAGGATAAAGAAGCTGAGCTAACTGCATTTTCAACCATTGTTAGTGACAATGAGGCGTACAATCATTCGCGATATTTGGTTAACGATATAGCCTTGACGAGAGTTAATTCTGAAGTGGGTTTGGTTTCAAATGGTGGTATGAGGCCTTTCGGGCGGTTAGCTATATCTGTTGGGAATGATAACCATGGTGTTCGTGAGTTCGTGGAGAAAGAGAAGAGAACACCGAAGGCTAACCCTTACTATCGAAATTCGGAGTTTCTTCTTGGGAAAGATAGATTACCTGTTGAGAGCAACAAGAGGCAGAAATCGAACAGTGGTAGAAAGCATACGAAGGAATTGGATAATGGGAAGAATCGAGTGTTCAAGAGTTGCAGCAATTTGCTGCAGAGATTAATGAAGCATAAACATGGTTGGGTGTTTAACGAACCTGTTAACGTGAAGATGTTAGGGCTTCATGATTACTATGACATTATTAAACACCCAATGGATTTGGGCACGATTAAGAGCCGTCTTGCACAGAAATTCTACAAGTCTCCCGTGGAGTTTGCAGATGACGTGAGACTCACATTTCGTAACGCCATGACATATAATCCAAAAGGGCATGATGTACACGTTATGGCAGAGCAGTTGTTAAACATATTTGAAGAAAGATGGGCTGTTATTGAATCTGAATCTAATCCAAATTTGAGATATGGAATGATTTATGATGCAAACAGTCCTACTCCCACTTCACGAAAGGCTCCTCATTTTGCACATCCTCCTTCAAGAATGCTCTACAGGTCAGAATCGATGAGTGTGCCTGTGATGACGGGTCAAAAACCCTCTATTTCTGTGCCGATAAGCAGGACACCTGCACCGAAGAAACCTAAGGCCAAGGATCCAAATAAGAGGAACATGACGTATGAAGAGAAGCAAAAACTTAGTACAAATCTTCAGAGTTTACCTTCTGAGAAGCTTGACAATATCATTCAGATTATCAAAAAGAACACTTCACTTTCTCAGCATGATGATGAGATTGAAGTTGATATTGACAGTGTTGATATAGAAACTCTTTGGGAACTTGATCGGTTTGTCACTAATTACAAAAAGAATTTGAGCAAGCATAGAAGGAAAGCTGCACTTGCTCAACAAGCAAGGTTAGAAGCTGGTGATGCGAATCAGACCGTGGTAAATGTATGAATAACAATGTCTTCTTGTTTGTACTCTCATACATCAAAGTTTACATTTTAAAGATTAATGTTTTGACCATTTGTTTTTGTTAATGCAGGACCTAGCAAATTCACTTCCAAACGCCCCAAAAGAAGATAAAACTCGTAAGATTCTTCAAGAGTCACATGATTTAATGTTAATCGTGTTTTCTGTGGTATAGATTGTTTAAAAACTAGTGCTTTTTTTTTCTTTTTAAACAGAAGAGAAGACTCTTGCTAATACACTTGATAATGCAAGCAGTTCAAGCAGCTCTAGCAGTGATTCTGGATCCTCTTCTAGTGGTAATCTTACTGGTTACTTTCTGATTTGGTGGATTATTTTCTTAAAGTGTTCTAAATCTAATCTGTTTGACGATGGTATTATACAGATACAGATAGTGACACTTCATCAGAAGATGGATCTGATGCAGGGCATTCTTAGAAGTTGATCGAAACAGGTTAAGGTAAGCAAACTAACATTATCTAACAACTGACTGTTACTGTTTCATACATGATGACTTGGGTTCTTGACAAATTTCCAATGGTTGTGTTTTTCTACAGTTTGTTGCAGGCTTTATCAACCAGATACTATCATCCTACAAAGCATGTTCCAAAGAAAAGGTGTTTGCGGGTGGTAATATGCTGATTTGTTATCTAACGAAAGTGTGTGGCTTTTTATTAGAAAGTAAGGTTTATGCGAAACCTGTATGGGCATGATGAATGGGTCTGAATGCATATCGTCGGTTGATAAAGTAGACATAGAACCACAAATTTATTTGTTGTAAGTTGCTAACTGAGTAGGTCAGGTGTAGATGCTTATAGTTGCTCCTTAGTTTCTTTAGTTGGTTAAAATTTGATGTAGCTTTGTTCTTTGTTTTTGTTCAGCATGAATAGCTGCAATATGGAAGCAATAGTGATTAACATTAAATGGATTATATGATGCTGCTAAACTATACAATATCATAATAACTTCATAACCATGATTACCAAATTCTCAGATTAGTTTGTCACCTCACATGTTATTCATAGTTCCCATGTCATCAACATAAAAGACAACCAAATGACCAATTTCTTTAAATTGAAACAAATTGACCTTCAAGAGTTCATACATTCAATTACTTTTCAAGCTCTACAAGCATAAATAGCATCTTGTTGAAAGTTAGTAGAATTTCGTCATTGCTTCATGAATATGATAGCTAAAAGATAATAGAACAATGGGCTAAGTCCAATAAAGAGGGAGATAGCACCCACAAACCAATACAAAGACAACCAAGAACAAATAAAAGCGTATACAAAAGGTAAGATTACATCCATAATATCTTTTTTTTCATAATGATAAGTGACTATCAATTTATCACAGCGATACATATAATCAAGTTTTTAATCGAACAATGTGTATAATCAATCTTTTAACCCAAACAAACACTGATTCAATGTAAAAATTTCTTTGTTGGCGTAATTCTTATCGGCTTTGAGGTGTTTAAAAACCCTAGAACTTTTAAAACTACTTTTATTAACCATCTATATTTAAATCTTCAATTTTATAGGATTTTAATCTTCAATTTTATAGGATTTTAATCTTCAATTTTATAGGATTTTAATCTTCAATTTTATAGGATTTAAATCTTCGTACTTTTAATAGAGTAGAGGTGCATCTGCATGTCTCTTTTGGAAAGGGGAGTGAAGCCATTAATAATAGTTTTAAGAGAGTTGCATAAATAGCCCCTTAACTAGTCTGAATTTTTCTTTCTTGTATAATTATTATATATTAGTAACAAGGAATTCTATAATTAAAAATAGAGTAAATTGTAATTTTCATACCTGTGTTTTAGGGGTGTTAACAGGATCAGCCCCAGCTTAACAGTTTGCATACCTGAGTTTACGAATGTTAACACTTTACATACCTCCGATCAATTTCTGTTAAACAATCGTTAAATCTCCCTCACGTGCTCCCCATGTGGGGGACAAAACTGTCAATTTACCTAATTAATTAATATTTTAAGAGTAAATTGCAATTTTCAAACCTGTGTTTTAAGGGTATTAACAGGATCAGCCACAACTTAATAGTTTGCATACCTGAGTTTACGAATGCTAACACTTTACGTAACTCCGTCCAATTTTTCGTTAAAAAAACGTTAAATCTCCCCCACGTGCTCCTCACATGAGGGGCAAAACTATCAATTCGCTCAATTCATTAATCTTCCACCGTCGGTAGGGTTCCGGCGTGTTTATGCCATTTGTGTTCCGTTAGTTTACAAATTCTGATATTACTATCCAGATGAGATGCGAACACTTTTCCGTTATAAAACGTGAGGGATTGACTGAACCTGATGAGGAATCGTAGACAGTGAAAGTGTCGAAGAGAGAGAACAACGTCGTGTCGAATATGTGGATGCAGTCACCCGAGGTGGCGTAGAGGCGGTGGTTGTTGACGACAAGGTGGCTGATGTGGGTGGCGGGGTAGAGTTTGAGAGCGGTGAGGAAGCGGTGGGAGATGGTGACTTTGAGAGTCTTCAGCGAGAGGTTTTGGAGGGAGGGGATGGAAGGTAGGGTTTGGAGAGAGAGGTTGCTGTAGAGGCTGCTCACGGTGAATTGATAGTTTTGCCCCTCACGTGAGGAGCACATGGGGAAGATTTAATGATTGTTTAACAAAAATTGGACAGAGGTAGGTAAAATGTTAGCATTTGTAAACTCAGGTATACAAACTGTTAAGCTAAGGCTAATCCTGTTAACACCCTTAAAACACATGTATGAAAATTGCAATTTACTCTTAAAATAATTAATAAATTGGGTGAATTGACAGTTTTGCCTCTCACGTGAGGGAGATTTAACAGTTGTTTAACGGAAATTGGACGGAGGTACGTAAAGTGTTGGCATTTGTAAACTTAGGTATGCAAACTATTAAATTGGAGCTGATCTTGTTAACACCCCCAAAACATATGTATGAAAATTACAATTTACTCTTAAAAATATATTCCATAAATTAAAAAACGTAGTTTTATTTCTATGTAACGTTTTAATATTTTATATTTTGGTTTTATTCTCCGTTTCGTCACGTCCCAAATTGGGCTAAAGTAAAACCATCAATTCTGCCATGAGTTCAACTACTCAACTCAAATGGAGACGATTAACGAATGGTCTAGTGGATGGCTGTGTGTGTAGGCAGCTCCTGGTTTATCATATACAACGCATACATAACATGATTACTCCCAAATGTCTAAAACATACCTGTTCCTTCCGTAAAACACCAAAACCGACATCAACATTGATAATCAACCCACTGAGTGGTTACACTTCAAGAACAAGATGAAAAAGAGACTAATCTGGTTCAATTTTCTGCTATCTTTCCAAATGCAAAGTACACTACTTTAAATGAAACAACACATGCTTGGCATACTATTGCAACGTTCATGAGATGTTTCTGCTGAAATTATGGAATAATTCAAGATTGGGAGGGTTTCTAATCAACTGCATGCAAATATAAATCCAAATATAATATTGAAGCGGCCTCTTGACTTTAGTACAGTACTAAGGGGTGCATATCCAATCCAACCCGGTTACCCGACATGACCCGAACCGGATACAACCTAGTAGCTCTCCAACCCGGGCCAACCCAATTCAACCCGTTTCCCCAACTTGACCTAGCTTAAACTTGATTTTATTTACCATTTTGTCCTCTTGAAACCGGGTTGGACCTGACCTGGATCCCGATCAAACCCGATTTGGATCTTTTTGACCAAAACCTGAACTGAGTTGAATCCGACCCGGTTTCATGTTTCAACCCGGTTCGTGTAGCTCTAAGCAGGAGCTCGTCACAGGGCACCAAAACCGTTTTGGGACCCAAAGCGAACCATAGATTCGAGATCCCATTATGTAATTCCATTTCAGCTTCTCATTTTTGTTTCTTTTTCGTTTGTATATTTACCCGATTCATACTTTCTAGTTGAAATTATAGATTTACAGATTGTTGTAACTTGTAACAGTTTGCACAAATCACTTATCAAATGAAAGACCACATAAAAGCAGTCAATAACTCAATAACACTATCAGATGCAAGAAAAGTCTATGTTCCATTACAGATTATCACTTATCTGATGCAAAATCAGAAGAATCACTTTGAAAAAACAGTTTGCAAACCGTTTTTAAAAATGAAAACAAATAAAGTAAATCAAGTAATGAACAATCAAGAACTGTCTCGGCAACAAGAAAACAATCAAAGCAACAACTCATAAAATACTATCCTTGAGAGATGCGATTTGAAGCCTTCAAAACTCAGCAAATACTAACCTTCAGTTGCAACCTTTCAGATTCGCGACTTCAATATCACTTTGAAGTCTTCAAAATAAAAAAAATAGGATTATTTTGAGAGATTTCGTAAGAGATTGTGATGACTTCAAAATTCAAAAACTCTGAAAATGCTAACCTTCAGTTGCAACATTCGTGCAATAGATCATGCTGTCTGATTTCTCCTCAGTTGACACCATCAACTCTTTGATTGCCATTCAATGACTGTATTCTTCTCAAGTGACTCCATCATCGGCCTCTTCGACTTCGTTTGTTGTTTAAAATGATTGTTTTCTATTGTTATTTATGGATCATACATACCAGCAGCCCCTTAGCACAAATATACATATGTATAAAAACTTCTTCAGAAACTTGAGGTTTAATTTAATCTAAATGGGTCCTACAGCTAGGATTTTACTAGCTTTGAGCTTGAGCCGCTCCTAGTCCTTTTGACCTGCCTTTAACGTATGACGTATGACGAATCTTGCTGAATAAAAAAACATTGCTTCACGACACTACCACATGTTCTAACAAATGGATTCCACATTTCTCTTATAAACCAGAATATAACATGCCAACAATAATGTTTGCATTTTCATATATACTCACATCTACAAAAAAATGACACCTCCACAATACTTTCAAATTGGGAAACTGTCACTATAATCATCTTTCAGTGATTGTTGTGAAGGTCATGGCGGCATATGATGTTGTCGTGTTTTCATAAGACTGGGAATCATCATCTCTTCTTGTGCCACTAGACGATGTACCAGACGTGTGATTTTTCATGGTTTTATAGGTCATTAGCTCAGAGAGTAATCCTGGATTAGACAAATCCTTTTCATCAAAGTCCATGTCATCATTTAACATTTTCATGACATTTGACATGGATGGTCGGTTTTTGGGGAGACTTTGGGTGCAAAGAAGACCAACTTTTAGATATCGGCAAGCTTCATTAATATCAACATCTTCTATCACTGAAGCATCAACCAAACTTCTTAACTCCCCTTCCCTATATAGTTGCCATACCTGAAAAGATTGACGGAGTATATTAGTCATGTCTTCCATATGTGTATGCCATGTAGGGGTGCGAATTTCACCACATGAATGTAACATGAGATTTGCGGGTTTGGATTTAGTCTAAATGGATTTAGACGGGTTTTGGGTTTGTTTTTGGTTGATCCGTTTGATTTTACACTTATATTTTTTGTTTTACCTCATAACTTAAACTCATTAGGTGTATTATACCAAAATTTGAAAGATAAAAGAGATATGTGTTGGATCAAATTAACCCATAAGAATAGGCCCAAACGAACACGCTTAACACCATAAGTAGTTATGTTAGTTATGGTAGTGAACACACTTAACACCGTAAGTAGTTATGTTAGTTATGGTAGTTATATTGATGGTGTGAGGAAGTTACCGTTAGTTAGTTAGTTATTATGGTTGACTATAGATACCATTTTAATCTTCATTTGTAAACTAACAGAGAATGATCATTCAATAGCAATATCCCAAATTTTTGTTTGTATACTCAATTCATTGTTTTTATTGTTCTTGATGGTGTACGATCCTTAATCCTGTGACTAGAATATGAGCATCATATTTTATAGTTAATATGTAAATTTTATACACACATATGTGTTTGTTGTAAATTTATAATTAGACTAGTTTAGGGATAGAAAAGTTGAAAATTAATTTACTTCAAAGCGAAGAACCACATACCCGTTCAAGAAGATATTGTTCTTCACTGGTAACCGTTTGTTTTTGGTTGGGTCTTCCGGAAACAATTTCCAAAAGCAAAATACCAAAACTGTAGATGTCTGCTTTCCTAGTCAACTGACCTCTTATTGCATACTCAGGGCCAAGTAACCTCTGCAATAAGCCATTACAAAATATATATGAGGTAAAAAATAAAGGTTTTTAGATAATGATGTTAAAGGTGTTTCTGTTGTTTGAAGTTGAAATGATCGCATAATCCAATTTTTTAATGTTCAAATATAAAAAGTATTTATGTGGTTGATAGATAAATTTTGTGAATACAAACAAATCAACAAGACACTTTGCGAATTCGGAATATAAGTTTAACTAAAATAGAGTAAAGAAATGGTTTCTAATATGTAATTTTATTAGTACCCTTGGATAATCAATTTTGTTGCAGGCACTATGAAAATGGCACTTAAAAAATCATATAATGTTACATTATCTGTTAATTCAAACATTACAAATTAATTAGTGCAAATCAGATAACTGGTTCCAAAATACTGCCAAAAGAATCAAACATATAGAGAGAGCGACCTTATTATGATGAATCATGTCTATAACATATAATGAAAGGTGATGAGCTTACTGAGTTCCTGCAATGCGCGTACTAACATGAGTCAAATGAGCTGGGAAAAGCTTTGCTAGACCAAAATCTGAAATTTTTGGTGTAAAATCTTCATCAAGCAAAATATTGCTCGCCTTGATGTCCCTATGAATGATATGAGGTTGCACTTCCTCATGTAGATAAGCAAGCCCCTTCGCAACACCTATGCATATCTTCCTTCTAATTTCCCACGTGAAACTAATGCTACAGTGACCATTTCCTACACATCATAAAACCTAATAAAAGTCAGAACACGAAAATAAGAATACCGCATAACAAATGAAAAAGATGGTTTGCAATTTGTAATTACCAAGTAGGGTTTGATCTAGACTACCATTTTTAAGGAAACCATAAACCAAGATTCTATGATCTCCTTCCACACAATAACCATGCAACTTTACTAGGTTTTCATGCTGTATATCTGAAATAACGTTTATTTCAGTCAAGAATTCCCGCAAGCCTTGCCTTGAATCGGCAGAGAGAACCTTTATAGCAACTACTAAGCCATCTTTTAGTATTCCCTACAGATCATTAATTATTTTTGTGAAATATCAGTATGTATTGTAAAATTGTAATATCTAAAGACACGTGAACAGAAAAATTTTTAAATGTGTGAAAGTTACCTTGTAAACAGAACCAAACCCGCCCTGTCCTATTTTATTTTCTGGTTTAAAATCTGCCGTAGCAACTTGCAGATCTTTGTATGTATATAATCTCATATTCTCAACATCCAAAAGTTCTGCAACAAAACAATTTAAACTCATACCATCAAATAAAAGTTCATGTGCAGAAATTTTCATTTTGATAGTCAAGTAACAGAATATCACATAACAAAAAATAAAAAAGTCCCGGTATGATTGATATATCTCCAACACAAAAGACATAGATCAATGCACGCTCACGAATGGAAGGTATTAAATATGAGCACATGCATAGATTATGAAATTAGTGCATACAGCAAAAATTTTAGTCGATGGTCACTGGTCTTACCTACACTAACATCAAGGTCGCGTCCCCGATTGTTTGCTGAAATTTTCCAAGAAAACAGTTAGCATTGAAGATGTGTATGTAAAAAAGGAGCTGATGGAACTCTACTTAAAACATGAATCAAATTCAAGTAATATTTAACTCTGTACCTCTATTAAACCCTGAGGTGCAGAAGCTGCCTTTCCAAAACAGCAACTGAACCTAGTCATAGTAAGGTTCTCTCTATATTGACTAGTAGATTATGTCAAATGCTAATGATTCCAAAATTAACTGTAATCACAAAAAGATGTAACACATCATTTAAGAGGAAAACAGAAATCAACCTACAAAATTATGCTACAAAAGAGTCAAAATTAAGGTCACAACAACATAAACACGATGACCAATTCACCTCTAATAGTCACATAAGCTAAGTAAAATTAATTGCATTAGCACCTCAAAGAAGATCACAAACTAATCATGAGGACTGAATACATAACATCTCTTTAGTACAAATACTAATCATGCAGTCTGAATACATAACATTCTTCAAAATTCCCCAAATCATAACTAAAATTCTTCTGATAAAGTAAGAGCTCCCAAAAACTGAGCAAATTAAATGATCTCACTTAAACATAAATTCAAACTGAGCATACACTATATCAACATAAAAACATTCACTGGAGTGTGAGCAAATGAAGGCGATATATGCACATTATTACAAAAATATTTTACATGAGTATGAGGAATTGGAAGTATGCATACAGTGAGCTCGTTTGCATCAATTTTGCGATCTGGATCAAACTAAAACTAAAAACGACGACATATCAAAATTTGGAGGAAATCTGTACAGCTGAAAACTGAAATTAGGTCAAACTGTTGAAATGATCCAACACAAGACGACATGGATCAAGTTATGTAGAATTTGGAGAAGATGAGATGAAATCAAACGTGGTAAATTGCATAAACTGATCAAATACAACAGAGGGAATGAATCAATGATGAATTAATCAATGAACAATGAACAGAATACCTCAACTCTGAACAGAGATATGTCAACGGAAAAGAAAGAAGAGCAGGAGAAAAGTTTGAACAGGTGAGGGTCAATTGACTTTTGGCAGACGACCTGCTTGTTCAAAGAGGTGAATTTTCGGAAAACAAACAAAATATATAAGTTTATTTTTAAGGGTATCTAGAATTCGGACAAGTGGACAAATGCTTTCGAGTATTGTACACTCTCGTATCTCTTCTCTCTTAAAATATATACCCCTATTTTTACTTGTTATATTCTTTTTAACTTGTAAAAATAGTTAATTTCTGTTTTTTATGTTTTTCATTTATAATACCACCCATTAATATACTAAACTATACTTTTAAAGTTTTGTCTATATATTGTTATTTTTAGACTTTATATGTTTTATCTTTTATTATTTTTATTTGTAAAGATTATGAGTGTTCAAAAGAAACCCAAAAATAGAAAATGACCGGAAACCAAGTTGTATCCGTGACTATAAAAATCGAATAAAATATTAAATTTGGTTTTCACTTTGGTTAACGGTTACACACACAAAATCTTTCTTATTATGTTCGTTTATCCGTATAAACAGAATAACAACCAGTTTAACAGGTTTAATCCGATAAACGAATCGAATAATCGGTTTAAATGATTTAACCAATTAAGTTAGCTTCGTTTAGGTCTATTTCCAATTCTAAAAGATTATTTAAAAGTTTAGTTTTACCTTCGGAAATTGTTATATTATATTTTTATAAAAATTTTAGAATTTTAAATATACTTTTATACCGTTATATAAAAGGTGTTTAAGAAACTTATTTAGGAAAAAACCTTTTTTTATACAACTAAAGTTTATTACAGGATAAAATATGATAAGTTTTAAAATTAATTTTTGAGGGGAGAGTATGACAAGTAATAAAGAGGGGTGTGTATAGCCTAACCTTATTTTAAATACATCGTCTCATACTCAAGTGCTCGTCAACATACATGTCCCAGACCATGGTGTTTCAAGTTTCGTGTATGTCTATTGGATTCGGGTTTTTTCACATATCGTTCGTCGTTCACATGGCCTCGTGGAGTTGGGGTTCAACTCAAACTCAAAAATAAAATAATCATTTATGTTTATAAAAAAATAGATATCATATTTATCTTAAAATATATTTTTATCATTATTTATGTAAACTTTTAAGAGTTAATTACTAGGACAGTTCTTGGAATATACATGTATTTCAGGGTTTGGTTCCTACATTTAATAAACTACAGTCAGCACTATGCACTATATAGTCATAGTTTTTAACACTAACAAATATTAAGTTTCTCTATTAATTCTTGTATAATTATCAAAATACCCTCAAAATTAAAATAATTAAAATAATAAACTTATGGGACCTCCCCTCTTAATTAATATATATAATTTTATTTACTAATTTCTTTTCCTTTGATCAAGCTATAACAACCACCCCCACCACCACGGGCCGAAAAAGCAACATCAAAGCCCCGATGTCAAACCTAACTTGTCGGCCGACCACCATTTCCTCCATCCTCTACCTATCTTCCCCTCATCTATTTCTCTCTCACCCTCTAAGTCCGTCTATTCCTACACCCCTCAAATCATCACCATCACCATAAAACCACCTCGTACACCCATGGAAACCTGCCAGCCGACGACATATCTCTAGGCACCACCTTACACTCAATGAACCCTATGTACAAAGATAGTTAGCCATTAGCTAGCAAAGTAACCCTAAAGTCGCCACTTACTAGAGGCCACCAGCCACTGCTGTAATCTATCAGACAACTTCATCACTTGTTGCGATGGTGTCACAGATCTAAAAGGGTCGGTTTCAAGCGATCATCGGTTTCTAGTAATTGACAATGACCCCCGATGAACACGACATATAGTCATTTTGAGGAGTGGATTAGGGTGGCTAAGATAGGATTCTAGTGGTGATTAGTTCAGCCCATGGTTATTGGTAGGTTGTGGATGGTCGTTGGTTTAATGGTGGCGGTAATGATAGAGGATGGTGGTAGTGGTGAGGGGTGATGAAGATGAAAAGACAATAAGGGGTATGGTGCTTAGGTGTGGGTTTGAAGTGGTGATGAAGATGAATAAGACAATCAACGACATTCTGGTAATTCATAAGATCTTAACAGATAACTCAACCCTTTTTGATGTTAGGGACTACCAGTATGCACTATTGACATTATCCAGGCGCTCATCTATAATTTATTAGTAGGGACTAACTTTGAATATGGTACCCCATGGACTGTTTGCATTGTAAGGTTTCATATAAGGCTGATGCAATCCAAAACATCCAAACAATCTGTCCTGCATGCATGCACAAAGTGCTGAAGTAGAATGCTTCGGAAGTTTCACATTCTACATTAGAAAATATTCTAAGTGTGAAATCTATAGAAGCCAAGACCAATATCTTCTGAAGCCAAACATGAAGTCTTCCGAAGCTTCAGAGACAAAGTTTTCCGAAGCTTCAGAGACAAATTTTTCCGAAGCTAGTTTACGAAGACAGATTTCTTCCGAAGACTTTTGAGTATATTCTTTATCTGATGTACCTTTTACCATAAAGTTGGACCACCTTTCCGCTGCAACTCTGTTTGACTCACCAACTTTCACAAGTTGGTGAAAAGGTCCATGCTTTTGGTAAACTGTATATTGAGGTCTTGAGTCTGTTTCTTTCTACTTTATGTACTTTTATCCTTTTTGTAATATATTAGGATGTGAGTTATGGCATGTCATAGTCACTAGTCAAAAGGCAATCTACCTTTTGACTCTACATTGATTTTGTTATTGTCTAGATCATGTATCCAGTTGGCCTTCAAAGTATGGCCGGCTGTAGGATGTAGTATAAAGTATCTCTGGTCCTTTGTATCTTAAGGTATGCTTTGTACACTTGTAAGGAGCTAGAGAGCAATATACATCATTATTGAAAACCAAACATTTGTGGTATTTTTGTTCTTGTTCTGTCTCTCAATTACTTGTGTTTCTTAGTATCATTATAACTGGTTACTACTTCCCCATTTGATCTGTTAAGTGTTCTAAAATCAATCTCTCCTCATTGTATGTTGTGTTGTAAGTGACCAAACCCCTCAAACGATCTTGCAATTGGTATCATAAGTTGTCTAAAATCTGTGTGTCCTAAGTTGTCTATTTCATCATCTTCATAAGCTCTTGTTTTCTTTGGAAGAAAAATCTTTTTAAAAACATATTTTCCTTAGATTTTTGAAAATATTGATCTTTTTTGTCCTTCGGAAGATATGGTTTTATCTTCAGAAGAAACTTATGCCTTTAAAACAAACAACTGCTGAAGTAAAATTGCCTTGGAAGAAATTTCTAAAATATCTTCCGAAGGTTAATATTTCCCTCAAGTATTTGAATGTTTTCAAGGACAACATTCTTTCGAAGCAAATTAACTCTCCGAAGCTTTATTCTTAATTGAATAAATTATACAAGACTTATTTTTTTCTTCCGAACCAAAATTTTCAAAACTCTTAGGAAATTCTTCCGAAGTCATTTTGGCTTCAGAAGCTTTTTCATTAAAACTTCCGAAGACAATTTATCTTCGGAACATTTTCGACTTCCAAGAAAACTACCTTTGAGTAAAAAGCAAGCTACTTTTTTAGAGGTGGGACGACATTGGATTTCAAAGTTTATCCTCTTTCATTAACTTTGTCTTAAATACATTTCATATATAACCTAACGGTTCCCCTTCTTTCTTTATCATATTCATCTTTTCCCAGACCTAAATTCTCAAACTTTTCTCTAGAACCGCCTTTGTTCTTCTTTTCCTTCACCACTAAGCTTTCTCAAATGGCCAACCTCAACCGTAGAAATGATCTAAACTTTTCCATGCAGTTACACAGGCAACACAATCAGCTTGCTCTGCTACAGTGCAGGGGAGGGCAATCTTTATCACTCCAGCCATCATTTATCACTCATCTTCAGCTGGATGATAAGAAAGGTTGTCGTTTCCCAATAAGCTGCCAACCAATCATTTCAGCAGATGGGCTATGAGGGGAATTTCTTTGTAAAGACCATCAGAAAAGGAATGTCTCATCCCAATGGAAGTACTTACTACTGTGGTCATCCACAACGATCACTCTATTGTCACTTTAACTATACCGGATAAAAACGATCACTTTGATAAACAAAACAAAAACTTGGACTTGTTTTAGAACTATTGAAATGAAGAATCACAACCGGGTTTCAGGAATGTAATTGAATATACAACTTATGTTTTACCTAATCTCGAAGTCACATAGACATAATTCGTTTATCACATATGTTGAAAGGTAATTACCAACTTGATAACTGATTATGTAAATTAACTAGTAACTAACTAATGCCACAATCTAGAAACTTTATTTACAATCATCAATTGATGATAATAACCTAATTACTACTCAATGGTTAACAATGTAAAACTGATAACTTGATAAGCAATAATCAAATCCACTGTCAAGAATCTTTAATCAACACATGATTCAAAACACATAATCAAAGATAAGTTGTTAAAAAATCAAAGATTATGTCTTGACTAGGTAAAAGCACAAGCATGCATAGTTCAATCATAAACCATCCACCCGGAGATGATCACGAGTAGTTTAGCCTTGCATCTTCATCATAATCTCTTCAATCTTCACTTTGTTCATATAAAATCCTTGTTCAATTGATGATTAAAGAGAGTTCCAATGGCTTAAAATAGTCCAAAGATTCGTTCTGGGGTTAGAGGCAGAGATTCCTTCGAAACCCTAATGTTAGGGATTAAATAGGTTTTAAAATTTGAAACAATCCTCAAAATATTGCGTTAGACCGTAACTTACGGCCTATAGGCCGTAGGTTACAGCCTACCTTCAGCCAGATGGCCTAACTTCCTTCTTACGGGGTTCACAGACGGACTCAGCACATGGCCATAAGTTACGGCCTCAGGCCGTAGCTTACGGCCTCCCTACACTTTGCACTTTTCTTCTTTTTCAGCACCTTTCAAGCCATAGTCTTGTTATCCTTTGTTTTCTTCTCAAATAATATTCGTTAATCTTCATTTAACCTACATTTCAAACACATGACAAAGTAATACCATTCGATACATAAAGTATATTAAAAACGTAATATTAACTATGATAGGTGCATGCATCTCAACCAATCATCACATCCCCACACTTACTTTTTTGTTTGCCCTCAAACAAACTCTCTTGTAACACTTCAAAACTAATCAATCAAATACGTTAATAATGTCTTAATCTTGTGCGAGTTAAGGTCCCAAGGCATACCTAGCTCTAAGATTTGTATCATTCAAGATTAACAACCCAATTAGTAATTGTATGTTTGAAAACGTAGGATCACCTAACCAAGCATAACTTACCTTCGGATTACACACACATGCATTCACTCCTCACAATGATCACTCCTCTCAGGTTGATTTCTGGACTACTGATTATATACTAGTATATTTGGAACAACTCAAACCAATAATGCACATTATTATTATAAGCTCGTGTAACAATCACATCTCCATCAACTAACACACTACAATACACCAATCAAGAGGTCTTTTACGGGTTGTAATGTTAGGCTTGGGTTAAGGGTGTGTAAAAGGATTTAAAGTGGCTAATTGGTGAATGAAATCCAATCTAGACATGCTAAATTTAAAAACTACACATACTATTATAAACTTGGATCACACTGACCCGAACACACTACAAGAATTCACATTATTTTTGTTGCTCCATACTTTGGTCATTTTAACCTCATATATTGCCGTATTTTTTTATTTTTCTCTTTTATTCAATTTTATTTTCATATATATATATATATATCAGTCATATTTGTTACTGAAACTATCTAACGCACTTCAACTAAAAAGAAAAAATACTAGAAAACTTAGAGCTGTCACAAATTGGACTTCATCACACGACTTATTTCAAAAGGCTAAAAGTTTAATGGGTTTAATAATACGGCTCGTTCAAATGATAAGTTGTGGCTCAAAAGGGAAGTCAAATGAAAAGGTCTAAACAAAATGGCTACCCTAATGCCTGTATCACGTTTGTGCAAAGTAATGGTTCATAATCTCGACATGTATAGTTACACGAGTCCTAAAATAGATGCACATTGTGGTAAAGACTCAATACAATAAGAATAGAGCAACTAAATGTATCATGAAATAAAGCTCAATTAGGCTTAAATTCTCATGGAAACGAAGGAATGGGTTAAGGATATGAAATATGCATGTTGTCCACTATCTGGTTCGTTTACCTAACTTGGCAATCCTACTTAATTTTTAAGAAAACTACCAATTGGGCATACTTTCCTTTGACTTGTAGCAAACCATGCCAAGGGATCTCTACATGTGCACAAGCAAGCGATATTTAGCGATTTACATTAAAAAAATTAGGCTTGATGCGCAATTAAATTCATTTAAAAGCTCCTTCTTGTTTTTTATTTTCAACTTTTCTAATTTTAAGATATTAATCTTCTCATCCACACACTTAGGATACATTGTCCCCAATGTAGAATGAATTTATTAAAACTTAGTTTCCCCAGGTGCAAGGCTAAATCCCTCATTATTGTGCTATGCATACCAAGACTCGACATTAACTAAAATTTAACTTAAAATATTCCCAAAACCAACATGTTTGTTACACTATCAAATACATAAAAAAATAAAAATAAAAACACCACACAAACCAAACAAAGAAGATGAGGAGAGAGTACATAGACCTGATCAGTAGGACATTCATGTGCCTCCCCACACTTGAGTGTTTGCATCTTGTGTTTGAACTGTAACAATGTACATAGAGGAGAAACGTGAAACAGAGACTAAATAACTAAATAAAATAAAATTTCTAAACTCATTTTCGTAGGAATCATGGTTGCATTTAGCATATGCAACAAGCCTTTTAAACCCCTCGGTATGCCCGAGTGGATGAGCGAAGTCTCGTGAGAGTTTCTAGTGAACATACCCACAAAGTTCTCCGAGTTGCCTCCCAGAAAGCGCTAAGTTTTAGGTCTTCAGCCAGACCGTACCTGAGATTCTTTCATAGGGGTTTTAGTGAACATTTGCCTACTGAATTCCCGATAAAAGCTCGATAGTTGACCTGTCAGTTCCATGATTGTGTTATCATCATTGGCAAGTTTGTTGAGTAGTAGTTGCGATGCCAT
The DNA here is from genome assembly GCA_025506515.1 of Flaveria trinervia. Classification (NCBI taxonomy): domain Eukaryota; kingdom Viridiplantae; phylum Streptophyta; class Magnoliopsida; order Asterales; family Asteraceae; genus Flaveria; species Flaveria trinervia. The sequence goes on along the minus strand of CM046455.1, from coordinate 13,586,484 downwards.
CTCATAATAATATGTCCAATGTCTTCCAATGCCCCATTCTTTATCTTGGTCGTCAAATCTTTTTCCCTAACTATAATAGTTGGAGTAATAAGCACATAAGAATGATTGGGATACATTGGGTCTACATTGGCCTTTGGCTCTTTTGGAGGTGTTTGTTGGAGCATATATAGTCATATATAGCGTGTCCGTCACTTGTCGAATATTCTAGGCTTAATGTTATACACCTGATATGTTGTAAACACATGAAACTGGGTCATTCGCAGGAGCATATGCGAATGAGACTCAGTCATACGACTGAGCCATGCTAATGGACCAGCCGTGCGACTGAGAGATGCGATTGGGACATTCGTAAGACTGAACCATAAGTATGGTCTAGTCGTATGATTGAACCATACGCATGGTCCAGTCGTACGATTGAACCATACGCATGGTCCAATCGCACGAATGGGCCCAGTTGCATCTAATATGGGCCGAGGCCTATATATACCAGTTCAATGTGTAGAGAGATCAAGGATTCTCTAAAGGGTTTTAGAGAGAGTGTGCCCGGAAGCCTAGGGCTACCAGATGAGAAGGGAGATCATGCTCGATCTTCCCTTGCCAAGAGTCTTGATTCTTATGTTGTAATGAGCTTGTAATCGTTAGTTTTGTTCAATGAAACCATTCAATTATAGTTCGTATTATTGTTTGGCTTTTGGTTTGTGTTGTTGTTTATCCTTCCGTCAAGAACATGCTCGGATGTTTATCGATCCAAAGAAACCGACTTCACAGTGTTACATCTTCATTTAACTTGAAACACCTCAAGTCATGCTTTGAACGTCCCATAACATCTTCCATCACATCTATATTAACCATGGTGTCATAATCTAACTTACATTGATCTCGTTTAAGTTGAGCTATATCCTTAGCGAGTTGACTAACATGTTTAACCAAAGCCTCAAATGATTGTCTCTTAACTCATCTTCCTTTTTTATTTCCACTATCATGCTCATGATTTCATCAAGTTTAGAGTTTATTGAAACTTGATTATCTTCGTATGTTAGCTGAGGGTGTTTAGGATAGCAGTCATCATATTCTCTTGGTAGCTTGAGAATTGTGGCATCCCGGTTTCATAAGGTTCAAATCCCATTCTTGAGCATATTTGTAATTGATGTCAACATGATAATATTCTTAATATTTTAGTGGTGGAGAGGGTTCAAAGTATGAATAATATGAGGGTGTCTCTTCATTATCATAGTTCGCTCTCACAAATCCTTTATGCCGCCTATATCAGAACATCCTCTCCTTATGTTTTCATATTTGCTCTTAAATAATAGACAAGCTTGAACCCAGTGACAATCACTCCCACAACAAATACATGGATCGTAATCATCATCATAACTCCAATCCCGATCCATGATTCTACTAAACTTGTAAGAAAATTACACTAAAAGAACAACTAGAATACCAAGGGTACAGAAGAACAAATAAAGCAAACTATGAAAAATAATTTTCTATTTTTGACTTTTTTGATTTTGAGTTTTTTATATTTTTTTGAAACTTAAACAAATGCTAAAAAATAATCAAATCAAATAACACAAAGCGCACTAGCTCCCCTACAACGACATGATTTTGATGACCAGTCGTTGGGGTTATGCAAAAACCTAATTAACCTAAGTAGCTAGGGTACGTCAGGTATCGTATCCACGCGAAGCATGTGGTTAGTGTTACACGATTCGTTTGATTATTTAACTAACTTAATTAAAACTAGACTATTGTCATTTTAACTATACCAGATAAATTGATCACTCTATTGTCACTTAACTATGCCGGATAAAAACAATCACTTTAATAAACAAAACAAAAATTTGGACTTATTTTAGAACTATTGAGATGAAGAATCATAACCGGGTTTCAGGAATGTAATTGAATATACAACTTATGTTTTACCAAATCTAGAAATCACATATACATAACTTGTTTATCACATATGTTGAAAGGTAATTACCAACTTGATAACTGATTATGTAAATTAACTAGTAAACTAACTAATGCCATAATCTAGAAACTTTATTTACAATCACCAATTGATGATAATAACCTAATTACTACTCAATGGTTAACAGTGCAAAACTGATAACTTGATAAGCAATAATCAAATCCACTATCAAGAATCTCTAATCAACATATGATTGAAAACACATAATCGAAGATAAGTTGTTAAAAAATAAAGATTATGTCTTGACTAGGTAAAAGCACAAGCATGCATAGTTCTATCACAAACCGTCCACCCGGAGATGATCACGAGTAGTTTAGCCTTGCATCTTCATCATTATCTCTTCAATCTTCACTTTGCTCATATGAATCCTTGATCAATTGATGATTAAAGAGAGTTTCAATGGCTCAAAATAGTCCACAGATTTGTTCTTGGGTTGGAGGCAAAGATTCCTTCGAAACCCTAATGTTAGGGATTAGATAGGTTTTAAAATTGAAACAATCCTCAAAATATCGTGTTAGAGCGTAACGTAGGCCGTAGGTTACGGCCTACCTTCAGCCAGACAACCTAACCTCCTGTCTTACGAGGTTCACAGATGGACTCAGCACAGAGCCATAAGTTACGGCCTCAGGCCATAGCTTACGGCCTCCCTACACTTGCATAATTTTCTTTATCTTCAATACTTTTCAAGCCATATTCTTGTTATCCTTTGTTTTCTTCTCCAATATTGTTTGTTAAGCTTCATTTAACCTACATTTAAAACATGTAACAAAGTAATACCATTCGATACATAAAGTATATTATAAACGTAATATTAACTATGATACGTGCATGCATATCAACCAATTATCAGAAAGTTACCATCCCTAGCCTTCAGATCTTAACCAACCAATCCCTAGCCTTGATTTCTATGATGATGATAACTTGGGATTCAGTGATATCCTGAGTCTCTCTTCTTTTCCCCCACTCAAAGAGACATAAGTGCTCTTGCTTCTACCTTGTCTAGCCCCCATCATCTACCCACTACTAAGGTGGATGTCCCTAACTCTACTCAGGAAGTCCATATGGAAGAGGCTCTCACTTCTGCAAGTGATTACATCTTTAAGAGTTCAACCATGGCAACTCAGCCTACTGATACTCCATCTAAAGTAGTCAGTGAGCAGAGGAAAACCAACAACCAAGAACATCATGCTGGTGATGAGACTGAGGACTTTGGTCCAATTATCTCATCCCCTAATGAACCTTCTAAGAAGAGGGGAATCTGAGACTAAAGGTGCAAAAACTATCAAAAACATGCACCTATCTAGTCTCTAAGGTTAGTCATCTGGAATCTTAGTTGATTACCTTACACAACAGGGAAATGATCAGCAACTTGAGATTTCTTATCTCAAGGAGAAGTTATCTAGGAGACCTTTAAGAAGAGCTCAACTAGGAGCACAAGAACCTATGAATATGATCGGCCTAACTCCTAGCTCACCTATGCAAGAGTGTGATGCTACCAAAAAGGGGGAGAAAGTCATTACAATTACATAACTTGGGATTTCTTCATAGAGCATGGACTTTTAAGACTCACCATCTTCACTTGCAACTGTCCATACTTAGCAACTTCCTCAAGTTCACATTAATGTGGACTCTATAGAATCCTTCATTCAGAGTCTTTTTGAGGAAGGCATTCCAAGGGCTATGTCATCTCCACCTCAAGGAACTTCCAGTTACATCATAGGGTGGATGTATGATGCCAACAGAAGAGCCTTCATTCTTCAAAGAGTTCAAGGGCAGCAAGAAGTCTTCAATTTTCAGACCTTGAACTACTATGAAGGTTTTGACCTCATCAACATGCCACTTGTCAATCCAATCCAATCTAGACAAGCTGACAAGTTGGCTCAAAGGATTCAAGATAGCATTATTGAAGAGTTTAGCCTCAGAAGGAGACAGAGGTAATCAGGCAATGTTATTGGTTAATTGAATGTTGAGGTAGACCCTGAGATTAGCTTTAAAGGGAAAACCTTGACTGAAGGCCCACTGATTGAACTTGAGAGTCCTGTCACACCTACAACTACTTTAGAAGTCCATTCCCTTAATGAGACACCTGGTGGTGAAGGTGCATCTTAACCTCTCTCCATCATGAGTCATAAAGGTCTGTGAGTGACAAAAAGAAAAGGAAAATGACTCATGAGGAGATTGAGGAGGAGGAGAGATAGAAGAAAAGGAAGCTAAGGGGAGAAAGTTCCTCTGCTGGGTCTGCTAGCTTCATGGAAGCTACAATTAGGGATGCAGACCAAACTCTCAGAATGATGAGTTAAGGGTAGTCAGGATTGCTTACTTATAGACCATGAATTATGATATTGATAATATCATCTCCTTCCTCTTAGAAGAACTAAATAAACTGGCTGACATGGAAATGTCAAGAGAAAGAAAGGAGGTAGAGGATGCAAGATTGCTTCTTCAAATAAAGGAAGAAAAGAGACTGAAAAGGCTCTACAAACATGTTCCTACCCTTTCACCGGTTCAAGAAAGTCCTGAACAAGAGGCTATGGCTCCACAAGAACCTCAGGTAGACAAAGAAACTGATAGGATCAATATGATCAACTACTTGAGTGCGACGGGTGTATATCAGGCAGATGCACTTCTTCCCTTGTCCTTTGAGTACATAGAATTTGAGTATCTCAAACAACTTGAACTTGAAGTACTCAAAGAGAGAAAGACAACAAAGAGAAAGATGAGAGAAGAAGCTACAAAGGAAAGAGGCATCATCTAAAAGAGCATGAAGAAGTCTGCTGATAGGCAGAGGATGATGAGCTTCTTAAAGCTGTATGGATTCTCCGGAAGGAGACTTGGCCCTATGTCTTTATCTACCATGGATGAGTACATTAGGGTGATCAAGCAGAAGATCAAAATAGGAGAACTTGTTGACTTACACTCTCCACCAAGTCAGGTCCCTCAAGAAGTGGTGGTTAAGGTTGAACTTTTGAGATATCACACCGGACCTCCTATTGAATCTTAACAAGCTTCATCTTCTGATCCACAACAAGGTTCTATTCCTTCTCAATCTAAACCTATAGAGAGGAAAACCCAATTGATTAAGACAAAGATGATCAACAAGGTGCTGTAGGCCAGTCTTCTCAGTTAAAAAGTTCAAAGAGAAGAGAAGGATGGATTCTAAACCACAGTCAAAGAAGAAGAAGAAAGAGACATCCATCTCCAAACCTCAGTTAAAAAGACAAAGATGATCAACAAGAGGTAGCTCAACCAACTCCAATCCAAGTAGCTCCTCTGGCATCAGGAAAACCCTTCTTGTCCTGGACTTACTTTACAAATCTAGAAAGATGGCAGGTCATCAGAGATCAAGGTATTGAAGATGTTTACATAAGGCAAGACATGTTCAATCTACCTCTGCATGATCTCTTTGAGATAAGAAGACATTTTGAGAGTCTAAATGATCGACCATCTTATGAAGAAAGACATGGTCATTATCATAATGAGGACTATTAATATTTGAAGTCTTCAAGTGTTTTGGTAGCATCAGCCCAGGGGGAGTTTGTAAGGTTTCATATAAGGTTGATGCAATCCAAAACATCCAAATGGTCTGTCCTACATGCATGCACAAAGTGCTGAAGTAGAATGCCTCGAAAGTTTCACATTCTGCATTAGAAAATATTCTAAGTGTGAAATCTTTTGAAGCTAAGACCAATATCTTTCGAAGCCAAACATGAAGTCTTCCGAAGCTTTAGAGACAAAGTCTTCCGAAGCTTCAGAGACAAAGTCTTCCGAAGCTAGTTTTCAAAGACAGATTTCTTCCAAAGACTTTTGAGTACATGCTTTATCTGATGTACCTTTAACCATAAAGCTGGACCACCTTTTCGCTGCAACTCTGTTTGACTTACCAACTTTCACAAGTTGGTGAAAAGGTCTATGCTTTTGGTAAACTATACATTGAGGTCTTGAGTTTGTTTCTTTCTACTTTATGTACTTTTATCCTTTTTGTAATATATTAGGATGTGAGCTAGGGCATGTCATCGTCACTAGTCAAAAGGCAATCTGCCTTCTGACTCTACATTGATTTTATTGTTGTCTAGATCATGTATCCAACTGGCTTTCAAAGTATGGCTGGCTGTAGGATGTAGTATAAAGTATCCCTGGTCCTTTGTATCTTAAGGTATGCTTTTTAACACTTGTAAGAAACTAGAGAGCAATATACAACATTCTTGAAAACCAAACACTTGTGTATTTTTGTTCTTGTTCTGTCTCTCAATTACTTGTGTTTTTAGTATCATTGTAACTGGTTACTAGTTCTCCATTTGATCTGTTACATGTTCTAAAATCAATCTCTCCTCATTATGTGTTATGTTGTAAGTGAACAAACCCCTTAAACGGTCCTGCACGCATACTTAACTCAAACTTTTAATAATAAGTTTTGTCATTTAGACTAAAAATGTTTAAGTTTTTTCGTTAAGTCAATGGCAATTTAGTCTTTCTACTATAGAAAATTTTTGTAATTTTAAACCTAAAGAACATTTTTAAATTATAATATTTTACTTTCATATTTTTTATATATATATTTTTTAATATATAATTTTGTTAATATACATGTAGCATGCTAAATACAAATTAACTAATTTGTATCATAATTTGTAATAATATAAAGAGTGCTAAATTTTGTTTTTGGTACTTGAAATTAGACTACTTAACCCTTTCAGTCCAAAAAGGAATCTTTAGATATATCAAGACCCGACGTTTTCATTTTGTAATGATTTTGGTCCCCGAGGGTAACTCTGTTAATTTTTTAGGTTAATTGTAAGGGTATTTTGGTCATTTTACACATAAAAAACTATTTATATAAAATTGTAACCACCCGTACAGGCCCCCACCATTGTTCACCACCATCATCCAACCCCTTTCCTATCGCATGCGCCCCCGCCACCCCCACCACTTTCGCCACCACCACCCTCACCGCTTGCGCCACTGCCATAGCCACTGGAGTGTGATCGGTAGATAATTTCGTGTAATGAGTAGAATTTGGTGTAGGTGGGGTCGGTGTTGAAGGGGATGCATTTGGCGGAGAAGTGGTGGTGGCGGTCGACGATGTGGCGGTGGGCTCCTTGGCAGATTTTTTCGTCGGTGGGGTGGCGATGTTTGATGAGGAGTGTTTCAAGGGGTTTGTCAAAGGAGATTGTGACTTTGATTGTGTGGAATTTCGTGGTGGTGGGTCTAGGGTTTGGGGGTTGTGGGGTAAGGAAAAGGGTGAAGATCAGAGAAGGGAGGAGGTCTATAATTCTATGTCGGTTACCTTCATAGGGTAAGTGGACTTAGTTTTATGGTCTAGCGGTGGCACTGTGGTGGAGGTGGCGCATGCGGTGGCCGAACGCAGGTGCAGGTGGTGGCACTGCTGTGGTGATGGCGTAGGCGGTGGCCGGGCGCAGGTGTAGGCGGTGCTGAAGGTGCAGGCGATGGCGCTACAGTGGAGGTGGCGCAGGCGGTGAAGGTGGCGTTGGCGGTGGTGGTAGGTTAGATTAGATTCAAGTTTTCTTTTATTTTTATTTTTTTTGTTTTAAAAAGTTACAACATGTATCCTAATCTAATATAATTACATAACTAGTCATCTAAATGTAAAATGACTAAAATACCCTCACATTTAACTGTAAAAACTTACAGACTTAGTGTTAGGGACCAAAACCATTACAAAAATAAAACCACGGGACGTGATATGATCAAAGATTTCTATTTGGACGGAAATGGTTAAAATGGTTAAACATCAGGGACTAAAACCGAAATTTACTCTAATATAAGTATAAATAGTTAATAGTTATTAATTAACTAATTATAATTATATCATAAATTTTTATTACTACTATTTTATTAAAGATATAATTTAAAAATAAAACAACTTTTATTAATTATAAAACATTACTCCTCAAAACAAAATAAAATATTATGAAGATCACATTACAATCTTAAATTAATAAAAACACACATAATATTAATCGAACCCTCTTTGTTTGATAGAAAAACTGCATGAGCCTTCCTTTGAAGGAATTCTTCACATCATTTTCACCCTGTTGGATCTAGTAAGGCTGGTGTAACCAAAATAAACACTTAGAACATTTTTGTTACAACTGAGAAAGAGCATCCGAAGGCAAAAGTTGAGCTTCATAAGGTCAAGGTTGAAAGAGCTTCCGAAGAGGAACTAACTTCCGAAGACAAAGTCTTCCTTCTTCCGAAGTTCAACACTTAGAAGATTCTAAGACAATGACTTTCAAAGTATGAAGTATTGAAAATCATCACAAGCCTCGGAAGAAGTAGACTCTTCCAAAGTATAAGTGGCTTTGGAAGAACTTGTTCTTTCGAAGCCAATTAACCTTCAAAAGAACCTACTAAACAGTGGACATAAGTATGGTCCTTCTGACAAAACTACTGCAACCTCTGATATACTACATGGCACTTTCCCATGCCCATGTATTTGACCATACTTTATTCCACTGTTCATCCCTTATCAGTTAGTACAGTTACCAACTTTAGTTGGTGACAAAAGGTAAGTCATGGACACGTCATGAATACCAAATCTTAGATAGTATTTTATCTTAGATAGCTTACTTCTAGTAATGTAGTTGTTGGATCTAGAAAGGCTGGTGCAATCAAAACCAAACACTTAGACAATGTTGGTACAATTAATAAAGGTCTTCCGAAGCTAAGTAAAGAACTTCTGAAGGCAAATGGAGTTCTTCCGAAGGCAAAGTCAGAACTTCCGAAGATTATGTCTGAAGAATCTTCCAAAGGAAAACTCCAACTTCTGAATAGAAAGTCTTCTCTTTTCCAAAGTTCAAGAATTAGAAGAAACCAAGACAATGACTTACAAATTATGAAATCTAAAGAAAGCCTCAAGCCTCGGAGAAATAGCTTCGTCTAAAGTATAAGTGGCTTCGGAAGAACTTGTTCTTCCAAAGCTAGTTAACCTTCAGAAGAACTTGTTCTTCTGAAGCCAGTTAACCTTCGAAAGAATGAACCAGTGGACACAAATATGGTCCTTCTGACGCCCCACTTCAAATCTCTAAGATACTACGTGGTGTTTTCCCACGCCCATGTAGTTGACCATACTTTATTCCACTGTTCACCTTTTATCAGTTAGTACACTTACCAACTTTAGTTGGTGACAAAAGTTAAGTCATGGACATGTCATGACTACCATATCTTAGATAATATTTTATCTAAGATACCTTGTCCTTAGCATTGTAGTATTTGATTTAGTCATAGGTTTCTAGCTGGTATCAAAGTATATCCAGTTGTAGGTGATAGTATATATAGTTTCTCATTGTAACTCTTGTAACATGCTTGTAAGAGTCTTATAATACTTTGAGTTGAGAAGTAATATATACAAGTACCTTAAAAATTATTCTCTTGTGTTTTTAGTTACTTAGTATATTATTATTAACTTTTAGAGGGATCCTGCATCATCTAACCGAGTGTGATTGAGTGAGTTTGAGACAAAACAAGTGTGTAGTGACAAAAACCGATCCTGCAATTGGTATCAGAGCATCTTAGTCTCTTGATTATAAGATCTTACCATCCAAGTCAATCTTACTGTTAGGACCGTTTAGATACGGAGTACTAACTGATTTACGTGTATACCAAACCAAATAGTGCGGAATCCTACTTGATTGGTGATCCAATCAGTGAGAACGCAAGTATAATCGATCTAAGAATGAATCAAAACGTTAAGAACGATTGTAAGGTGATTAACTGCGATCTATGAATTTGGAACATGCTTTCTTAGGTCTCTGGACGGCTAGGGTACGATTTAGTGCGTAGGGATTCGAATTGTTACGTTTTCCACGAATTAAGTGGTATTTATAGGTTAGGGTTTTCCATTCGTGTGACTGAACCATTTGTATGGTTCAGTCGTGCGACTGAAGTATACGGTTGATCCATCCGCACGACTGAAGATTCAGTCGTGCAACAGAGTCAATCTCATGTTACAATCGTGCGACTAAACAACCATTAACAGAGAACCTACTGGTAACAGTTGTGGGTTCATTTAGAGCCTCACCTGAGCCAATGATGAAGGCTCTCCCTTTGGCTCCATCTTTGTTGCCGCCATTACCAGTACCATTGCCACCATTGTTTTTATTACCATGGCTGTTGTTGTTGTGGCCATTGTCGTTGTTTCCTTTACCATTCCTCCATAGTTATAGGCAGTTTCACCTGTAATGCCCTTCCTTCCCTCATTCAAAACAACCTTTGGGAGTTTCCTGAAGTTGTTATGGCTTCCTTAACAGTTCACCATGACAATCCTTAGCAGCGTGTCCAATCTTACCACAGCGTTGACACTTGAAGTTATCACACCTTCCCAAATGATGGTAATTACACCAAATGCACTTCGGATGTTTACCACCATACCACTAGGTCATTGATTATTTGGAGCCGTCTGGTTGGAGTTACGATTATTGTCGAACCTTCATTGTTGCTGAACTGGTTGTTGTTGATGTTGAAGTTAGGGTTGACCGCTGGATGATGATGACTTGTTGTTGTTGGAACTAATCCCCGTATGTAATGCTCAACCCTCTTGTGCACTTCATTCACCATTCTCGGGCATAGGGTTGCTAGTTCATGGGTTTGGGTGGTGTAGATCTCGATTTCCGAGGCCTGCATCTTAAGTTGCCAGAACTCCATCTCTAGCTTTTGCACTTCATTGCGAGGATAGTACTCCTCAGTCATCATTCCTTTGAATTCATCCCATGGAAGCCCATTCTCCATCGCTTGTCCTAACATCTGGACTTGCGCGTTCCACCAAGATAGAGCGGCACCTTCTAGAGTCCTGGTGGCATATTTCACTTGGTCAGTAGGTGTACAGATGCATTTGGAGAAGACAGACTCTGTCTTCTCGAACAATCGCACCAGTCCTACAACCCCTTCAGTAACGCTATAGGTGTGCGCTTTACAGTCCATAGAGGACTTATAGGTACACACCGGTGGTCTTGTTTTAACACAAAAAACATTGATCAGACCTCTTATATGGTTATTCAAGATATTTGATTCAACTTTCTATCATCATTTACCTACGGGCTGTCCCGTCTGGGCAGCAGCCATCGCTGCCTGAACATGTTCATTAATCAGTGCAGCTAATTCAGCAGGGGTCATGTTTATAGCACCGTAGCCATGGTCTCTAGTGCCGCGTCCACGTCCACGTCCACGACCACGTCCACCTCCACGTCCACGGGTGTCCATTTTTCACTTTACATTCATAATTACAATAATGAGTAACATCAAACACATTTATCCCATTGAAGTATAGTAAACAGTAAGGAATAATGAATCATCACAACCACAACATTCATAACAAAAATGATAACCAAGGTAAATAAATTGTAAATGAGTCACAATATATTCATCAATCTCAAAATTTAAGTTTGTCGTTCAGGTCTGGAAACAACCCTTGCCACATAGGTTTCAAAAGAGAAAAACACTACATAGTCCAAGTCATATAAAGAAAGTCAATCGACGACATCTGACCCATCACTGTCATTTTCCATCTCCACCGGTTCCTCCTCCTCGGGATCCTCATCCTCAGAGTCTATTGTAGGAGCAGGAGCTATAACAATCTGAAGCGCTGCCAATTGGGCTTCTAAGATAGCAATTCTATTATTGGCTATTGCGTCCCGCTGTTCACGAGCAGTAACGCATCCTCTAAACGCTATGAGACCATCTTCCATGTGGTGACACCCATTTTGGGTCTTCCCGTGCTACTCCTCGAGTTCATATATTTGGTGTCTTAGTTTGTACACCTCATGCTGCAGTGTACAAACATCACTCGTGAGTCGCCTGACTCGTTGTTGCTCAGTATCCAGTGCAGCAATCAGTTGCTCATTGGACTGCATTGTCCGTGGAAGTGAAGGCATTGGTTGGTCGGTGTTGCTCCTAGTATTGGGCCTCAGGACAGGTACATGCTCCCTGTACATTATATGATCAACGAACCTGGGGTAGAACCTCCAGTCTCGTGGGGGGTCACGCTCCATCAGTGCAAAAGGTTGATCCCAATCAATCTCTCCTCGAGGATAAGCTAATCAGGGCCAGTCGGGTACAGGTGCGGGAGGTGGGGATTGAGATTGTGAAGGTGATATAGGTCGCTTACCCAGAGCTCTCGATGACGATGCCATGCTGCAGAGAGTGTGACGTGTATGCCAATGAGTATACAGTAGATGAAAAAAATAAGGCACATGTAACTGTGTGCGGTTATAGTCTAGTGTGTATGCAACCTAGTTCCCTATAACCAATGGCTCTGATACCAATCTATCACACCCTCAAAATCCACGTGCGGAGTTTTACCGCGAGGCGTGTGAACAAACCAGGATCACAGTCAATAGTTACTCAGAACGACACTATATGCCAACGTTAAAATAAAATCAACCAAAGTTTAAACTTGAAACTGTGTGGAAGCATTTTGTAAAACAAGGCAAACCCAAAGAATGTAAATGCGTACTATGTCAAAACATGCGCCAACCCAAATGAGTAAACATTAATGAATAAAACCAATAAAAATGTCTTTAAGACCAAGTCTTAGAATGGAAGATGAATCCGTGCAGTGCTCCTAAAGGCAAGCGAAGTTAATAACCTGAGAATAGCATACTAAAATGTCAACACAACAGTTGGAGAGTTCAAGAGTTGATGTTCAAACATAAGCAATTTAATAATTGAGATATAAAAGTAGTGCATTGTAACAGATAGCTAGTCTATTAGCAATAAATATTAGCTCATAGTGATTTTGCAATTGAAGCTGACTGTGATACGTTGTTGCCTCCTGTCACGACTTATCAAGTCGTGACAATGTTCATTAGGACAAATTGCACCCGGTTGACCTCGAGTCACACAGATGGGGCTCGTCAGACCTAGTAGTACTACCCGAATTTCCCCGCTATTCAATATTCACAATTCGAAGGTGTGAGGACTTTTCTATTATAACAACACTATATTAGTATTATGCACAACTTAAATATATAAAGCATTTGTAGATTACCAGTATGCTATCTCCCCTAAAAGAGATTAAGTAAAGAGTGGGGCATGAACTCACCTGATATGCGTAATGGATACTTAGAGTTTTACTTGACAGAAAGAGTGGACAAACAACCTTCGGAGGTTACCTAGATCACATAAGTACATGAGTACGTGCAAACAGAGAACATGTGAAACGCTAAGTACACTACACAAAAGGACTCAAGGTTTCAGAAAACAGAAATGTTTGACTTAGTTGACCTGTTGGTGACATTATGTGTTGTAAACCATACAAGCAATCATACACATACACCATACATGGTTAACATTCAAATGGATCACATGTATGCTACATTATCCAGATGCATTACCTAAATCATCATACAATCGAATATCATACAAATCATTCGAATCTAAAACATCAACATGCCTACTAGTTATAACATAACTAACACGCCATACAAAGATCAAATCACGCACTACATGCCATGTGAAGCCACTCACGACTTCAGATTCTAAACCCTGCCTATCCTACTAAGTAGGGGCCTCTGATTCTCATGCGTGTATGATGATCACAATAATATTCATTAACCATGTTCATTGCATTCAACATACACCACAATAATTAATTTCCTATCCCAAACATGATGTCTTAACTACTAATCAACATTAACATCACACATGATCATCAATGTCCATACAACTAAATTAACATATTCTACCACATTAGAAATCATCCATGAACATACTAACATGCTCCTAATATCCCAAACATAGTCAAACTATCATCTTCCAAACTTTGTGCAGATAAAGTTTCCCTTTTGGGAAAGTACATTCCAAAATCTATCAAACACCCAATGTATTCATGAATTCATTAATAATACCATTTCAAGCTCATAACAATATCTAGACATGAACAACAATACCTAATCATCATAATCCATCAATCATCATGGACAAAAGTTTCCACTTTTGGCAACATATGAACAACAACATCCATTCCAAGGTTTCTAGCATTCTATCAACAATCTAGCACCTAATCATCACCATAAACCCTTTAACAACATCATCCATCATCAAATCATCATATCTATCTTGAATAAAGTTACTATTATTAGTAACCTATGAACAGCAACTTCAATTCATCAATTTCTTGCAAGATCAATGTAACCTAGCATTCATACAACCTACTAACCATCATACATTCATCATACAATCATCAATCTCACATGATCACATCAATTTCGAATTAGGGTTTATATAGAATCAAAGTTCATGATCAATCCATTAAAGACGTATCATTCTTGCATAATCAACGTTAAACAACATGTATACCATCTAATTAACATACTAACATCATCAAACAACCACAATTTCGACATCAAGAACACTCATCCACGAATTAGGGTTCGGCCAACATGCAAATCCCACAAAAAACACCAAAACTAACCTTAATTCTTGCAAAGGAACACGATTTGATGTTGCTAACTTGTTGTATGGCCTGAAATCAAACAAATCCGATGCCTTGATGCTTGTTCTTGGTCAAATTCGCAAAGGGAGGGGAGTGGGAGGTGAGGTCGCGGCCGAAGGGTGTGGGGATTAGGGTTTGGGGTTGTTTTATTTCTCTTAATTTTGCATAATTACCATTTAAACCCTTGTATTTTGTATTTTATAAAAATTAGACTTTAAACTCTTTGTAAAGTGTTTTTGACTTAATAATATAAACATATAAATTAATGATAACAATTAAATATTTTATTTTTTTATAAAACACAACACATATGAATTAATACACACGTTTACATGTTACACGATTAATTTTCACAAAGAACATTTAAAACATGCAAACACATAAACATAATACCATAATCACATAATCAGTAAGATTATCATTATCTTAACATTGTTAATTATTATTAGGTCACCAACGTTAAACGACAACTAGTGTGTGCTTACGACACGTGTATGAAAGACTCAACGGAACTAACGGAGTTTGGTAACGAAAAATTACCGGATGTCATATTATCCCCATGTTGAAAGAATTTTTGTCCCGAAAATTGCGTTACATGGTAAGAGTGTTCCATCACTGGTCTACTGCATTGGCACACAGAAACCAAAATCGAGTGAGTTTTGGATGAGTTATCACATCATCCCCATGTTGAAAAAAATTTTGTTCCGAAATTTAAATCAATACCTTCGTCTGCTGGCATCTTCTTTTCGAATAGTTGAGAGTACTTAAGCTTCATTTGAGCTTCTTGTTCCCATGTGAATTCTGGTCCACGTCGCGAATTCCAACGGATTTTGACAATGGGTATCTTGCTTTGCTTAAGTATTTTCACCTCACGGTCCATCACCTCGACTAGTTCTTCAATAAAACGCAATTGTTCATCCACCTGAACTTCTTCTAGTGGTACGACTATTGTTCATCAGTTAAGCACTTCTTTAGGTTCGACACGTGAAATACATCGTGGATTCCACTTAGCGAATCAAGGTAGGGCAGTTGATAGGCCACTGGACCTATTCTTTCCACTATTTCAAATGGTCCAACATACCTCGGATTTAGCTTCCCTCGCTTTTCAAGACGAACTACGCCTTTCCATAGTGAGACCTTCAACAAAACCTGTCACCACCACCTGAAACTCTAAAGGTTTCAGTCACTTATCAACATAACTCCTTTGTCTGTCTCGCGCTGCAACCATACGGTTTCGTATCTGCACAATCTTCTCGGTTGTCTCATGAATTAACTCGGGACCTATTAGCTAACTATCACCAATTTCCGCCCAGCAAACTGGTGATCTACATTTTCTCCCATACAGCGCCTCAAAAGGTGCTGCCTGTATGCTAGTATGATAACTGTTGTTATAAGAAAACTCCACCAACGGCAGGTGAATTTCCCAGTTATTCCCGAAGTCAATCACACAAGTACGTAGCATATCCTCCAATGTTTGTATGGTACGCTCACTCTGACCATCCGTCTGTGGATGATAAGTAGTACTCATATCTCATCGTATACCCAAAGATTTCTGCAATGATTGCCAGAAGTGTGACGTGAAACGAGCGTCGTGATCGGAAATAATTGAGATTGGTACATCGTGTCTCAAAACGATCACTTTAAGGTACAACCGGGTTAATTTCTCCATCTTGTCAGGTTCTTTAATTGCAAGGAAATGAGCAGACTTTATCAATCGATCCACAATAACCCATATCGTGTCATAACCGTATTAGTCCGGGGTAACTTGGTAATGAAATCCATGGAGATTTATTCCCATTTCCACATTGGTATCTCGGGTTGTTGCAACAGTTCGGATGGTTTTGGTATTCCACCTTTACTTTCGAGCAGTCAAACACTTGCTCACATACGTAGCTACATCCGCCTTCATGTTAGGCCACCAAGTGTGCCTTTAGGTCATGGTACATCTTGTCGGATCCAAGATGTATAGAATACTTAGATTTTTGTGCCTCACTCATAACTAAATCCCTTAGATTTCCATAGACATGCAGCCAAAGTCTGTACATGAAATACCAAATTGCATCCTCCTTCACCCCAGTTGTTTATCCATTCCCCTTACGACTTAGAAAAAATTTTCCGCTTTTAAAGCTTTTATCTGTGCCTCTTTAACTTGTTCGGCCAGTTGGTACTGATAGTAAGCTGTAACCCGAAAAAACTTTGGAAACTTGGGGGCTAAGTGCACGGACTAAAATTGACATTTTGCAAACTTGGGATGGGTATAAAATCCCCTTTCCCAACCATTTTCTCCATCTTCTTCACTTCTTCACTTTCTTCTTCTTCACCTATCTTCTTCACTCTTGCACCAAAATCGCTCCATTTGGTCTCGTTTTCTTTGTCTAGGCTTCGTCTACAACCTAGTCTACTACATCCTTGAAGGTAGATGACCTTGGTTGTCCATTTCTTACTCGTTTTACTGCTGCCCATTTCTAGGGTTTCGGGTGTTCGGGTCAACCCGAACACAAGAGGTCGTGTGGGTGTGTGTGATGACTTTTTGCCTGTGGTTCTTGTTCGTGTGTGTTTGTGGTGTAATTATGGAAGTCCTTGTTGTTTAAAACCCGTGCTCGGGGCAGCCAAAGGATGCTCGGGGCAGCCAAAGGATGCTCGGGGCCGCCAAAGGATGCTCTGCACTTCAGCAGTCGCGAACCTGCAGTTCAGGCGACTGGTTCTGTCATGCGACTGAGCCATGCAACTGGGTAAGTCATGCGACCGAGTCATGCGACTGGGTCATTCGGGTGATTGAGTCGTGCAACTGGGAATGTCATGCGACTGAGCCGTGCGATCGAGTGTTGTGTGCGATTGAGTCAATGCGGATGAATGTAGTGTGCGATTGAGTCCTACGATCGAATGAATGCATGCGACTGTGCGTGTATCGCATGACTGAAGGCCAATTGTACAAATGAAGGTTCAGTCGTACAAATGAAGCTGATTCGTACGAATGAAGGTTGATTCATGCCTATGGAGGTTAAGTCGTGCGATTAGGTGTTGTGTGGTATGATTGAATGCTAGTCGTACGAATGAAGGTTCAATCGTGCCAATGAAGCTGATTCGTACGATTGAAGGTTGATTCATACGAATGGAGTGTTGAGTCGAGCGTTTGGTCTTGTTGTGTGACTGATGATGCGTGTATGTGTGAATTCCCTTCCTGAACGTCTGATGATGATAAGGTAACATCAGTAAAAGTGTCATTGCTTGACCACAAAGGTTAAAGTCAACGCTATCAACATGCACATACTATTTCAATTGAAATCAACCTAACATTTTACAATTATCGACACCCATTTGGGATTACAACTATTTAACAAGTACTATCTTTTATAACAATGGGATCTTTATACGGATGTCATTAGCAATGACGACTACTCTTAGTACTTGGATCTACATAAGATCTGATACGTGTGTCCGTTTGTGTGTGTGCTACCCACGACCGAACCGATACAACCCGAACTGACCAAACATTACTATATGCTTTATACACATCATTAATGCTTAACAATAACTGTCAATAGGTGTTTGACTGTTCATTGCATTCAACCGTTGGGAACTTGACCCTTCATACTTACCACTTAACTGTGAGTGTCGTGGCCCCTTTTTATGCTTACTACTTTACAATCATTTACAAACTTGGGGGAAAAGTATGCTCACCCGTTTTCATGCTGTACAACATACATACAATTTACATACTTGGAATCAATGTGCTACTGTTTTGTGGATACTTATCTGATATATGCTTGGGTCTGCGTGTGGTTATTTCTACAACCATTTAATTCTAGTGTGGGAACCGATGGATAGGTATTGGTAGTACTACTTGGGTTGACACCCCCACCCTCGTGTTGGTATACTAGTTAGTACCAACAGATGCCAGAAACGGGCCTTGGGTGAATATATTCTACAAGATTCTTTGTGTACGTCATTAGGTTTGGTTTTAAAGCTGTTGTCATGTGATTTTGCTTACTTATAACTGTATGCACGGTATTCTGCAACAACTTTACAACATCAATACTTATTTACATTTAAACCTGGGAGCTCACCGACAATTTTGTGACCATTTTGAGCATATCTTTTCAGGTGGTCATGCTAGCTGAAGATCTAGGTGTGCTGCCTTAGTGGATACCCTAGGATACATTTTGTGGCTAAACTTGGTCTTTTGAAACAATTGTTGTATTGTTTCAAACAACATTATACTTTGTAACTTGTTCCGGGTTTAGGAATTGCATACAATGTTATTATCTATGTTTATGTGAATCTTATGTCATGTTAATGCTTATGGCTATGCTGTCGTGAATACTGACTAAATACGACACAAGTCCCCTTGTTGTCGGGTGTTGTCATGATACGCTTGTCATCATTATTATTATTGCATCTCTATCACTTACCATGTGTTATGACGATTCCCGTCTCGTTACATCCCCGTGTTTCCGCTCTTAGTGGGGGTGTGACAGACTAGTATCAGAGCCATTGGTTATAGAGAATTAGGCAATACACTTGACCTAGACTATAACCTAGGAACCTTCATGTAGATTTGCATGCCAGGGTTGTGTGCATTTTATCTCATACGTGTTCCTCGTTACTTGTTCATTTATCTATCTATTTCGTGATCTTCTCACCCTGTGAGGGAGCCCTTGTGCTCACTCTTTACGGGATGCTTCTATTGGATCTTCCGTTTCCCTCTGCACACCGAGTTGTTTTATCAAATCCGGGTATTGAACCCGAAGAGAACCTCATAGATCATGCTATTGAACTTGACCTTAGACATTGGGATTTACCTGAGGAAGTTATGTCTGAGACCTCGAGAGAGGAGGAAATATGCATGGATATGCCATTATTATGATGGACTACTGTTTGGACATTACCTATACATGGCGTGAGAATTACACGATTTGTATGCGATGTGTGACAGCCATAAGTATGATATTAACCTGGAAAGTTAGACCTTAATATGACATTGATAATGTGCCTTGCAATGGTTAAAACTTATGCATTTACTATTCTTATGATTAGAACATGCCGCCTCGAAGAGTTACCCGCAGCAACAGTGCGGAAGTGAAGCCCCGAGGGGCAGAGGCAGGGGTAGAGGTAGAGAATCAAGGACAAGCGATGGTCCTACCAACGACAATCAGGGTACAGGAAACTCTGATATGGCAGCCTTAATTGCCCAACAGCTGGCCGCATTGATTCTGACTATCGTGGTCCAAGTGAGCGTGCTCTTCTTCGGAATCACCACCCCACGGGGATGGTGGCAATGATAACGAGGATAATGAGAACCCGACTAGAAATGAAAGCAATCAGGAGACCGGAAATGGTGGTACAGCCGGTAATGAAACTAGAATTGTTAATGAGACCGGGGTTGTGAATGCTAGATGGGGATGTTCATACAAGGAATTTGGGGCTTGTAAACAAGAGAGTTTGATGGCAAAGGTGGAGCCATAGCCCTGACTAGATGGCTTGTAAAGATGGAGGTTGTGATTGACATCAGCGAATGCCTCGACAATCAAAGGATCAAGTATGCCACGTGCTCACTACAGGGCAAGGCACTAACTTGGTGAAACACTCAAATTCAGGCTAGGGGAAGAGAATCGGCGATACAAATGTCGTGGGATGAGTTCAAAGCCCTAATAACCGAGGAGTACTGTCCTCTCAACGAGATGCAAAAACTTGAGCATGAGTTCTGGAACCATGCTATGGTGGGGGTTGGGCACGCGGCCTACACCGATCGTTTTCACGAGCTTGCAAGATTGGTTCCGCATCTGGTCACCCTGGAATCAAAAAGGATAGAGAGGTATATTTGGGGACTTGCGCCTCAAATCTGGGCAATGGTAACCACAACTGCTCCTCCTACTATCCAGAGTGCAATTCTGAAGGCTGGCGCTCTAACTGATGAGATGGTGAGAACATGGGTATTGGGCAGGGGAGCAGAGAAAAGGAAAGATGTTGGGGAAACGAGCCGGTCGAGTGCCGGAAATTCGAGAAAAGGGCCAAGACAACCATAAATTTTGTGGCCGTGACCCAAGGCAGGCGAGAGTATGTGGGTCCGCACCCCAAATGCGATAGGTGCAACTTTCATAATCCCCCAGCTATGCCGTACAGGGTGTGCGCGAACTGTAGACGCCCGGGGCATTTAGCAAGAGACTGCAGAACAAAGCCGAATATGGTCGCACCAGTCAACGCGGTTAACCCGCCAGGAATGCCAGGGGCTGTTAGGAGTGTGAAAGCCCTGAACACTACAGGAACATGTGCCCTAAACTGAATCGGGCACCGGGCCAACAAGGGAACAACCAGCAACAACGATGGCTATAGTTGGAAATCAAGGCCCGACAAACCAAGGGAATGCGGGTCGGGGACGCGCTTTTGTCATTGGAGCCAACGATGCCCGTCAGGACCCGAATGTTGTCACGGGTACGCACTTACTCAATAATCACTTTGCATCTGTACTATTTGACACTGGAGCATATAATAGCTTTATATCTTCTGAGTTTGTGCAATTGCTTGATTTGAGTCCTAGTAGGCTAGAAACTAGCTACTCTGTAGAAATGGCCAATGGTAGGGTTGTTCAGGCCGACGAGATTATTAGAAAGTGCTCGATAATATTAGAGAACCACACTTTCGATATAGACTTGATACCCTTTGAGTTAGGAAGTTTCGACATGATTGTGGGAATGGATTGGTTGTCAAAACACGGAGCCGAGATTGTCTGTCGGGACAAGGTAGTGCGAATCCCTATGTCAGACGGATGAGTACTCAGAATTCAAGGAGAATGACCGGAAGAAACTTAAAGCTTATTTCCTGCATGAAAGCATGCCGGAGTTTGCGAAAGCAGTGCTACGCTATTCTGGCTCATGTGGTGGAAAAGAAAAGAGGAGCATAAATTGGTAGATATCCCTGTAGTGCGGGATTACCTAGATGTATTTCCTGACGACCTGTCTGGTTTGCCTCCTCCACGGCAGGTGGAATTTCGTATAGAGTTGGTTCCTAGAGCTACACCGGTAGCAAAGACACCGTATCGGCTGGCACCATCTAAAATGCAAGAGTTATCTAGCCAGTTACAGGAACTACTAGAGAAGGGTTTTATTCGGCCGAGTCACTCGCCTTGGGGAGCACCAGTGTTATTAGTCAAGAAGAAGGATGGGTCGTTCCGTATGTGCATCGACTACCGTGAGTTGAACAAATTAACTATGAAGAATCGGTATCCTCTCCCCAGGATCAATGACCTGTTTGATCAGTTACAAGGAGCTTCGTATTTTTCCAAGATCGACCTTTGATATGGATATCATCAACTAAGGGTTTTCGAGGAGGACGTACCGAAAATAGTGTTAAGAACTCGTTATGGGCACTATGAGTTCTTGGTCATGCCATTTGGGCTGACTAACGCACCAGCTGTGTTTACGGATATAATGAATCGGGTGTGTAAACCTTAATTGGATAAGTTTGTGATCGTATTCATAGACGACATACTTATCTACTCCCGATCGAAAGAGGATCATGAAGAACACCTTCGGGCAATACTAGAACTGTTAAGGGAAGAGAACGTTTCGCCAAGTTCTCGAAGTGTGAATTCTGGCTGCGAGAAGTGAAATTTTTGGGTCATGTGGTTAACAAGGACGGGATTCATGTAGATCCCGGCAAGATCGAAGCGGTGAAGAAATGGGATGTGCCCCAGACACCTTCAGAGATACGACAATTCTTAGGATTGGCCGGATACTATCGTCGTTTTATCGCGAACTTTTCAAAGATCGTTCACCGTTGACATTGTTGACTCAGAAGGACAAGAAGTTTGATTGGGACATGCAAAGAAAAAGCGTTCCAACGCTGAAAGATAAGCTGTGTAATGCACCGTATTTATCCCTCCCAGATGAACTAATGATTTTGTGTATACAGTGATGCTTCGCATCAAGGGTTGGGATTGTACTAATGCAGAAAGATAAGGTGATTGCCTACGCTTCGCGACAACTTAAGGTGCACGAAAGACTACAAAACTCATGATCTAGAGTTGGGCGCTGTAGTATTAGCACTCAAAATATGGAGACATTACCTGTATGGAACCAAATGCATCATCTACATAGATCATAAAGCCTTCAACATATTCTGGATCAGAAGGAACTCATATGCGACAGCGACGCTGGTAGACCTTCTTAGTGACTACTATTGTGAAATCCGGTATCATCTGGGGAAAGCTAACGTGGTGCTGATGCTCTAAGCCCAAAGAACGCATGAAACACTACTTGCTCGAGCTTTGGGATTGACCATTCAAACGATTTGAAAGCTCAGATCCAAATTGCACAGAGAGAGGCATTGAAAGAAGAAAACCTTGCGGGAGAAGAATCCGAGGGTTGATAAACAACTGATGTGCAAGACGATGGTGTACAGTACTTCGTGGACCGTATATGGGTACCAAATGGGGAGGTGTACGTACCTTGGTCATGGATGAAGCACACAAGATGCGATATTCTATTCTTCCTAGCGCAGGCAAGATGTACCATGATCTCAAACATCTATACTGGGGGCCAGGCATGAAGAGAGACATTGCCACGTACGTCAGCAGATGCTTGACATGCTCGAAAGTTAAAGCTGAACATCAGAAACCATCAGGACTGTTACAGCAACATGAGATTCCCAATGGAAATGGGAGAACATAGCCATGGATTTCATTACCAAACTCCCTCGAGTGAGCAACGGGCATGACTCGATATGGGTCGTAGGGGATCGAATGACGAAATCAGCACATTTCTTGCCAATCCGAGAAGACTACAAAATGGACAAGTTGGCGAGATTATACATAAAAGAGGTCGTGACAACACGAAGTGCTGGTGTCAATCATATCTGACCGTGATGGTCGATTCACTTCACGATTTTGGCAGACACTACAGAAAGTGATGGGCACTCGATTAGACATGATACCGCCTATCACCCTCAGACAGATGGCCAAAGTTAACGAACCATACAAACGCTAGAAGACATGCTGAGAGCGTGTGTAATGGACTTTGGTGGTAGTTGGGACACTCATTTGCCGTTGATTGAGTCTCTTACAACAACAGCTACCATACCAACATTGGGTATGCTTCGTTCAAAGCGTTGCATGGAAGAAGTGTAGATCACCCGTTTGTTGGGCCGAGATTGGAGAAAGTCAGTTAACAGGCCCAGAGATCATTCAGAAACAACCGACAAGATCTTCCAATCAAAGATAGACTGAAAGCCGCTAGAGACCGCCAAAAGAGCTATGCCGACAACCGTCGAAGCCTCTAGAATTCAACGTTGGGGATCAAGTGTCTCAAAGTCTCTCCTTGGAAAGGAGTTGTTCGGTTTGGAAAGAAAGGAAGTTAGCCCCGAGATACGTTGGACCATTCGAGATTACAGAAAGAATTGGTCCAGTGGCTTACCGATTAAGGTTACCACAAGAACTCAATGGTGTGCACGATACTTTCCATGTGTCGAACCTCGAGAAGTTTTTGGCTGACGAATCGCTTCACATACCAATGGAGGATATCAAAATCGATGAAAAGCTTCATTTTATTGAGGAGCCCATTGAGATCATGGATCGTAAGGTCAAATAGTTGAAGCGCAGTAGAATACCAATTGTTCGCGTAAGGTGGAATTCAAAGCGAGTGCCAGAGTTTACATGGGAACGGGAAGATCAGATAAAACTTAAATATCCACACCTATTCGTGGATGACACTCTTGGACCTAACTCCAGCTGAATTTCGGGACGAAATTCTCTCAACTGGGGGATCTAGTGACATCCGTTACCTTAAGGTCCGTCAAACACATAATTAACCATAGAATTCTTTCTTATTTATTCTTCCTCTTCTTCATGAACTCCTGTTTTAAGAAATAATGTTTGCTTTATTACCCTTGTGCCTGTACTTCCTCCGTGAACGTGTGCTCAGTCTAAACCTTTTATAAATTTCATCACCATTATCACCAAATATATCATTTTAATTATAACCATTGTCATTAATAAAACCATTTTAAGCCATCAATTACATTAACACACTTTTAACATTAATATAACCAATACGCTAAAGTCGTTTTCAACCGAAACAAACTTTGGAAACTCGGGGCTAAGTGCACGGACTAAAATTGACATTTTGCAAACTTGGGATGGGTATAAAAACCCCTTTCCCAGCCATTTTCTCCATCTTCTTCACCTCTTCTTCACTTTCTTCTTCTTCACCTATCTTCTTCCCTCTTGCACCAAAATCGCTCCATTTGGTCTCGTTTTCTTCATCTAGGCTTCGTCTATAACCTATTCTACTCCATCCTTGCAGGTAGACGACCTTGGTTGTCCATTTCTTACTCGTTTTACTGCTGCCCATTCTAGGGTTTTGGATGTTCGGGTCAACCCAAACACAAGAGGTCGTGTGGTGTGTGTGATGACTTTTTTGCGTGTGCTTCTTGTTCGTGTGTGTTTGTGTGTAATTCTGGAAGTCCTTGTTGTGTAAAACCCATGCTCGGGGCAGCCGAAGGCTGCTCTGCACTTCAGCAGTCGTGAACCTGCAGTTCTGGCGACTGATCTGTCATGCGACTGAGCCGTCCGACTGGGTAAGTCGTGCGACCGAGTCATGCGACTGGGTCATTCGGGGCGACTGAGTCGTGCAACTGGGATGTCATGCGACTGAGCCATGCGATCGAGTGTTGTGTGCAATTGAGTCAATGCGGATGAATGTAGTGTGCGATTGAGTCCTACGATCGAATGAATGCATGCGACTGTGCGTGTATCGCACGACTGAAGGCCAATCGTATGAATGAAGGTTCAGTTGTATGAATGAAGTTGATTCGTACAAATGAAGGTTGATTCATGCATATGGAGGTTAAGTCATGCGATTGGGTGTTGTGTGGTACGACTGAATGCCAGTCGTACAAATGAAGGTTCAATTGTGCCCATGAAGCTGATTCGTACGATTGAAGGTTGATTCATACGAATGGAGTGTTGAGTCGAGCGTCTGGTCCTGTTGTGTGACTAATGATGCGGGTATGTGTGAATTCCCTTCCTGAACGTCTGATGATGATAAGGTAACATCAGTAAAAGTGTCATTGCTTGACCACAAAGATTAAAGTCAACGCTATCAACATGCACATACTATTTCAATTGAAATCAACCTAACATTTTACAATTATCGACAACCCATTTGGGACTACAACTATTTAACAAGTACTATCTTTTATAACAATGGATCTTTATACGGATGTCATTAGCAATGACGACTACTCTTAGTACTTGGATCTACATAAGATCTGATACGTGTGTCCGTTGTGTGTGGTGCTACCCATGACCGACCGATACAACCCTAACCGACCAAACATTACTATATGCTTTATACATGTCATTAATGCTTAACAATAACTATCAATAGGTGTTTGACTGTTCATTGCATTCAACTGTTGGAACTTGACCCTTCATACTTACCACTTAACATGTGAGTGTCGTGGCCCCTTTTTTTGCTTACTACTTTACAATCATTTACAAACTTGGGGGAAAAGTATGCTCACCCGTTTTCATGCTGTACAACATACATACAATTTACATACTTGGAATCAATATGCTACTGCTTGTTTTGTGGTACTTTTCTGATACATGCTTGAGTCTGCTTTGTGGTTCTTTCTTACAACTATCTAATTCCAGTGTGGGAACCGACGGATAGGTATTGGTAGTACTACTTGGGTTGACACCCCCACCCTCGTGTTGGTATACTAGTTAGTACCAACAGATGCTAGGAACGGGCCTTGGGTGAATATATTCTGACAAGATTCTTTGTGTACATCATTAGGTTTGGTTGTAAAGCTCTTGTCATGTGATTTTGCTTACTTATAACTATATGCACGGTATTCTGCAACAACTTTATACATCATCAATACTTATTTACATTTAAACCTGCGAGCTCACCAACAATTTTGTTGACCATTTTGAGCATATCTTTTCAGGTGGTAATGCTAGCTGAAGATCTAGGTGTGCTGCCTTGGTGGAGACCTTAGGATGCATTTTGTGGCTAAACTTGGTCTTTTGAAAACAATTGTTGTATCTATTTCAAACAACATTATACTTTGTAACTTGTTCCCGGGTTGTGGGAATTGCATACAATGTTATTATCTATGTTTATGTGAATCTTATGTCTGTTAATGCTTATGGCTATGCTGTCGTGAATACTGACTAAACACGACACAAGTCCCCTTGTTGTCGGGTGTCGTCATGACACGCTTGTCATCATTATTATTATTGAATCTCTATCACTTACCATGTGTTATGACGATTCCGCCTCGTTACATCCCTGTGTTTCCGCTCTAGCCGGGGTGTGACATTGTATGGCCTGAAATCGAACAAATCTGATGCCTTGATGCTTGTTCTTGGTCAAATTCGCAAAGGGAGGGGAGTGGGAGGGGAGTGGGAGGTGAGGTCGCGGCGGCCCGAGGGGTGTGAGGATTAGGGTTTGGGGTTGTTTTATTTCTTTTAATTTTGCATAATTACCATTTAAACCTTTGTTTTTGTATTTTATAAAAATTAGACTTTAAACTCCTTGTAAAGTGTTTTTAACTTAATAATATAAACATATAAACTAATGATAACAATTATATATTTTAGTTTTTTTTATAAAACATAACACATACGAATTAATACACACGTTTCCACGTTACGCGATTAATTTTCACAAAGAACATTTAAAACATGCAAACACATAAACATAATACCATAATCACATAATCACATAAACATATATATATATATATACGTATATATATACACGTATATATATATATGTACACATATACATATATCTATATGTATATATATATATACACACGTATATAAATATATATACGTATGTCCATATATATATAATGCAGGATCGTTGAAGGGTATAAGTTACAACACAATAACACAAAGAGGAAATAAAATAAACATAAATCAAATAGTAAACTGGATTAACCAAGTAATGATACTTAAGAACACAAGTAAGAGATAGAACACAAAGAACACAAGTATTTGGTTTTCAAGAATGCAGTATATTGCCTTCTCTATGTTCTATGACAAGTGTTACAACAAGCATATTCAAAAGGTACAAGAACATGAGATACGTATACAACATCCTACAACCGGCTATACTTTGAAAGCCAGCTGTATACAATTGACTAGTCACACACAAAATCAATTATAGAGTCAAAAGCCAGATTGCCTTTTGTCTAGTGACTATGACATGCCATAGCTTACATCCTTATCTATTACAAAAAGGACAAAGTACATAAAGTAGAAAGTTACAGACTCAAGACCTCAATGTACAGGTACCAAAAATATGGACCTTTTCACCAAACCATGTTAGTTGGTGACTTACAGAGTTACAGCGGAAAGGTGTCCAGCTTTATGGAACAGTACATCAGATAAAGCATGTTACTAAAAGTCTTCAGAAGAAATCTGTCTTCATGAACTTGAAGCTTCGGAAGACTTTGTCTTTGAGGCTTTGGAAGACTTCATTTTTGGCTTCAGAAGATATTGGTCTTGGCTTCGAAAGATTTCACACTTAGAGTATTTCTGTTGCACATGTGAAACTTCCAAAGCATTCTTCTTAAATGCCCTTATGCAACATGCAGGAAAGACTAAAGATGTTTAGGTTGCATCAGCCTCTTCATTAGACTCTACAAACTTCCCCTAGCCTGATGCTACCAAAACACTTAGAAAACTTTAGATATTAACAGTCCTCATTAGTATGATCACCATTCCTTTCTTCATAAGATGATCAGGTTCCTTCAGGCTGTCAAAGTGTCTTTTCATGTCAAAGAGGTCATGCAGAGGCAACTAAAACATATCTTGCCATGTATAGGTATCTTCAATGCCTTGATCTCTAATAACATGCCACCTTTCTGGATTTGTGGTGTATGTCCAAGACAAGATGGGTCTTCCTAATGCTAGAGGAGCTACTAAAGTTAGAGTTGATTGAGCATCCTTTGGCTGCACATCCTCAAGCTGTTCTGATTCATCCTGAGGTTCAGAAGGGGATGCAGGCTTCTTCTTCTTATTAGACCTTGGTTTAGAAGCCATCCTCTTCTTTCTCTTTCCAAATTTTGACTGAGAAGACTGGCCTGCAACACTAGATTGATCTTCACTGTCTTTCTCAGTTGGGACTTCCTCTCTCTCAGGTTCAGATGGAGAGGGAGGTTGACCTGCTGTGGATCAAAAGATGAAGCTTGCTGAGCATTAGCAGGAGGCCCGGGTTGTGTTGTGTCTGATTGTTCAACCTTAACCTCCACTTCAGGTAGGGCCTGACTTGGAGTGGAGTGTAAGTCAGTGAGCTCCCCTCTCTTAATCTTCTACTTGATTATCCTGATATGTTTATCCATAGTGGAAAGAGACATTGGTCCAAGTCTCCTTCCGGAGAATCCATACAGCTTCAAGAAGCTCATCATCCTCTGCCTATCAGCAGACTTCTTCATGCTCTTATGGATGATGGCTCTTGATTTTGCACCTTCTTCCTTCAACTTCTTCTTTGCTGCTTTTCTTTCCTTGACTAACTCAAGCTCAAGTTGTTTTAAGTACTCAAACTCAATATAGTCATAAGGTAAGGGAAGGAGTGCATTTCCCTGATAGAGGCCTGTGGCACTCAGGTAGTTAATCATCTTGATTCTGTCTTCTTCCTTATCTACCTGAGGTTCTTGTTGAACCACATCCTCTTGTTCAGGACTTTCTTGAACTGGTGAGAGGGTGGGCATACTTGTGTACAGTTTTTTTCTTCTTCTTTCTTCTTTGACTTGTACTAGGAGTTCTGCATCTTCTGCCTCCTTATTCTTTCTTGACCTTTCTAGATCAACCAGCTCATTCAATTCATCCAAGGGGAGAGAGATGACACTATCTATATCATAGTTCCTAGTCTGCAGATAGTTAATCCTGACTGCCCTTAACTCATCATTCTGAGTATCTGGTCTGGGGGCAACCCTGATTGCAGACTCCATGAGTCTTGAAGACTCAGTAGAGGAACTTTCTCCGCTTACCCTCTTTTTCCTCTTTCTCTCCTCCTCAATCTCCTCAGATGTCATCTTTCTTTTCCCTTTGTCACTCACAGACCTTTGTGACTCAGGGTGGAGAGAGCTTTGGCCTTCATTGCTCGTTGCAGCATCTGAGCTCAGGCCAGAGAGAGGTTGAGAAGCACCTTCACTAGCAGATGTCTCAGAAGGAACATGGATCTCTATAGCAGTTGGAGAAGATGAGACAGGGCTCTCAGGTTCTGTCACTAGGCCTTCAGTCAAGGTTTCCCCTATGAAGCTAATCTTAGGGTCTGTCTCAACATCCAGTTGACCGATGACATTGCCTGATTGCCTTAGTCTCCTTCTTAGGCTGAACTCTGCAATGATCATGTCTTGGATTCTTTTAGCCAGTCTGCCAGCTTGTCTTGATTGGCTTGGGTTGACAAATGGCATGTTGACTAGATCCAGACCTTCATAGTAGTCCAAGTTCTGAATATTAAAGACTTCTTGCTGTCCTTGAACTCTTATGATGATGAGGGCCTTCCTATTGTTGTCATACCTCCACCCAATGATGTGATTGAAGGATGGTGAAGGTGACATAGCCCTTGGTATCCCATCCTCAAACAGACTCTGTATGAAGGAGTCTGTGTAGTCCACATCAATGTGACCTAGAGGAGGTTACTGAGAATGCACAGTTGCAAGTGAGGATGGTGAGTCCTTAATGTCCATTCTCTCAGAGGAACTCCCAGGTTCTGTGGCTGTAATGACTTTCTCCCCTTTTGGTAGCATCACCCACTTGCATAGGTGAGCTGGAGGATAGGTCAATCACATCCACAGGTTCTTGTGTTCCTAGTTGAGCTCTCCTTAGGGTCTCCCAGCTAGTTTTTCCTTAAGATATGAAATCTCAAGGTGCTGATCATTGATCCTGTTTTGTAAGGTAGTCACCTGAGATTCAAGGTGACTGACCTTTGAGACTAGGTAAGTGCATGTTTTAGATAGTTTTTGCACTTTTAGTCTTAGATCCCTCTCATCTTCATCAGAAGAATCACTAGGGGTGGAGAAGATTGGACCAGAGTCCTTTCTCTCATGACCAGTTCTAAGTTCTTGGCTATTGGATTTCCTCTGCTCACTGGTAGTCTCAGTTGAGATGTCAGTGGGCTGAGTTGCCATGGTTGAGGTCTTAATGATGTAATCACTTTTAGAAGTGAGAGCCTCTTCCATATGGACATCCTGAACAGGTTCAGGAGTGTCCACCTAGTTGTAGGTGACTGATGTGGGATAGATGTAGGAGACTCAGGAGTACTCATCTCTCTTTGAGTAGAGGGAAAGAAGAGAGATTCATTATACTTACTGAAACCTATATCTTCATCAGTATAGAACTCAAGGTTGGGAATAGGTTGGTTTAGATCTATAGGCTGGGGATGGTAACTGTCCCCTGAAAGTTGATCACTTGAGTGTTGAGACTCAGAATGATGGCTTAAGGCAGTAGGGCTAATGAGCTCATCAGGCTGAGCATGAGGAACCTCAGCACTGATTCTTAAAGAGATGGGAGTGGTCTGCTCCTCAGGAGAAGTGGGAGCTCTAGTGTCCACTTCTTCCTATATGGGTGAGTATATAGGGGTCTCCATAGACTGAATAGTCTGAGCAAGGGTTCGTTTGGATTTTCTTTGGTAGGTGATGGAGATTTGAGGCTGTGTGGGTGGTTGGGAAGCAGTAGGTGTGGATCTAACACTAGCTTGTGCTGCTAGGTTGTCACCTTGAGCAATGAGCTCTAACATTTTTGGGACTAGGGCTGTTTCTACCCCAGAGAATCCAACAGTGGACTTTCTCAGTATTTTAAAGATGCCGGGCTTCATCTGTCCCAATTTAAGAATGTTACCTGTTTCCCTTAACTGTGAGCCCAGTTCACAGTTAAGAATGTACTGGACATATCTAGGAAACATTAATACTCTAAGGAGTCTAAATTAGCAAGCAAATTTGTATAAACAAACTGAGAGTACCTGAATTTGACCCCTTGAACCATTCCATGGACTATGAAGGAGAGATCTTCAGGAATCTGGTCCCATCCACCATGCTTGTTTGATAAGCTGTGGATGACCACATGGAGCAGGAATCTCCATTGGGATGAGACCTTCCCTTTCCTGAAGGTCTTTATAGAGAAATCTCCCTCATACCACATCTGCTCAAAGGAATGATTAGCAGCTTCCTTTAGGAAAAACACCTCACCTTCTTCATCATCCAGCTGAAGATGTCGGTTGATGATAGCCGGAGTGATGAAGATTGTTCGCCCCTGCACTGTGGCAGACAGTGCCTTCTCCCCATCCATAATGACCTCTTGGCATGTCTTCCAGAATTCAAGCAACTGATCCTCATAGAGTGGAGGATCAATGGTTAGGGAGGTGAAGTAGTTGGACAGAGATAAGAAACGGAAAACCTCTGAGAAATAAGGATCTTTCTCAGAGCGTAACAGAGCAACTTGATTGTGTTGTCTGTGTAGCTGCATGGTAAAGTTGGGATCATTTCTGTGAGCAAGGTTGGCCATTTTGAAGTAGCTTAGGGACGAAGAAAGAAGAAAGAAAGAAATTTGGGGTTTTAGGTTTGGAGGAAGAACAAATGATAGACAGAGGGGGAAAACCGTTGAGTTTATATGAGAGAGGGATTTCAGATAAAGTTTAATGAAAGAGGATAAACTTTGAAATCTGGATGTCGGTCCCACCTCTGAGAAAGTAGTTTACTTTTGCTTAAAAAGTAGTTTTCTTGGAAAAAAAAAAGCTTCCGAAGGTTAATTATCTTCGGAAGTTTTAATTAAAAAGCTTCCGAAACTAAAATGACTTTGGAAGAATTCCTAAGAGGTTTGAAAATTTTGCTTCGGAAGATAAATTAAATCTTCAGTGCTTTGTGTATAAACAAACAAAGCTTCCGAGAGTTAATTTTGCTTCGGAAGTAAATGTTCCTTGAAAATGATTAAGTGTCTAAGACAAGTATTTTAGCTTTGGAAGATAAATTTGAAAACTCTTCCGAAGGTAAATTTCTTAGACAGTCATGATTTACTTCCAAAGTTATGATTTACTTTCATGATTTACTTCCAAAGTTATGATTTACTTCCAAAGTTATGATTTACTTCCAAATTTCTTAGACAGTCTAAGACAAGTATTTTAGGTTTGAAGGCATGATTTACTTCCAAAGTTAAACACATAACATCCGAAGCATCTGAAATTTTCAAAAATCTAAGGAAAATCTTCAAAAAGAAATTTCATCCAAAGAAAACATGAGCTTATGAAAATGATGAACTAGACAACTTAGGACACTCATATTTTAAGAAATAATTAGAATTAGTTTTAACAAAGATCTATTCAAGGTTGATCATCCCAATAGCTGGTATTAGATATTTAAATCTCTGTTCATCAAAAGCCTTTGTAAACAGATCGGCATATTGTTCATCTGTGTGAACCTTGATTAGTTTAATTAATCCATTTTTATAGTTATCTCTTATTAAATGATACCTGATATTGATGTGCTTTGTCCTTGAGTGCTGCATAGGGTTTTCTGTGATTGAGATAGCACTGTTGTTGTCTATGTGAATGGGAGTCTCCTTGAAGTTTAATCCATCATTTGATTTTGAATCCAAAGTACTTGAGCACAGCAGCTTGCAGCAGCAATGTATTCAGCTTCAGCAGTTGATGCAGAGACACAAGATTGTTTCTTGCATTGCCATGAGACAACCCTTCCACCAAGAAATTGACATCCCCCAGATGTAGACTTTGCAGTCATGTTGCAACCACCATAATCACTATCTGTATATGCATACAGATTGAAGTCAGAATTCTTGGGATACCATAGTCCAAGTGTTGATGCACCTTTGAGGTATCTTAGAATCCTCTTGACAGTGATAAGGTGAGACATCTTAGGGTTGGCTTGATATCTTGCACAAATACATGTAGCAAACATGATATCAGGCCTACTAGCAGTAACATACATAAGAGACCCAATCATAGCCCTATATAAATGCTCATCTACACACTCCCCCTCAAGATCAGGACCAAGTGAGTGGTTTCTAGCTATGGGTGTCTTAGTAATCTTACAGTCAGTCATATTAAACCTATTGAGTATGTCCTGAACATACTTTGACTGACTTATGAAGATGCCATCTTCAACTTGCTTCACTTGAATTCCCGAAAGAAATTGAGTTCCCCCATGGCACTCATTTCAAATCTGTCTTTCATCAGCTTCTCAAAGTCTTTGCAGAGCTTTGGATTAGTTGAACCAAAGATGATGTCATCCACATATACATGAACTAGCAATATGTCTTTTCCTTGTCCTTTGATGATGAGAGTTCCAGCTATAGTACCCCTCCTGTATCCATGTGTATAGAGATACTCAAACATTGTCTCATACCACTTCCTGGGTGCCTGATACAGCCCATAGAGAGCTTTGTCAAGCTTGCAGACATAATCAGGATGATCAGGATCTACAAAACCAGGTGGCTGTTTGATATAAACCTCTTCATCTATCACTCCATACAAAAAGGCACACTTCATATCAAGTTGAAAGACCTTGAAGTTCTTGGATGCAGCAGGTGGCTGTTTGATAATCTTGCCAGTGGAGCAAAGACATCAGTGTAGTCAATCCCTTCTTCTTGTGTGTATCCTTGAACAACTAGTCTAGCTTTGTTCTTGATGATAATGCCTCTATCATCTTTCTTGTTCCTAAACACCCATTTGGTTCCAATGGTAGTCTTCCCAGAAGGAAGAGGACAAAGGTTCCAAACTTTCTGCCTTTTGAATTGAAGCAGCTCTTGTTGCATAGCTTCAACCTAACTTCCATCCTTTAGAGCTTCATCAACTTTCTTTGGCTCTATCTAGGATAGAAAACAAGAGTGAAGACAAACATTTGCTTCATGGGTTTGTCCTCTTGTCTTTACCCCTGAGACAACATCTCCAATGATGTTTGTGGTAGGGTGAGACTTGTGGATCCTAAGCTAAGAGATCATAGCAAGTTGTTGAGAGAGATCTAAATTTGAAAAATTTAGATCTGGCATAGATGTTTCTCCCACCACATCAACACACTTATCAAGTGAAACTTGATCCAAGTAGTGTGTGGCATCATTGATGTTCTCATCTATGGTGTGGTTAGTGGCATCAAGAAATTCTTGGTCACTGTCACCATCACCATTGTTGTCTTCCACAGTTGAGGTGTTCTTATTTGGTTGTAGAGCCTCTAAGCTAGAATTCGAAGGCATACCAAATGTATCAGCTGAATTTATGATTGTTGGGCTGATAGAAACCTCATTTGCAGAAGTGGTTCCAACTAGAGCTGAAGATATATGTCTTGAAGATCTTCCTAGCTCAAATCTTGGATCAGGATCTTCTATATTTAAATTTTCTGTAGATCCTGAAACATTCTCACAAGATTTATTAAAACAGTTGGTAACCAAATCAAGATCAAACAACCAATCTGGACCAGAACCAGCAACACAAGGTGTGTGTTCATTGAAAGTCACATTGGCTGACTCCTCAACAATTCTAGTTCTGAGATTGTACACTCTATAAGCCTTAGCTTGGGAAGAGTATCCAATAAAGTGTCCATCGTCTGATATCTCAGCAAACTTGGCAATTTGATCTTTGGTATTCAAGATGGTGCAAGGACATCCAAAGGACCTGAGGAAACCAATGAAAGGTCTCCTCTTGTGCCAAAGTTCATAAGGAGTTTTGCCATGAGTCTTAACTACTAAAAATCTATTCTGCACATAGCAGGCAATGTTAACTGCCTCTGCCAAGAAGGTGATGGGCAGTTTAGAGCCAGACAACATGGTTCTTGCAGCTTCAATCAGTGTCCTGTTTCTTCTCTCAGCAATACCATTTTGCTGAGGAGTCCTGGGAGCACTAAATTGTCTTGTAATACCCTTTTCATCACAGAATGTATCAAGGATATGGTTCTTAAATTCGGTTCCTTGATCACATCTTATGATCTTGACCTTGTGATCAGATTGATTCTCAATCTTTAAGATGAAATTCTTCAGAATCTCAGGAGTCTCATCCTTAGTTCTAAGGAAGAAAACCCAAGTGAATCTTGTAACGTCATCTGTGATCACTAGACAGTATAAGGTCCTTCCTAAACTCATTACACTGGTGGGGCCAAAGAGATCCAAATGTAACAAGTGTAGGGGTGTAGTGATGGAGTTCTTTTCCTTAGGCTTGTAAGATACCTATGTTTCTTCCCTTTTGTTAGGATCAGTGATTTAAGTTTGATTAATTAGAGTAGATTGCAGCAGAATTCGAACAATTAATTAGACAATTTAGCAAGAACTCAATTGATATTCAATGAAATAGTACACGGTTATAGAGAGAGAGAGAGAGAATTCTGCAAAAGAAATATTTCATTCCAATGCTTTGGTGGTGGCTGAAAGTCACACGTTACAATTAGGTCAACATTCCTTATATAGGGAATGTGACCTAATTGTAACGTGTGACTTTCAGCCACCACGAAAGCATTTGAATGAAATATTCCTTTTGCAGAATTCTCTCTCTATAACCGTGTACTATTCTATTGAATATCAATTGAGTTCTTGCTAAATTGTCTAATTCACTGTTCGAATTCCGCTGCAATCTACTCTAATTGATCAAACTTAAATCACTGATCCTAACAAATGGTATCAGAGCAGGTTAATCATTGATCGATCTAACAATTGATCATTGAAACTGCTATTTCGATATCTAAGTTTGATCGAATTACATATTTGCAAGAATTGGTTATAGAGATTGAATTTCTGCTGCTTTCGGTTATTTGCTTTGAGATTTCTCTTGGTTCGTATTGAGTTTGTTGTGTTTTGTGCTAAATCGGATAAAACTTAATTGAATTTGATTGAATCTAAGAATGACTACTCCTTCTAATGACCCTCATAATACTGGCTCCTCAACCAAGCCTCCGATGCTGGTTAGGACTGAGTATAACATATGGCAACGAAGAATGCTCCATCACCTGTCTGTTAACAGTTCAGGTTGTTGGACATCTGTGGTACATGGTCCACACAAGCCTATGGTTAATAATCCAGAAACCAACCAAATGGTTCCGAAGAAGAAGGAACAATACTCAGATGAGGATCAAAAATTGTTTGAGATTGATGCTAAAGCCCATGGAATTCTAGCCATGGCACTGCCGAATGAAATCTATTCTGGGCTTATGCATCATGAAACTGCTCATGACCTCTGGAATGCATTGAAAGAAAAATTTGGTGGAATAGATGAGGTCTTAGCAAACAACAGAGAAATCCTTGCCCAACAATATGAGACATTCTCTCATAGGAAGGGTGAGACACTGACTCAACAGTTTGAGCGTTTTTCCTGTTTGATCTCTGAGCTGAAAATGGTCAAACATGAATACACTAATAGCCAGATGAACAACAGATTCCTCAGATCACTGCCTAAGAGATGGGACACATATACCATTGTCCTACGCTCCAGTGCAAATCTGGATAGCCTATCTCTCACCCAACTCCATGGGAAACTGCTTACATTTGAAAGAGAGATAGAGCAGAAAAGGAAACTGGCATCATCAGGAAAGCTCACTGATGACTTTGTACCAGGGAACACTACCTTGGTTGGTCATGAGTCAGAATATGCTGCATCAGAAAGCCATTATGATGAGCATATAGATTTCTCTTCAAACAGTTCTGATCATGCAATTGTTAGTGTTGATAGTCAGTCAGGCTGTAAGAGTGACAATTTGTGCTTCATTATGGATGATTTGAAAGGTATTGCTGATGATGACTTAGAAGAGATGGATATTCTGAGCCAAATGGCCTTGATTAATATCAGATCTCAAAAGTTCTACAAGAGAACTGGTAGGAAATTTCCAGGACTCTCTGGCAAAACCAAAGTTGGTTTTGACAAGAGTAAGTTGAGGTGTCACAAATGCCACAGGCTTGGGCACTTTGCAAGAGAGTGTAGATCAACTGGATCTAACTCCTCTGCACCCTTTGTGACTTTTCCAAGCAATAGTTCACAAAACAGAGGGCAACATCCTGCTAGTTCTGGTCATCACTCACAACCTCTATCTCCTGCATATTTTGTCCCTCAGGGTCCAATGCCATATCCATATCCCTGCTATTACATGCCACAACCAAATCAAGTTCAAGTTCCTATTGCACAACAACCTCAAGCCTTACCTGAGCCTCAACCATCTCAACCATCTCAATCACAACCTCATCACAGTTTCTTCACCCCTGGTGCTGTTGACTGGAGCAGTTTACCAGATGATCTTTCTGGTAATGAGCAATTATTTGCTAGTGATGGTCAACATGGTGGTGAACATCCTTTTCGGAATCTTGCTCTCATGGCGCTGGAGTCTACTGAGGGTTCATGCTCCAATGCATCTTCATCACAGGTAACCCAGGTATCCTCTGAGGCTAAGGCCAAGCTATGTTCTAAATCTTGCATAGCTGCATTTATCTCTATTAGAGAGGCAAATGTAGCTTTAATAAATCAAAATATTGAGCTTGAGCAAAAACTTTCCAAAAGAAAAGCTGAGTATGAGTCTGTCCTTAAAGATAAAGATAATGAGATTTATAAGCTTAAATGCCAATTAAATGATGAAAAGGCTAAGGTTGAGGTCATTCTTGAGAACCACAGAGATCTCAAAGAAACACTTGCAGCTACCCAAGTTGAGTGTGACCGCTGGGTATCACCTGCAAGGGATTTGAAATGCTTCTCAGCAAGCAAAAAACTTCGAATGTGAAGTTTGGAATAGGTTACAATCACATTGCACCACCTACAGATTTTACTCCAAAATCAATAGTAAAACCTGAAGGTGAAAGTAATTTCCAAACCACATCATCATGTGTATCATCCTCAAGAGATCACCCAAAATCAGAAGATGAAATCAGTGTTGATACCTTAGCAAATCAATTGCCTGATGGGTTAACTACTGATAAGCACATGAAGCTGAGTACTTTAGATGTTGTCCCTCAAAGTACCTCAAGTACTAAAGGGCAAGTCACAACATTTGAAAAGCATTTCAAATCAACTAAAATAAAAGGATTAACAACTGCTGAGGAATCTATCATACGGTCTTTCAGGATGGATAAAGAACAACTAAAGAACAAGTCTTCAGTTGGTACAGATCCTTGTGTACTTAACACAAGTACTGAAGATCAAACCTTCAGTAGTTTCCACTTCAGCAGTTGATCAATCCAAGATGAAGAATAAGCCATGTGACATATGTGGTAAATTCAATCATCTTTCTGATGAATGTTGGTACAAAAAGGGTTCCAAACTCAACAGAGATAAGCTCATTAAAATGCAGATGGATGAAATGAAAAATGAGTTTGAGACCAAGTTTGTACCATAGTCATCCCAATGTGATAAACCCAAGGCTTCACCCAAATCCAAAAAGAAGGATAGGGTTTATCATAAAACAGCTGATAGTGTTCCTCATGATAAAAATCAGACTAAGTTTGTGAATTTCAAGGAGGAAATGGTGGGCCACAAGAACTCATCAAAAACAAGTACTGATGTGTCACAAGAGCTGAAAGCTTTAGCTACAAATCAGACACAACTTGTTATGATGGTTCAACATTTGTTAGGGAGAGTTAACCAACTAGATGCACCTGTGATCAAACCACTGAAAAGGTATTCCAAGCCCAAATCCAAGGAATCCATTTCAGCACTATCTCCACCTTCATCAGCTGTTAATCATGAGAAACAAGTTATGGTTAAATCTGTTGATGAAAACAGACCCAAAACCAAAAAGGTTTGGGTCTCAAAACCTAACTAGTTCCTTATGATGAATGCAGGGTTCTTCAGCATGCCAAAGAAGCATCTGGTATGTAGACAGTGGAGGATCTATGCATATGACAGGGAGCAGTTCTCTTCTTAATGACTACTCTCAAGGAAAGAAGGGATTTGTTTCATTTGGAAATGATGCTAAGGGTTACATCATTGGAAAAGGATTTGTTTCAAATGGAGAAATAAGGTTTGATGATGTCAACCATGTGGAGAATCTCAAGTATAATCTACTGAGTGTCAGTCAGATGTGTGATAAAGGGCATGTTGCACTTTTCACAAGCCAGAAATGCAGGATTCTGTCTTCCATAGTTCTGAGGCTGATTGACAAGGTATTGGATGAACATACTCTCCTAAAGGCTAACAGGATTGGAAGAGTATATGCCCTGGATTTGTCAAAGAAGATTGATTTGAAGGGTCATCCTTGCCTGTTCTCCAAAGCCTCTCCTCCGGAATCTAAACTGTGGCACAGAAGGCTGGGTCATGTAAATCTCAAAAACATGAATCAGCTGATCCACAATAGTTTAGTGAGAGGTCTACAAATAAAGGAGTTCCACTATGATGAAACCTGCATTGCTTGTTTGAAAGGAAAACAACACAAAGTCTCATTCCCTCCTATTGAAGAACCTAAGTCCACTGCCTGCTTGCAGTTACTGCACATGGATCTATTTGGTCCTGTGATAGTGATGAGCATGGCAAAGAAGAAATATTGTCTGGTAATTATGGATGGTTACTCCAGATTTGTATGGACTTTCTTCTTGCATTCAAAGGATGAGGTTGCTTAGACGATTATAAACTTTGTGTTGTATGTTGAGAAGCAGTATTCCCTATCAGTCAAGTGTATAAGGA
Organism: Flaveria trinervia; assembly: GCA_025506515.1. Lineage (NCBI taxonomy): Eukaryota > Viridiplantae > Streptophyta > Magnoliopsida > Asterales > Asteraceae > Flaveria > Flaveria trinervia. Next base: position 13,546,454 of record CM046455.1, on the reverse strand, counting down.
GTGATAATGGAACAGAATTTAGAAACCATACACTTGATGATTTTTATCTCTCAAAGGGAATCAAGAGGCAGTTTAGCATCCCAAGGACTCCAGAACAAAATAGAGTAGTGGAGAGAAAGAACAGGACCCTAATTAAAGCTGCAAGGTCCATGTTGGCTGACTCTAGTTTGCCATTGACCTTTTGGGTTGAAGCTGTCAACACAGCTTGCTATGTGCAGAATAGAGTTTTAGTAAATTAGAGGTTGATAAAGACTCCATATGAAGTTCTACATTATTTGGCTCCTCTAATTTCATTCTTCAAAGCCTTTGGGTGTCCTTGTTTCATTCTTAACACAAAGGATCAACTCCACAAATTTGATCCTAAGGTGGATGCAGGGTATTTTGTAGGATATTCATCCACATGCAAGGCTTACAGAGTCTTCAACTGCAGAACAAAGATAGTTGAAGAAACCTTGCATGTGAAGTTCAATGAATCTCCTAAGGATAAAATTCCACAGAACCTATGGAGTTGTTTGATCTGGATATACTACAATATGTTCCACCTGGTGGTACTGAAGATGATGATGATATCAATACTCACCTTTTCAAGTTTAGTGATCAACTGCCTGAGCCCACTAAACTTGATGTTCCTGTAGCTTCAGCAGCTCCCTCCACAACAAATGCTGATGAGATTTCTGACTCCTCTACATCATTTGAATTGCCATCTCATACTTGGTTTCAAGAGTCTGGATCAACATCTGTTGCTGTTGAACCTGCTACAAACACTTGCACTGATCTTATAGTGTACCAAGAGTTGAAGAATCACCCCATGTCTCAAATCATTCTTGATATCAATGCTAGTGTCTCAACCAGAAGTCAATTGTCCGACTTCTGCTTCTATGCTCTCTTCATCAGTCAGCTAGAGCCAAAGAACTATCATGTTGCTTTAAGAGACAATGGATGGGTTGAAGCCATGCAGCTTGAGCTACTTCAGTTCAAAAAGCAACAAGTGTGGGAACTGGTTCCTCTACCCCCAGGTAAGTGTGCAATAGGCACTAAGTGGGTGTTTAGGAATAAAACTGATGTAAATGGGCTTATTGTCAAGAACAAGGCTAGACTGGTTGTATAGGGGTTTTCACAAGAAGAAGGTATTGATTATGATGAAACCTTTGCCCCTGTAGCCAGAGTGGAGGCAATTAGATTGTTCTTAGCCTATGCTACATTCCACAATCTTAAAGTTTTTCAAATGGATGTCAAAAGTGCTTTTTTATATGGAAAAATAAAAGAAGAGGTTTATATGTGTCAACCACCAGGTTTTGAGGACAATAAACATCCTGATTGGGTGTATAAACTTGATAAGGCTCTTTACGGGTTGAAGCAAGCTCCTAGAGCCTGGTATGAAACACTTTCAAATTTTCTTCTTCAAAATAATTTCACTAGAGGCTCCATAGATAAAACTTTGTTTATTAAGAAAGTGGATCAACATAAGCTACTTGTTCAAATTTATGTTGATGATATAATTTTTGCATCCTCTGATCCCTAGTTGTGTGATGATTTTACAAGTTTAATGAAACAAAAGTTTGAAATGAGTGCAATGGGAGAATTACAGTTCTTTCTAGGCTTGCAAATCAAACAAAAGGCTGATGGAACCTTCATTCATCAGTCAAAGTATACAAAAAATCTTTTGAATAAGTTTGATTTACAAAACTGTAAGCCCTGTTCTACTCCTATGTGCAACACCACACAACTGGTTGTAGATCAGAAAGGTAAAGTTGTTTATGAAACACTTTACACATGTATGATTGGGTCCTTGATGTACTTAACAGCTTCTAGACCAGATATCATGTTTGCAACTTGTGTTTGTGCTAGATTTCAGGCTGCTCCTAAAGAGTCTCATTTGATTGTAGTCAAGAGGATCTTTAGATATCTGCAAGGTACACAATCTCTAGGTCTTTGGTATTCCACTGGACACTCTTGCAATTAGTTGCTTTTTCTGATAGTGACTATGCAGGGTGTAAGTTAACCAGAAAGTCAACTTCTGGTGGATGTCAATTCCTAGGCAAATGTTTGATTTCTTGGCAGAGTAAGAAACAAACATCTGTTGCTACATCCATTGCTAAAGCAGAGTACATTGCTGCTGCAAGTTGTACATCTCAGGTACTCTGGCTTCAGAACCAATTATTGGATTATGGCATTACAGAGAGTAAGACTCCATTGTTAATGGATAGTGCTTCAGCTCTGTGTATTGTCAAGAATCCAGTCCAGCATTCTCGGACCAAACATATAGAGATCAGACACCATTTTATTAGGGATTGTTTTGAAAAAGGTCTGATTGATCCAAAGTTTGTGCCAAGTGCTGATGAGCTTGCAGATATATTTACTAAGCCTTTGGACAATTCAACTTTCCAAGACCTTGTGTTAAGGATTGGTATGCTACAGCTAGAATAAGTGACAACTACTGATGATCTCAGTAAACAAGTACTGATGACCATTAGTAAACATGTCACAAATAAGTACTAATAAGTTTTATTCTCAGTTGGTTTCATACCTACTGAAGACTAAATTACTTAAAAATACTGTACTTTCAGTTAAAAGAAACTGATGCAGTTACAACTACTGATGTAGTTATAACTACTGATGTCAGTAAAAACATATAAGTACTGTTGTCCTATGAACAACTGAAAATAGCTAAAAAGTCTGATGAGTAAGTGTTGAGGATAGTATGAATCAGCTGAAAAGCTAAAATTGACGAAAACTACTGATGAGAATTTTCTCTTCAATCGTTTCCACAAACTGCTGTTTCACCTTAAACAACTGATGACAAAACCATGTCTTCAGTAGTTTCACAACTACTGATGACTAACACCAAGTCCTTAGTTGTTTCCTACACCTGAAGCCAAAACCAAGGTTTTCAGTAGTTTCATAACTACTAATGACCAAAACCAAGTCTCAGTTGTTTCAAATGTCTGATAGTTAAAACCAAGTCATTAGTTATTTTCATACAACTCATGACAACACCAACACTTTCAGTCATTTTCTTTTCAGCCTTTTCTTAACCTAAATACCTGCACTTATAGCCAAACGTTACATTAGCCGTTTTCTATCCTTTTCTCTCTCAACAATGGCGACCATGAAACTCAAACCCAGACACAACTGTGTTGCCTACCTCTCGAAATCGGCATTTTGCAACAAATTTGATAATGCCATTGATCTTATGGTGGATTCCCAATACAGAACCGCCTTTCTTTTGAATCCTACCATATACCCCGATTCCTTAAACCAATTCTGGACCAACGTCTCTGTAACAACTGGTGAAAATGATAGCCAAATCACTCTCCAATCGTTGGTCAACCAGAAACAGGTGGTAATCACCCCTGACATCATACGCAAAACCCTAAATTTGCATGATGCCACCTGTATTATAGAATACCTGAAAGGAACCATTTATATGTCCTCATCAACAACGGGTATGAAGGAGACTTAAGTGCTACAACCATTCTCAAAAAGCACTTCCATGATGCTGAAAGACTTATCTTCCACATGGTGAATGTCTGCCTTGCTTCAAAGACATCTTCATGGGATCAGATGTCCTCATGATGGCAACACGTATTGTACTCTATCTTTGAACGACAAACTCTAAATTTTTCTGGATAGTGTTTCTGGAACTTAAGGATCTGGCTCAGAACCCTGTGACAAACAGATGGCTACTATATCCTAGGTTTCTGATGGCCATAATTTTAAATCAATTAAAATCTGAAGGCCTTGTTGGTCTTGGAGTCCGTGCTCTAGCTGTCTTAGCTGAGGTATACTCCAGGCATAACTCTGACCCTACTCTCAAGGGGCTGCCTGGCTGCTCAAACCCAAGCAGAGGGAACCCACAGCCTCCACCTCCAGATCCAAAGTCCCCACCAAACCCAAACCCCAAAAGCTCAAAAGGCTACTCAGGAGATGAGTCCCCTGAGGATGCCCCTGTACCACCAATACAGGAAACACATACTGGTTCTAACCCCCCAGTCATGTCAGAGACTCAACCAGCTGAAACCGCATAGGTATTCTATCCACAGGATCCTGTTGCAACCAAATTTGGGGATACCACATTACTGGAACCTATCTCAGTTGAGAAGGTTACCATTGAAGAGCATCTCTCACCCCGGTGCAATCTGCTTCTGACCAATCTCCAAATGCAACCGCCCCTCAAAGCCCACCCTTGTAGTTGCTAAAGTGCTGAGTCAGCTGCATTCCTCACCCCCTCCCCAGAAACCAATTAACACTGGGAATACCTCAACGATTGAGGGGGAGGACCAAAATGCTGCTGATAACCCACAACACAGGGGTTATAAAGTTCAATCTCCAAGTGTAGAAGAGGAGGTTAGAACATCTGGTCAGGCTGCCACTTCTACTGATTCAGCAAATGAATAGGATGAAGTTGGTAACATATATAAGACCTCACCAGAGGCAACTGCCAATGAAGGACAAAGTCCAGAGGCAGGAAGTCCCCAGAACCAAGAACAAGGGGCATATGCATATACTGATCTACACTCAGGGCATGTACATCCTGGTTTAATCAGGAGGTCAGATGATTTAGTAAAGACTGATGATGACCTGGGCTTTTTCTTTGATGTCTTAGCCCATAACACAATCCTAGAGACTGAGGTGAGCAGACTCAAAGAACTGCTAGCCAAAATGTCTCAGGATAAAAGTCCATCTACCCTAATAAACCCATAGATGGCACCTTCATTTGAAGGTTCACCAAACGCACAACCAATACACTTAACTAAGCCACTGCTTTTGGCACCACCTCTCAGGGACAGAACCCCTCTGAGCAGATGGTTGCAACCTTTCAAAGCTCCTTACCTCTCATCACTCCCATCATCACCGAGATAGTATATAAAGCCATTGATGAGAGGATCTCCTCAAATCTCCAAACACTCCTTGATGATGCTGTCCACAAGTCACTTTCTGCCATTCAAGCCCCTAATCCCAATGCACCCAAAAAGGGGGAGACTACTAAGTCTAAGGCAGTGAAAGAAAGGAAAACGAAGAGAGTAGAAGACGAGAAAGAAGCAGAAAAAGAAAGGGAGTTAGAGAAAGAACAAGAACTGATCTCAGAGAAACAACTGATCACAGTGCAAGAGCTGAGCACAGACAAAAAGCAGAAAGATCAGCTGATCACTTACAAACGGAAGAGAAGTGCTGAGTCAAAGTCTGATGGAGAAAAGTCCTTAGAAGATCTAGTCAAAGAAGTTGATGAAGCTCACAGCAGATCTATGGACAAAATAAAAGATCAGCTCTTCAGACAGGGTCATGACACAGTCACCTTAGATGTTAAGATCAGAAGGCTGGAGATAAATGAAATTCAAGCAAGATGGACTAGTTACAGTGTGATGGATAGGGAAAGTTTGGAGATTATGATCAGGTTTATTGCCAAATATCTAGGAAGATCATTTATAGAGATGGAGTCTTGGTCCAGAGACAGTATCTTGGAGATAACCAAGAAAATTTGTTCTGCTGGAAGCTACAACAAAGGGTTGATCATCGAAGCACTGGATGAAGCAGGTGCTGGGAAGAGAACTGGGATGGCAAAGCTCTCAAAAGCGAAACTCACCACTAAATTGCTAGATCAGCCTTCTCATACTCCCACTCAAAAATAACCCGCAAAGCAATTATCTCTAAAATCTGCCAATTCTATCCCTAAACCAAAACCACCCACAACTCAACCCACAAAACCAACTCCATTACCCCCAAAACCATCTCAAACCACACCCAGTGATACACCCAGAAGGAGGAGAAGGGTGTTGAGGGTAGAAGAAGAAGAATAAGAGGATGAGAATGAAGACAGTCTGCCAATCTCTGCTATTCTCAAACTTAAAACACCTGAGCCCAGAAGTCAACAGATGATCACACCTGACTTGCAAATGCAAATGGTAAAAGTGAAGATCGAAGAAGTAGAATAGCAGAAGCAGCATGATGAGCAATTTCTCAAAATGGTTGACAAGGACTTCCCTCAGTCCTCATCCATTCAAGCAATGAAGAAACAAGCTCTGAGGCTGTACACTCTTAGGCATACATTCCAACATCAAAGAGAAAGAGTAAGGATTTGGCTAGACCCCAGGGTAAGTTCCAGAATACAAAAGAAGAACATACCAAGTAGATATCATGGCCAAGTGGAAAAGACTTTGAATGTTGCAATTATGTTGGCTATGGTAGTCTCACCCTGGGAGATTATAGAAGAATTCAAGAGAGCACACAACTCAAAGATAGCCCCTCAATCTCTACTTGCCAACAAAATGATCATGAAGGGGCTATTATACAAGAGACTTGAAGATCTTCAAAAGAGTGAACTCCAGTTGTTGCTAGAAGGCTCTCATCCAAATGAATTCGCATACAGAGAGATCACAACTGTAGAGTTGAAGAATGGGAAGACAGTAAGGTATCTGTCTGAATATTATGGCCCTGAGTTCATCTTTGAGGGAGAAGCAGAAGAACTCACCAAGGAGGAACAAGTTGTTCTCCTTGAGGCCTATGCAAGAGAGTCTTACAGACTCATCAATGGGAATTAGGTTTCATGGTTGGGACAAGACTTTTTGTCCAGTTTCCCCAAGACAAAGTTCCCTTCCACACTTAACCAATCAAAAGAGCAGAAACCTTTTCCTGACCTATGCTTACATGATTAACTCTATACCTAATCAAGAGGGTGTTTCTACCAAAGAATAAGTGGGATCATCAATAACCTTAGAGGTTTTGGCTGCATTGGTTCAGGGGGAGTTTGTTGGACCAAAAGAACCAATGAGCCTGATCAGAAAAACCTCCAAGTCCCACAGACATTAAAACTGCTGAAGAAGATCACAACAGCTGAAGACATCAGCTGATTACAAGGTCTGAAGACAAAGTCTGAAGACAAAGTCTGAAGACAAGATCTGAAGACAAGATCTGAAGATTTCTATTGAAGACAAAGTCTGAAAGTAAGTACTAAAGACAAAGTCTGAAAGTGAAGTACTGAAGACAAAGTCTGAAGACAAGATCTGAAGATTTCTACTGAAGACAAAGTCTGAAAGTAAGTACTAAAGACAAAGTCTGAAAGTGAAGTACTGAAGACAAAGTCTGAAGCTATCAGCTGAAGACAACGTCTGAAATAAAAGTTTGAAGAACAAAGACTGAAGACAAAGACTGAAGACCAGAGTGATCAGTAGTTGTCACAACAGCTGAAGTTATTAACTTCAGTAGTTGTGATGGTTTTCCTTTTCAGTACTTGTAATTTACCTTTCAGTAGTTTATAGTTTCAGTAGTTTTAGTTCTGTAATTTTATGTTCTTGTACTTAGCATTCTCTGAGATGTGATCAGTTGTTGAGAACATTCTCAGTAGTTTGCATATTTTTAGTTGTTTGTATAATTCTGTTAGATGTCACTATCAAGTGACATCAACATACGTCACATTCCCTATATA